>CM062807.1:270813232-271163173 GCA_031772625.1 Pinus tabuliformis
ACCAGAGGCTACATTATCTCCCACCTTGTTCAAGTAACTAATGGCCTTTACAAAATTTAAGGCAAACTTTCATAGTGTCTAGATCCGTGTGAGGAGAGACCCTCAAAAAGAATAGCACAAGCTGCCTTACTTAGTGGCTGAAACAGATGTACAAGAGGTTGTGGGTGGATGGCCAATAGAGTTGTGCGCGCCTACCCAGTTGCATGTTGGGACAAGCAAAGAAAGAGAAATATCCTCCACGATAACCTCTACTCACACAAAAGAGAAAGAAAAAGAGCAAGCAGTCGCGTGGGAGAAGGCTACCTAGCAAAAGAAAGAAGCCGTTGAAAAGGCTGTTGTAGAGATAGCGCGCGCTGAAAAGGAGCTTGTAGACAAGGGACGTATAGAAAAGGCAAAAGCCATCGGAAGTCCGGCATCAACTTCTCCTCATACCATAGAGAAGGAGCTATCTGCATAGGGTGGGGGATGGGGGTGAGGAGGTTCCCACCCCTTTAAATTACAGAAGTGCACCAAAGAGATGGCGATAGGTCCATGAAAGAAGCGAAAATCAGATAAACATTCACCAGTGGACCCCTCTTGTACTAATCGAGGTTGATTTAGATCAAATTGGCGAGAAGGTTAAAGATTCCACATCAGAGTTATGGTCGCACTTTGAGCAACATATATGAAAGCACTAGAGAGTTTCAAAAGGATCTGCATGAGCTGCATATCCAAGCTAGTATGATCCAGGTGAGCATTGGGCAAGCGAGCACGGTGCAAGTGAGCCTGACTCAAGCGAGTGTGAGTACCCTGAAGTGGACTAGACTATGGACCTAAGGATCATTCCTTTACCAGAAGTATCCTTGCAAGAAGATAAATAGGAAGACCATGACATGCTAGGAAAAATCAAGTAGATTGGAATCAATGTGGCTACGCTGCCCTCCAGGCCCTCCACGCATTGCATCAGGGGTCTCAGATGAGTTGCGGATCAGGGAGCAGCGCACCCTTGTAGCCTTAGTGAATGTAAAGTAAACAATGAATAGATGTATGAGGGAAAGGCATCGAAGCTAAATTAGAAAGATGAAATCCAATCGTGATGTGCAAATATAGAGTCAGCAATTGAACAAGCTACAAAATTGTTCCAAAATTTCATATCCTAGATGATGAACAGGCTGAGACAAAAGTTAGGAAATTGCTGTTGTGGTGTGTAATGCCACAGAGGAGGTTGGGAGAGTCACCTTCAAGTTCGAGATGAAGATATTTGAACTCAGCTCACATTAACACCAACTACCCCTAGAAGTTTGGGAACAAGAGGTGCAGCTATAAAAGAATCCATGGGTCAACTAGATGTTGTAATTGCGACCAGCTATTCAATCAGGAAATGGGCCTATGGGATATAATGCAGGAGGATCCTACATTGCAACAGTTGAACACAGATATCATGGAATGGCAACAAAAATATGATGAAATCAATACGTGCATAGGCATTAGCTCTAGTCCAGCGCTTTGCGCACTTGTAGGAAGACAAGGCAAATTAGATGCAGATCCAGGAGTTATAGAAAAAAATAGCCCTTGCTAAGAGACTAGCTTAAGCCTTGGATAGTGGAAGTCAACCAACTTTCATAGGAAATTCATGAGAAACTAAAGGCCATGCAACAGACCCAGTGGACTACGCAACTTGCAATGGAGGGGCCAACCATAGAGAAATTGGTCTAGGAGGTACAACAAGCAGCAAAACAGAGTACCACAAAGCTTCAGGAATTGACCAAGGCATTGAGCAAAATCCATCAAAAAGTGGAACAACCATCTGAGTGACTCGAGGGTGAATGACACCCTTTGTGTTGGGGGCATATTGGGATGGGGACCTAGGGGTAGAATTGAATTATTTAGTCAATTTTTGTAAAGAATGTAAAGTCTCTGCAAAATATGGATGCATCGCACGTAGGTACCCAAGAGTCACAGGGGTCTTAGCCCCTTGTTTAGGTAAGTGATAGGTGGTTTAGAAGATGCACCCATGAGTCGGGGGCCATGGTATTGTATTAGAAAGGATATAAATAGTGAGTCATAGAACTCTTAGAGATAACATAGAATGAGTAGTATGAATGAATGAATGGTGTTGTAAACGTTTGATATACAGGAAGGTATGTTCCTGTCAGTAAGTGAAGAATAGGCTCCGCACGGAGTGTGCAGAGGCCTGGAAGAGTCCACAACTGAGTGCATGGACCCCTGTAGCTGAGTGTGCAGGGTAGTTGAAGTCTATACTAGAAATATTCTGATTAATAAAGACTGATTTTGGGTTGGAAATACTTGCATCTATCCATTTAATTGTTATGTCACTTTCAATGTTGTTTATGTAATTCAATGTGTTTTCTCTACATGAATCGGGTTAATTGAACATGTTTATGCTAAGCAAGATGATTGGATGATATTCATGAATATCTAAATCTATTTTGGGTTAGTTTCGAATACAGAACATAAGTCTGCGCGATGGAAGATCTAGATCTCATAAGCCTTAGAAAACCTATTCAGTTGCATGAAAGTAGTAGACATATCTTGTTAGGGCTTGATTAATGTCGTTGGCTAGTCTTGTGAAGAATTGAAGGTATTTAGGGATGAATTAGGAGTTTAAATTTTTTCGAAAGGTTAGATCGATGTGAAAGAAGATCTAAGGCACTGAGAGACATCACACTAGTCTATGGATGCAGAAATTTAGTTCTTGCATCCCCCAATACTGCTTCGGGTGACTGTGGCCTGCGCTATGCAGGTTGTTGCTGAAAGGGCCAACAGTGTAGGGATTTGTTGGTTGCCGCAACTAACTTCGACCCTGGGTCAGGAACCCTTAAGACAACAACTTGATGGTTTCCTTGTATTTATGGTAGTGGACTCTTACCTCCATGGAATCCAAGTATATGGTCTTGGAACCTGTATCAAACTCATTCTGAAGCATGTGCAACATGGTGTTGACCATTATAGGGCCACTAATGTACTTTTTCATGTTACATGCGGTTAACTCCAAGTCTTCCCTGGTGGCCTCTCGCCTTAGCTGATCCATGTACTCATCAATATCTAGAAAAACATGGTTCTTGGGTCTAGCCTCGGTGAGGGAAAAAATTAATGTGATCTTGTGCATTCTCACCATGACATCTAAACTATTGTATAATCATGCATATACCAAATAGGGCGAGCTACTCGTAGTAATGAATCAACATCTGGACCTTTTCTTTTCCAACTCTACCTGTGGCTTCATCTTCTTGGCTAAGTGAAGCAGGGCCCCCTTTGTACCACATTGTCAATTCTTGCACATGGGTGATGGTAGCATATATGTATTTGAGAGTTTGAACAAACTATTTGCTTCGTTGATCTAGGCCATGCATAGGGACAATTTATTTATGCACGGTAACAAATACATCATAGAGCTTCTGCATGGTACTTTCAAGTGTTGATACTTCAACAAGTATCACTTTCCTCATCTCCCCCGCTACGGAAACTACATTCTGTGACAATGCTCAAAGTTTCTCTACCTCTTTCTAGAATCCTGCAAGTTCTTTGCCAGTGGTTCATTCTTGTCTGTTAAGTATTTAACATTTGAGCTTTTTGCTCCTTCATAGGCCAAGCTAGATTTGGAAAGGTTATCTAGGTGGATGTTGGTGGCCACCCACCTATCCCATTTGGACCCCACAGCTGTCTCTTTCAGTGTTTTCAGTTTCCTAAATTGCAGCACAGTTTACTATTTTTAGCAGTTTTTCGGGTCTTGAACTTCCGAAGCCATTTTGAGGCCCTAAACGACGTTTTTTGGGAAATCTGGGGCAACATCGATCTAGTGGTAGTGCTCGGATAGATATTTCTAACGAGCTATTGTATGCATCAAACAGAGATCATATGCCAAAGTTATGACCCCGGGAAATTGATGTACCAATTTACCCAAACGGGGCCCATAATTTGGCATTTTATCTTCTAGGGTTAGGTTTTGGAATGTGAAGGGTTTTCCATTGTTTCTCAAAAATAAATAGGAATTCAAGCCTCATTTTAACATAGTTTTTAACAGTTTAGAGGCATGTATCGCCACATCTCTTCTCAGATATAAGCTACCATCGCCCTAGCTGGTTTATTTCCATTTCTGTTTGTAAGCATATTTCAGTATTTTACAGTAATGAAATGAAGTATTATTTCCACTGCATATCTGTCTTTATGGTTATCTCTTTTGTTTTATTGCATTCCTGTTTAAATCCAGATCAATGGTATCAGAGCGGTCTGATTTTTCTCTGTTTTTCTTTGCATGTCCCCAACGAGGTCGGGATATAAGGAGTTAGGGCTTGAACTGGTCGAACCTTTGCAATACCAGCCTCGCAAATCCCGACGGCCTCCCATGGCGGATGAGAAGAAAGACGAGGGGGCAAGAGATCCTATCAAAATCTTGCTTGAAGAAGCCCTCGAGCGACAACAGAACGTGATGATGGATAGCTTTGCCTAGATCCTTCAGCGGCTACCCAAAAGTGACACATCGACGTCCAACAGCTACTCTGGAAACACCACGCCCTTTAAGGTACAAGTTAATTTTGAAATCCCCATATTCGAGGGTCAGATAGACGCAGATGCTATAGATAAATGGTTAAATCTGCTAGAGGGTTATTTTTCTGTTCATGAATTTTCGAGTCGGGAAAAGATTGTTTTCGCTCTTCTCAAAGCAGCCCCCATGTCAAGGACTGGGGGAAACCTACTGCGAGCAGAAGGATGAAAGTACAGGCTCATTATTTTCAGCCGCACCCACTTGGAATGACTTCCAAGATGCCATCAAGGAGCAGTACTACCCTATCAAAAGCTACGAGGACAAATACATAAAGTGGACCACACTGCGGCAGGAAAGGGACCAAGATGTGCCAGAGTTCACAGACATTTTTCATACGCTTCGCACACAGTTGGGTATCAAAGATTTGAGCTGCATTTGGTACTCAAATACCGTGGCTGCCTACATAGATACATCCAGGAAGAGATGGAGTTCTTGAACATCTCCTTGCTCGGCACAGCATACCGATACACTGTCAAAATCGAGCAAAAGTTCAAACAGAAGAAGCGAGACTTTGGATCTGCAAATCTGAAGACCAAAGGACAAAGCCAAGGTGGGGTGACGCAAGACAACCCATCGAAGCCACAAGAAAAGAACAACACCACAAAGCCGAAGAAGGACACAGGAAATTGGTGTGAGTTCCATAAGAGTCCCACTCATAACACAAGTGAGTGTTGGACCAAGCAGTCATTGGTGGCCGAGTTGAAGGCTTCCAAATCAGATGCATGTTCCGACCCTGAGCCAGAACCTGACAAGGGGAATGGAAAAGGGAAGCAAATCATTGATGTGGATCCCAGCGCCACTGTTGCCACCGCCAAGATCCAGAAAAATGAGCCCGAAAATCCAGATGAAGGGAGAGTCTTTTCCACTCATAGATGTGGGTGAAGGGTTCGCCGCTGCAATTCATTATCGACAGTGGCAGCCAAAAGAACCTTATTGCAGCAGAGGTCATGAAGCGGTTGGGCTTACCAACTACACCACACCTGCAACCATACAGTATCGGGTGGCTTCATGAAGGATGAGATCTCAAAGTTTGCCAGCAGTGCCACCTTCCCTATAGCATCAAGCCCTTCACAGATGAGGTATTGTGTGATGTTACACCTCTGGATGTTTGTGATGTACTATTAGGCCAACCATACTTGTGGAGGCGACATGCTTTGTATGAGTCAAGGCCTCGCGCTGTCATTATTTCTTTGGATAATTCTTTATACAGGATACCGGAGGTAGCCCCACCTACTGCCACCTCTTTGATCACTTCTAAGAAAGGCAGCAAGCTCATCTCACAGACTAGGAAATTTATTTTCTTTCTGGTTCGCTCCCAAAGTAAGGGGAAGATTGTTGCTACATCCATGACCCCCCACAAAGGGTTCCTCCACGCAGCAGTAGCAGCAAAGGGATACAGTCATGACAAAACACAAGAACAACTTCTCCTCACCCACAGGGGTAATACACAAGTTTCAGGTGGGCAACAAAGTCTGGTTGCATCGACAGAGAGAACGCCTTACCAGAACCCATCAGAAACTCAGACCACTCTGACATGGTCCTTACACTAGTACCAAGGCTACAGGAAACAATGCTTTGAAGCACAACATTCCTCCATTCCTTTTCTTGCACCGAGTGTTCAATTTGGACCATCGTCGACCATGCTTTCCACCATTTCTGGACACATCAAAGATTGCAGAACAGCTCACCAGAGACCCAGCTCAGCAGAAGCTTCCTCATCTCAGGGAGGAACTCAACGCAATGGGGACCATTGCTTCCTAAGGGGGGAGGAATGATCCAGGTGGATGTTGGTGGCCACCCACCTATCCCATTTGGACCCCATAGCTGTCTCTTTCAGTCTTTTCAGTTTCCTAAATTGCAGCACAGTTTACTACTTTTAGCAGTTTTTCAGGTCCTGAACTTCCGAAATCGTTTTGAGGCCCTAAACGGAATTTTTTGGGAAATCTGGGGCAACATCCCAAAGTGGTAGTGATCGGATAGATCTTTCTAACAAGCTATTGTACGCGTCAAACAAAGATCATATGCCAAAGTTACGACCCCGGGAAATTGATGTACCAATTTACCCAAACGGGGCCCACAATTTGGCATTTCATATTCTAGGGTTAGGTTTTGGAATGTGAAGGGTTTTCCATTGTTTCTCAAAATAAATAGGCCTTTGAGCCTCATTGTAACATAGTTTTTAATAGTTTAGAGGCATGTAGCCACCACATCTCTTCTCAGAGATAAGCTACCATCGCCCTAGCTAGTTTATTTCCATTTCTGTTTGTAAGCATATTTCAGTATTTTACAGTAATTAAATGAAGTATTATTTCCGCTGCATATCTGTCTTTGTGGTTATCTCTGTGTTTTATTGTGTTCCTGTTTAAATCCAAATCACAAGGGAAGTTGGATAATGCCTAGTGTCTGACAATATCACCCTTTCCTTGATGAATGCAGGTGATACGTGATCATCAGGGAAGTGCTTCTTCCATGCATGTACAATCCTATTTCGCAACTCGTCAAATGAGAGATTGTACAAATCCATGACCAAATCATCATCAAGGATAAAAACTTCTCCTTGTTCTCTTGGGACTGGTTCTGACATTGGAGGTGGCAGAGACTGAGAAATGAACTTTGGTGCTCTCACCATAAGGTTGGTATCTTCATTCTATGGCTCCTTCTCCAAATCCATGTCTGTCACTTTAATCGATTGCTCAAATTGTTGAGAAAGTTATCGATATTGCATCTGTTCACCCTCTTCTTTAGTTGTTGGATGTTACAACTCATCAACCTATATGGGAATTGTTTTCTCTGTCACCGCACCTTGCCTTTGTTCCTCTTCCTATTTCTACTTCACTTCCCTTTCTCTCCTCCTCAACTCCTGTTCTTCCTTCAACTACTTATCCGCATCCTGTAGCTTCAGTTTTGCTTCCTGCAACCTCTACTTTTATCTCTTCCTTCACTCTGCTCTCTTTGTCTGCTGCTCCATCTTTTCTTCCACTGCCAAAGATGCTTTCTCCAAGAGAGGATATGCCTTCATCTAATAGCTTTTATATGCCTCTGGACTCTCAACAACATTCCTCTTTCCCTTGTCCTACACTGGATATTTTCCTATTGTTATTGTTGTTGATGCTTTCAGTTGTTGCTATCTTTAGAGTAGCCTTCCAAGTTGTTGCTATACTTACTGTTTCATTGAGCTTGGAAGCATTATAGCAGTACCTCCAAGGGTCCTTTTCTGACCAATAAAATGTCCCATGGATCCATGGAAAATACGCCCTCGCCCAGTGGTCCTTGAAAATACTGTGGGAATCATATGGCTTAAAGTATTTGGTGTTGAAATTGAATATGACTATCTCCTTACCCTTGACATCTACATATTTCAAGATCTTAATCTTGTATAATACGATCCACAGAGGAAGAGAGGGTCATGGCACTTTCTCTTCTTATGCAGTCCTGTTGAAAACCCTATGGAGAGGTGATATGAGACCTCTTGCATGATCAACTTGTCAGTGGCATACCTTGGTAGAACATGCAGAGGATTCTCTCCACCAAACACTTTGATGAAGGTGCCACCTAGTGAGGCATACCAATCTGCGATGTTTACTATTGCCTCCATTGCTTCTCGGGACATGCAAGGTGGATCCTGCTCAAAGATAAGCTTGTACAACGATATGATAAAATGATCAGTTAGATTTTCCATCAATCCTCAATAGTTGTAGTCCGAAAGAAACTTGCAATAAATGTTGACAAAATTATCTTTTGGTGTCCATTTCCAGTTCATGCCAGGGCACAACTTGCATCAAGTAAGCATGTAGATGTTGAATCTTGCTTGCTCATTCTTGGGAAAATTCTGAGCGTTATTCACATGGATCTTAAACTAATGAACCAAAAATATGACCATTTGAATGGCTTCCCATAATTCACCAACTGGTCCATCACGACTACCCAGCCTTCATGAAAGGTTTTTGTGTTCCCTTGACCGTATATTCTACAGAAAAGTATGATCAAGAATTGATAAGCCTTCCTAAGGGACTTTTTCTTGTTAAAATTATTGGGTGTCTTTCTAAACTTCGATGGCTCTTTCACCCAATGCTTGACTATATATCTAGTGTTCAAAAAGCTATGGGTGGCATAGAAAAATGAGTCCATGTGCTTCACCAACTGGGGTAAATGATACATCTGCTGAAAGTTCTCCGCCCTGAAGGTGGCAAGCTCTATCCCACTGGCACTGCTCAATGTCATGGTCTATTCATCTATGTGTGAGACAATCTAGCTAACAATGCCCGCACATGGGAAGGAAGGGTACTTGCATGCAACCTTATATAAGCCTGACCACTGGGTGCTAAGGTAAACCTGTCAGTCCTCTACAAAAGTATCCTTGATTTGTTCCCATGTCAATGTTCTACCCTTCTCAATGAAAACTGAGTGTTTTCATAAACCTGTAAGTCAAATAATATCTCCTCAACTGCTTCCCCAATATTTCTCTTGATGGTTTCCTTTGATGCAACTCTCTAGGATTCCATGTTAACTGTAACTGCTAGAGAGATTCTCAACAACTATTGTACATGGGAAAGGGAGGACACTATTAGTAATAAAATATTAGCTTAAAAATAAAAGCAGATTCAAGACAAGGCCAAGCATAAAACCTGGCTCATGATGGGACAAATTGTGCAATTATGGTTGACAGAGGTCACTGATTGACTGTGGGAACTGCACATTGTGCAGTCCCAGTAGTCAGTCGAGAAGCTTGGTGACTGGAACTGTGAAATGTGTAGTTCAGTCTTGGGCCGAGTTCAAGAGAGACTGCACATAGCACAGTCTCAGTGGCCAAGTTGGGATGTTGGTTCCTAGAACTGCTTAGTGCGTAGTTGGAGCCAGGCCAAACAACTTCTGTGCAATTCCAAAGTCAAGGGAGAGGCCTTAAGCTCCTAGATTGCATAGTGCATGTAGTGAAGAGTGAGGTCTAGGCAAATGGAGCCCAGATCTGCCCAGGGGAGTGTGAAATGAAGCAGATCTGAAGGATGGTGTGACGCTGAGTACATATCTGACTAATGGATGGTGCATGCAAGAAAAACAAATGCAAGAATTAATCAAATTGAAGGAAAACGAAGCATGTGATGAGAGACATCGCAACAATGAACATTGGTGCAAAAACAATAAAACACATCCGACACTTGGGAAAGGCAACCTAAAACTAGAAACAACACTTCTGCAAGCTAAAAAAAGTTGAAATGCCAAAATTCATTCAAAGAAACAAGTGAAACAACACTCACAAGTTAAACAACAAAAAGTGATTGAAAAAGCGGAAAAATACTAGAAAAGAAAAACTCACCCGCAAAAGTGACGACGATAAAACCAATGGTTCCTTCATCTCCTTAGGAAAGCCAGATCTCCAATATCGAATGTGAAAATGAGCTCTAGCAGCATTGATTAAATAGATTTGGTCAATTTAGGGTTTATGACGCATATGCCACAAATCAAGGAAGAAGAGACACTTGGCAGGAGTTTCTAAAATAATGCAAGTGCCTCCTTCAAGTTGCTAAAAATAGGTCCCTATTTTTAGGGATTTTTATTTTTATTTATATTTATTTATTTATTTATTTATTTTATTTTATTTTATGTTATTTTATTTTATTTATTTTATTTTTATTTTTATTTTTATTTTTATTTATTTTATTTTTATTTTTATTTTTTTATTTTTTTTAAGGGAAAAATTCCATGAATTTCCCAGAGAGATTGCGTAGTTCTGGGAAGAACCAGACAACTATCTGGCTCATGCATTGCATAATTTCTAAGCACAGTGGGTTCTGCGCAATTTCTGGGCTGAGTGGCTATGGGCTGCCTCTCATGCTTGCACAATTTTCCAGCTCAAGGCTGGATCCCATCTAGTTCTGCACATTTCTTGGGATCAAGGCCCATTGACACTCATGAATGTGCAATTCCCAAGAGCAAGGCTAGTTTCCCTCAAGAATTGTGTAGTTCTCTAAGGCAAGCCTAGAAATATCAAAGGACGAAGTCAAGAGATCGACTTGTGGATTAGAAAATGAATTAAGTGAGCAAACACAAACCAAGATTCAAAACAATAAATCTCAGTTGAAACACAAGTTCTTGGATGAGAGTGAGATGAGTTATTGTGGTTTATAAGGGAGGCTCCAAAACGAAGCATAGGAAAAATTTTGGAGGGTGGTTGTAGCTGCTACAACATTGGCGATACACTGGTAGAACTCCAGCTCTCTATATGGATCTTGTCTCGTGCAAAGCAAGTCTAACTCTTTCGGAAGTATTGTTCAATTCTTCGATTATCATAGATTCTTCACTTAACTTGAGTTAAAGATGTAGTCCCTATCATTCTCTTTATCGACAACACACATACCAAGCCAAGTCAAACCGAGTTGTTTCGATTGGGGATGAGGGGTATATATATGCACAAGTAAAATAGACTGTCAGAGTTTTAGTTTCATCTCTGGTGTTTGCTTTGCTGCTAGCAAGCCTAGATAGTACCCCGATAGAGTCACTTTAGGAACAAAGGCATTGCTCTACTACTAGTGAGCCTGGATAGTACCCCAACGGAGTTTCTTTCTTCACCTCTCTGTGTAGGAAGCCTTTCTCTTCTTTGCCCTTTATTTTATTTTTTTCATTTTTCATTTTTCAAAGAACTGTGTATAAGCAATTATTATCTCATGAGGCAGAAGAGGGATCCCAAATTATTTAGTGAATAAGAGGTTGTCCCTTCAGAGAAGGATATTTATATATACCTCTAACATACTTGTTAAGGTTTATCCCCTCTCCTTACTCTACTTGATTAAGTTGAAAAGGGTTAACCAAATATAGAAAACCAAATAGAGTAGGTTGTACTAGTTAAGAGTGCAAGCATCGTGATTCCACCATGACACTCTCTGAAAGGAACATATTTTCCATTAGGGTATCACCAACTAGAAGAAATGCAAGATTCACATAAAGAGAGGGAATAGATAGATAACCAATGGTTGATATATGTGCAAATTCCTCTTGGATTTCACCCTCCTTGTCTAATAAGCCAAACATGGTTTCATGCAGAAACTATCCTACTGGTGTAAAAGAAAACAAGCAAAGGAAAGAAGTAAGACAAAACAAGACAAAGTAAGAAAACCAATAAAAAAACAAGAAAAGGAAAACTATTCCTACTCCTAATGTAAGCAGAAAATAGGCCAAGTCATGTGAAGTGATATTTCCAATGTAGCCATCGACACACTGGTTGGCCCATGTAGGTGAAAGCATGATTGACAAGAAAGATATGCAAGAAACCAATAGACAAGAAAGATAAAACAATGCAAACCAATTCATTCGAAGCTTGAATGCATCCACAAAAAATAAAAAATTGAAAGCACATGAAAGGCACTCTGCGGATGTATCATGGTGTCCTATCACATTGCGCGTGGAAGACGAGAATGCACACAACTTCAAGCTTGAAAAATGAGAAAACATAGAGAAAGAAGAAAACTTCTGTTTCACAATAGTGCTTGCTACATATGAGTCCTCCAATACATGAGCAATAGGATCGTGTGATTCTAGTGGAGGATGAGAAAACTATGAAATAAATTGATTTTAAGTGTAAACAATAGAGTGATGATGAGCCTAGAAAGATTCAATAAATTTATGATCAGAAGTGGAACTAAGCTTAGGGCTACGATAACCTAACATAACCATCAACTCAGGCTAAAGTTCCTCAACAACTTGAGGAGTTTCTAATTCATTAGAATATGGATCATAAAAGATCGGTGGCTTAGAAAAATCAACAATAGAAAATTCAAAATCGTGATCAGATGAATCATAAAGAGGAGATGATGAAAAAGGAGAAATTTCACCCTCTATGTTTTCGGAAAGGTGAGATGAGAGCTTGGATGTGTAACAACCCTGGTGAAAATTCCATATATATATACAAGGCCACTGTGATGGGACACATATTCCAAGCTAAATTTTGGACAAGACATCCTAGGGGGTGTTCATTTGGTTGTTTATGGCTAAGAAAATTGGCAAAGGCAATGACTAAGGCTTTGGAAAGGAAAAATGACATTTTTGGCACATTTATTTATGAGAATAAAGGAAACTAGGAGAAAAGGAAGGTGAAACGTCAAGGTTGCATGTGAGGAGGAAAGTGAAGAAAATAGAGGCCTCATTAATAAAAATTCTTCTGAGGACCAGTGGCAAAGCCTCTTTTTTTCACAATAAATCTCTTAGTCAGTGTAAGCTCTTGGCTCAAGTTTTTGCTATGCTTATGAATAGGATCAAGAAAGGAAAATAACGAAAGAGGAAGTAAAATATCAAGTAAGGAAGAGAAGGATCCAACAACTACAATAGGATGCTTTGCAGGTATCGATTTGCATGCATGCTTTCCTTGCTAGATTTTGCATGCATGGTATTGTATGTGGTTATTTTTCTGTTGTGGCATGGTTTTTTCCAAGTGTGATAGTGTTTTCAACCCATCCTTGCCATTTCTAGATAACCATGGCGTGATGGGGTTCTCATGTTTTGGTTGAGATGGATTGCTAAATTGATTCAAAGCTGAGTGGGTTGGATATTCGAATGATAGGGCACATGGCCTAGTGGTCTCTGAATTAGATTTTGGATCATGGTAAAGCCACTGGCGTAGTGACCCTGAGCCAGATTGTGGGTTGTGGTAAAGCCAAGATTGTGTTTCCTTAGTGGTCCTAGGAATCCTTATCAATGAATGGCAGGATATATGGTAAAGCCAAGATGTGGTTTGCTCTCTGTTGGGCCTAGTAATCTCGAGTTTGGGATATGACTTCTTTCATTCCATTAATGACACTTGGAATTTCACTTTCCATCATGTTTACAAAAATATATTTTCCACATATACCCATGTGGGACAAAAATGGCCTCAGTCAGCAAGAAAACACAACACTAAGACTCAGGTGGCTGTGGAAAGGTGAAATCATCAACCTCCTCTCCATGATCCTCGGTGATGAATTGATGCCATGCTTAGTAGTGCGCAATGGTGTCTGCATACTCTTTGATGATGTCTTTCTGGAAATGAACTCTTGCCTCCATTGCTTCCAGGTATATTGATTTGGAACCTCTGTCCAACTTGTCCTGTAACATGTGCAACTTAGTCCTAAGAAAGGCCAGACCGACGATGTACATCCACATGTTATCTACGCTAACTTGCAAATCTGCGCTGGTGGCCATGAGCATCAACTGATCAAAGTACGCATCGAGCTCCAGTCTGACTTGGTTCTTCTCTTTGGCCTCGATGAGCATACCAATCGATAGGGTGTCATACTTTCTCACCATGACATCCAAACTCCTGAACAACCATGCGTACGAATCCTCAACACTGGTGATGAGTAGTGGGAGTTCTTCATAGTTCTAGACTAGACTCTGGATGCCTGCTTTGTCCAAATCTACATGCAACTTCATAATCGTATGCAAGTGAAATGGACCTCCCTTATACCTCATTTTCCATGTCTATACCTGATCCACTACGACATGTATATCTGCAAGTATTCACGCTATCTTCATGCAGTGCTACTAATGACCATGTAGATGGAAAACTGCCTTGTGTACGATGAGAAACCTGTCATGTAGTATGCGCGTGACTGTCTCAAGAGATTCCTTCTCTCTTCTGTGAAAATATTATTCTTCTTTGAGATTTTGTACTTCCTATAAATTCCTCTCTTCTTCTTCCAGTCTTTGCTTCTCCTTCTTTCTCTATGCTATTCTCCTGTCGTGTTGTCGCCTCTTTTCATCTATCTTTAAAACTACTCTTTCCACTAGTGGGTCTTCCTTAAACTTGTAGCTTTGCTCTATCTCTGTGCTTTCAAAATATTCTTCTTGCCTTTGTCTTGTACAGGTTTCTACTATTGTTGCTACTCCCTGTGGTGCTACTGCCTTGATTTATGCTAGCCACTCTACTGCCATGCTAACCAGTTCATTGAGCCTAGAGGAGTTATAAAAATATCTCCATGGGTCTTCCTCTAGCCAATGACACGCCCCGTGGATCCAAGAATAGTACACTATTGCATAATGGTCCCTGCATAAGCCATGTGGGTCATACGGACTGAAACTCTTGGTTCTGCACTTAAACTTCTTGAATTCCTCCACCTCGGCATCAACTTCTTTCAAAATCCAGTTCGTGTACAACCCAATTCAGAAAGGAAGCATAAGCCATGGTTCCTTCTTCTTCCTATGCAATCTAGCTGATAACCCTACCGAGATGTGGTATAAAACCTCCTGCATGGCTAGCTTGTCCCTGGTAAACTTTGGAAACAAATTGCAGAGTTTTCTCTGTGTTGTACATCCTGGTGAAGGTGTCATTGGGTGATGCGTACCAATCTGCAATGTTCAAAAATGCCTCCATTTCTTCCTGGGACATGCAAGGTAGATCTTGTTCAAAGATCATCATGTATAGAGGGGTGATGAAATCGTATTTTAGTCTATCCATGACTCCTTAGTAGCTGCAGTCTGAGAGAAACTTGCAATAGACATTCACATAATTCTTTGAAGGTGTCCATGCCCAATCCATGCTAAGAAATTGTTGACGGGCACAGATTACATCAAGTAGGTAGGCAACATGAAGAATATTTCTTGTTGATCCTTGGGCAGACTCTAGGCATTGGATACATGCACTTTCAACTGGAGAGCCAACATGTCGGACCAATTGAATGGTTTTCCTTCACTTGCCAGCTAATCCAACATAGCAACCCAACTCTGCAGGAAGGTCTTCGTACTCCCTTAGCCATACAAACGATATGTGAAGAATACCAAAATTTATATGACTTCCTGAGTGTATTTGTCTTGTATATCTGGTTGGGTGTCATCCTGAACTTTTATGGCTCCCTTACCCAACCCTTCAGGATGTCTCTTGTATTTGTGTTGCTGTTGGGAGCGTAGAACAGTGCATCCATCCTACTCGCTGAGAGGCAAATGGTACATCTGCCGATAATCATCCATCCTAAAGGAAGCAATATATACTCCACTAACACTTCTTAGTATCATCGTCTCTAGATCAGTGTGTGAGAAAATCTAGTGGATCACATTTGTGCATGGGAATATGGGAAACAAGAATGCAACCTTGTACAATATCAACTTATGGATGTTTACATAGACTTGTCGGTCCTCTAGATTCTCCTCAAAGCTTCCCGCGAAAATAATGTTGATGTCTTGCCATGTGATCTTGATGTCTTTTTCAATGAACATGTGTGTGTCTATGTACACGGGAAAGCTCATAGACCCCTGATCAACCACATCTCTAGTACTGATTTCAATTATGTCTTTTGATCCAACTCTCTTGGAAGCCATGATACCTGTACTACTGAGAAGTTGCTCAAAAACTTATGGTACCTGGAGACAGAGAAGACACTCACAACAAAACAATTTGAGCTAAAAAACATCAAGCAAATCGAGAATCAATTAGGCAACAAAATTGTGACTGTTGGGCAAGATTCCGCAACATTAACTTCGAGAGGTTGGGAGACTGTCAGCTCAAACTATGCATTACGTAGTCTCAACTACTAGTGAGGCTCACTGCTGACTGGAACTACACAATGTGCAATCTAGTGAGGCTGTCTACTAACTGAAACTGTGCAATGCGTAGAGCAGTCATACTGAGTTTCTAGCTAGAATTGCACATTGCGTAGTTCCAGTGGGTAGGACTGGACACTGCCTCCTAGGATTACGAAGAGCGCAACTGGGAGCCAGTGTGGGAAGCCTTTGTGCAATTCCTGGAGGCAAGGCAGATCCTTGACTACTATGAATGCACAGAGCTTGCTGAGAGAGACAAGATCTAGGCCAAGACAACCCCGATCTGCCTAAAGGAAACTTGAAAATGCGAAGGGCAGAATGTGTGTACAAAGCTGGTGTATATTTGAGTGAATAGAAATGAAAAACTTGAAAATAGCTAAAACACATTGAAATACCATTGGTCGTTCAATAAAACAAAGGAAACAACGCTTATACAATCCGAAAACTAAAAAGCAACAAAAAATTGGCAAAAGGCATGAAAAGCAATTTGTACCCTAAAACACTGCACCAATTGTGCTGAAGGTTCCTAGATGCCTCGGGAATTCTAGAGCTCCAAGATTGAATGTGAAGAATGAGCTCTGAAGCATCGTTTAAATATATTTGGTGAAATTAGGGTTTATGACGTGCATGCCACAAATCTAGGAAAAAGTGACACTTGGCGGGGAGTTTCTAAAATCGACTTTGCATGTAACTCTTGCTACTAAAAATAGATTCCTAAAATCTAGGGATGCGTTTTCACTTTTTTATTATTTTCTCTTTCAAGAAAAGCTGCTTGACATGTAAGGAAGGATTGCGTAGTTCTGGAGGGAACTAGGCAACCTACCGGCACATGCGACAAACAACCACTGAGGGAAAACTTCTACACTATTTCAAGGCTGAGTGGCCCTGGCTAGTTGGCCAACTTTGTAAAATTTTATAGAGCAGTGTTGCTGCCATGATATGCACATTTTTATAGAGCAATGCTATTGGCCTAGCCTGCTTTGCACATTTCTAGGGAGAAGTGTAGCTGGCCAGTTATGCACAATTTTTGAGTGCAGGGAAGCTGTTGGGTTGCTCTGCGCAATTTCTAAAGGGAAGACAAACTGCCCTCAGGATTGTGCATTTTTTCTTGAAAAATGATTGACTGGATGTGAACCAAGTGCTGGGTCAACTTGTGGTTGATCGACTGGACAAGTGAGTGAACACAAGTTGTTAAGTGACAGGTGAAAGAAAATAAACACAAGTACCTAATAAGTACAGAATAACTGCTATGATTTTGATGAGGGTGGCTCCAAAACGATGAAAAGGGAAAATTTTGGAGGGTGGTTGTAGCTACTACAACATTGGCGACACACTTGTAGAACTCTAACTCTCTGTATGGACCTTGTTCATGAAAAGCGAGCCTAACTCCTTTGGATGTATTGTTCAATTCTTTGTCCATCATGGCATCAACACTAAGCCTAAGTTAAAGATATAGCCCCTACCATTCTCTTGATCAGTCAACACACATACCGAGCCAAGTCAAGTCAGTTGTTTTGATTAGGGATAAATGGTATATTGATGCACAAGTAATATAGATGCCAGAGTATTAGTTTCATCTCTAGTGTTGCTCCACTACTAGCAGGCTTGGATAGTACCTCGGAAAAGTCACGCAGGGACATAAGCATCGATTCACTCTCAACGAGCTTGGTTAGTACCCCAATGGAGTTACTTACATCACCTCTCTATGCATAAAGACTTTCTCTTCTTTTGCCCGATTTATTTTCATTTTAAATTTTTTTCATTTTTCAAAGAACTATGCATAGGGACTTATTTATTTCACAGTCAGAAGAGGGATCTCCTATTTTCCCTAAAAATGCTATTTAGGGCCTCAAAACGGCTTTGGAAGTTCAAGACCCGAAAAACTGCCAAAAATAGTAAATTGTACTACAATTAATGAAACCAGAAAAATGAAAGAGACAATGTTGGGGGTCCAAGTGGAATACATAGGTGGACACCAATATCCACCTAGATCATTCCTCCCCCATTAGGAAGCAATGGTCCCCATTGCGTTGAGTGCCTCCATGAGATGTGGAAACTTCTGCTGAACTTCGTCCCTAGTGAGCCACTTGCCTTGGTGAAGGAGTTGGCCAGCTTTGACAACCCGATATAGTTGGATCTTCTACTGGAAAGTGCTCTTAAACTATGTGTCCATGATCCTATCAGTGGTGGCATGTTCCATGCAGTTTGGGTTTAGCTCTATTGGTGTGAGTTGTTTTGCAATGTCAGATGTGTTCGACAATGGTGGGAAGTATGGCTCAAGGCGATCCACATTGAACACTGGGTGCAAACCAAGGAATGGTGGGATTCTAAGCTCGAAGGAATTGTCACCAATGGCATTGGTGATGGTGTATGGCCCATATCAGAGTGAATGAAGCTTGCAGTGGGGCCTAGAAAGGCGCTCTTTCTGTAAATGCAGCCAAACTTTGTCGCCCACATGGAACTTGTGCGACACTCGATGTTGATCATGGCGTTGCTTGTACTTATCATTAGATCTGTCCAATATATCATGGACCTATTGGCGGATGTGTTGAATGTGCTCAATGAAGCTATTAGCCCTTTCAACTTTGGACTGCACGTGAGCCAAATCTACCTGAGTGGCTGTAAATGGTATGGCCACATCAATGGGGCATAATGGCTGAAATCCCAGCCCTACCTAAAAGGGGTTGTGGCCTGTTGAGTTGTGGAGAGCTTTGTTGTAGCTGTGTTGGACATAGGGGAGACTTTCATCCCATGTGCGTGGATTCTTCAAGTTTTACATGTGCAAAATGTGTACGATCATTCGATTGATGGCCTCTGTTTGGCCATCACTTTGGGAATGGATAGTGTGGAATTGGTGATTTTTGTATCCAAGATCGACCAGAGATTTGACCAAAATACACTCTTGAATCTATTGTCCTCATCTAAGATAATGGATGGTGGGATCCCAAAGTGTACCCACACTCGCTCAAAGAAGAGCTTAGCAGTGGCCTTTGCTGAGATAATCTTCTTGCAGGCTGCCATGATGGCCATCTTAGGGAATTTGTCAATGACCATGAAAATGAAATTGTTTCCATGCTTAGTAGAAGGAAGGAACGACATATAATACATGGAGATAGATTCCCAAGGTCGGCTAGGAGTAGGTAGAGGAGTATACAAGCCTTGCTTCTTGATGGTTAGTTTGGAAATGGTGCAGGCGGTGTAGGATCTAATGTACTTCCCAACATCTTGATGAAGTTTTGGCCAATAAAAATACTTCTGCAATACCACCACTATTTTCTCTACTCTGAAATGTCCAGTGACCCAACTGTAGTGCACCTCCCAAATCATCTTGGCATGCTCACTTGAAGGAACACATATGTGTCCCAAGTGGCATAACAATGCATCTTGAAGGTGAAAAATTGGAACTTTCTTCCCTTCCAGGAGTGTCTGGTATATGTAGCTGACTTCTGGATCGCTCTTGTAAACATGCAGCCACCCCGATGTCTCGTGCCCATAGGAGTTGAGCACAGTGATCAGCACCATGAACGGTGGTCTGCTAAGGCAATCCATGACATTATTGGTGCTACCCTTCTTATACTCAATGTTCAAGTGGAACTGTTGCAGATAGGTGGACCATTTCTTATGGTGATTGTTCTACAACTTCCCTTATGTTTGTATGAACTGTAGAGGTTGGTGATCTGTGTGGATGATCGTTTTCTTCCCCAGAATGTAACGCTTCCATTGATGACAGGCTTGCACAATGGAATAAATTTCTTTGTTATAGGTGGGGTACTTTCGGACTGTGTCTGGAAGTGTCTCACATTGGTAAGCTACTGGATGCCCATGTTGAGTAAGAACTACCCTAATAGCATAGTCGGAGGCATCTGTCTCAATCTCAAATGGTTTTTGCAAGTATGGTAATGTGAGCACTAGTGCATAACAGAGGCAATTCATCAACTCGGAGAACACTTCTTGTTGGGATTTCGACCTAAAGAAATTTTCTTTCTCTTTGACCTAAGTGACTTGACTTAAAGGCCAAGCAATATGAGACAACCCCAACACGAACCTGCGGTAGAAATTGGCAAGACCCAAAAAGCTGTGGAGCTTTGTTAAAGTGGTTGGGGCCGGCCAATATTGAATGACTTGTATCTTGGATGGGTCCACATGTACACCCTCCTCCTTAATGATGTACCTAGGTATTGAACTTGGGTCAGGAAAAAGGTGCATTTATCCAAGTTAGCACACAGTTTTTGTTGTCAAAGGGTTTGAAGGACCTGCCGAATATGGTGGAGGTGCTCTTTTCAACTCTGGCTGAAGATCAAGATGTCATCTAGATACGCCACCACGAATGCATTGGTGAAGGACCGCAATAGGTCATCCATCAGTCTCATGAAGGTTGCAGGGGCTTTTGTCAACCCGAACAACATGACCAACCATTCAAAATGGCCCTCCTTGGATTTGAAGGCAATCTTCCACACATCAGAGGGTTAGATAGGCACCTGGTGATAACCTAACTTCAAGTCAATGTTGCTAAAATATTTGGCCCCCTTGACCTGGTCCAGAAGGTCATCAATTCGCTGGACTGGGTACTGTTGTGGTAAAAACACAACCCCCCCATTATTGATGTGTTCACTTCAAATAATAGGGACCCTTTCTATTGAAATTTTGGCTAAACACCTTTTTCGATTTTTATTTAGTTGACTTCCCTATGCTTTTGTTAATTTTTCGTTTTATTTGGATTCTTTTTTTGATTGCTTTGTTAGAATCGATTTTTTATAAGCTTCCCATTGATGCTTGTTTCGCCTCATTTGGTCAACTGGTTTGAAAATGGCACTCCTTTGAAACTCTGATTATTTGTGTAGCCTGGGTTAAAAATGCATAAAATGTACAATATTACATTTTGTAAATTGATTAGTTCAATAATGCATTCATTTTAAATATTAACCCGTAGTGAGTTTTGTTAACATTTTTCTTCATTTTTAGTTATGCAACCAAATTATTAAACATTGGGATTTAAAAAATTTACTCCAATTTCCAAATGAGATCCTAATCTCGAAAACCCAAACATTCAAGTGGCTGTAGTTTAGATAATTTCACAACTTAACTAAATTTCATTAAAATAAAATCAAAACAAAAAATAATATTAAATCTTAATTTAATTAATATATAATTAATTAAATTAAATTAAAATTTAATATATAAAAAAAATTAATATATAAAATAAATCTTAATCGCATCGGAGGTTTTGTTCGGAACATATTTTAAAAAGCCTCGACATTACACCATACCCCGATGCCGATATCAGATTGGAGATTTTGTATTGTATTAAGTTTAAAACCCCGAAAAGCATATCCCCGATCACCGATTAACCAAAGAGCATTAACCAAACTTTAAAAATCCATCGGTTTGAATGAATCGCATCGGGGGTCTTCACTAAATACAAAGTTTGAAAACCCCGACATTTCAATATCGCCAATATGCCGACTGTGAAAAGCACATGAGGCATTAACTTGTTCATCAACGTGTTTTGGGTTTAGTATAGCTTAATAAATATACTCATACGTATGAGCAATATGGACTAGGTATGGAATAAATAAAGGTAGTATAGGTTAATTTGTTTTTATTTAAATTTTTTATTTATTATTTTAAAAATTTAATACTTAAATAATAAATTTTAAATTAATTAAGTTAATTAATATATAAAAATTAATTAATTTAATTGAATTAAAATTAATGTATTATTTATATTAATTAGTTTATAAATAATTAATTACATATTAGTTAGTTAGATTAATGTTAATTAATAATTAGTTTAGTTTATGGTTAATAATTAAATTAGAATTAATTAGAGACTAATTAGAATGTAATTAAGGGGCTGCTCTCCTCTGCAATTTTAGACTTCTGAAAGCACTACTGTAATAGGAATTTAGAGTTGTAGGAGAGAGGAGAGAAAATCTCAGATCTGGGGATTATTGAGATTTTTCCTTTGTATCTTGAATTATGTATGAGGGGCAGAATTTGCACTATTGTGGCTCTAGTTTTGAAGACAGAAGTTCAAGCAATGTAAAGGGCTGTTGGAGACCAAGGACAGAGAAATGGATGAAATAAATTGGTATTTCTAATACTACTGTTTCAAATATCAGTTTCATTTTTATGGTAACATGAATGTCTCATTTTATTCATGTTTGTGCACTATTGTCAACGTGGGTAATTTGTCTCAATATTGTTATTAGGTATCTCTGTTCTTATGAATGAAAATCTTATTTCTGAGTAACTATTTACTTAGAAATCTGTCTTATAAAACTGATTTATTAAACGGTAATGTGTTGTGAACTATTTCCACATATCACTATTCAATTATTGGATTTACTGATTTGATAATTAATATCATTTTTGTGAACTACTTCCTGAATGTTGTTGGTTTATTATTTCAATTAAGAGGTCTCAATAGGATGTGTTTTGGTAACTATAATATCAGTTAATTGAACTACTTCATTGACTTGATATTCATTATAAACGAGACATATTTAAATCCCAATACTTTAATTATCTTGCTCTTAGTTGGGTTATATCTATATCTGCCTAATTAATATAGGATTTAGATTAGTTTCTTTTGTTTGCATCATAGAATAAGCTTGCATTTAGAGTAAATTCTACATTCTTTTAAGTCCTCTCTTCAAAGAGGCAAAATTTTAGTTGTGGCTTGGCTGAACCCAAATCAGCTTAAGGGTCATTCTCTTGCCTGATCAGCAAGAAGAATTGATCTGATATCCCTGTCTATTGGTAGTTAAAGATACATTATAAACCAATAGCAATAGGGAGAAGGTAACTGGACTTAGTTAAACCAGTCGAAGCCACCACACCAAACGGAAAAGGAGCTGCTTTAAGGTCCGGACCGGGTGGTTATCCCCCAATGTTGTTGCAGCGATTTTCGAGGCATCAACATTTTTGGCGCTAGAAGGAGGGCCTGAGACTTGTTGTCTATTGGAGTCTTTTCAATTTTAACATTTTTTTAAATCACGATGGCTCCTCTTAAGCTTCCAATTTGGAGTTGCATCCATGGACGTGCATCTTCCAACACTCCACCCGAAGTGGTAAGACTCTTGTCTCAGGTAAAATTCAATGGTAAGAGAAATTCTTCTGCTTTTAACCATGTCTTTCAATTTATTCAAAATGTTTCAAATTATGATTTTCAAGGGATTGATGAAGGCATTTTATGCAGAATTTTTACTCTCACATTTGCGGCAAAAGCCAAAAGCTGGTGTAGAACTCTTCCAGTTGCTTCAATCCACAACTGGGATCAATTTGTTACAATTTTCATTTGTAAATTTGACGGCTATGATTATGAACAGGTATGTGAAGAAATTGAATATCTACGAAGGTTTGAAAATGAGTCTGTTAATGATTTTAATATTCGATTTCATTTGAATTGCTTAAGATTTAAAGACGAAGATAAACCTATGGAAGAAGAATCATTAGATTGGTTTGAATATATTTGTTCTCTTCCACCCATTCCCAATCCATATGAAATTAATTCAAGCTTTGTTCCATCCCATTACAATATAAATGAGAATCCCAATTTGGATGTGCAAATAAATTGTGATGAAGTGGTTTCACAAAGCTTGGAAAATATTTCTAATCAAATGCAAGAAGACAACAACAACAATTTTGGAGAAAGAATTGCTTTGGAATCTGAAAATTACTCTACGGTCAATTCAGAAAATCAGATTGCAAATCAACAAGTACAAGCAGCAATCAAAGTAAATAATAACATGCAGACTGCTGTACAAATTTCTGAATTTTTCCATGATGAGCAAAGGCCGAAATCAGAACAACAAAATAGCCTTCTTCAAGAAAGCATGAGCACACAAAGGAATGATTTAGAATCTGAAATTTACAATGAGCATAACGCACAAGAGTTCTCGAACAGAGACAGTTTTAAATGCATTGTTTCAGGTTCACATTTTTCCCTTTATCCTGATATTTTTAATGATGATAATTTTTCCCCTCTTGGTATTAATGATATTTCAGAAAATACAGAGATTGATCTAAATGAAATACCAATTAATTTTTATCAAGATAGAGAAACAATTAATGATCATTCCTTTGCCACTAATGAACATGAAATTCTTGTTCCGCCTTGTTTGGATATATTGGATGAGATAGAAGGGAATTGTAGAGAATATTGTGAAGTCATTTATGATAATTACTCTGACATTGAGGATGTTGATTTCTATTCTTTTCAAGAGAATCCTCATGATAAATTTTGGATAACATCTGAGAATGGGGAATGCTTCAATTTAGAAATTATCCCAACCAATCCTCATTTTAGAGCAGCAAATTATCTTCATGATTTCACTATTCGAGAAAACATCCCAATTTATGATTCATATCAGGATCAAACTCCCATTCCTATTCATAATCATAATTCGTTTTCTATTTCACAAGTTGGAATTCGAAATTACCCAAATTTCATAATTCTAGCTAATCCTTGTGAAAGAGAAATTATTTCAAAACAATCCCAATTGTGCTGTAACATTAGTTGTACAAATAGTGATTTCATTTTAGTTTTTCTTTCACAGTTATTTTGTTTAAATTTAGATTTATTTTCTGATTTTATTTTGCAAAATTTTCACACTTTTCGCTGGCATATTGAACACCTTACTATCAAACACTCAATTGATGCATTGCCCGATTGGGAAATTGAAGTTTCATATTATAATCATGAGCATCAAAAGATATTAATATTTCAATTTCAATCAATGCTAATGTTTCATCAAAAGCTTCTATTTTTTCAAAGACAATGTCAACAAGAGAATGTATTTTTGCAATCTGGCCAGCAATTCAATTCGATTAATAATTTTCCATTTTATTTGAAAGATTTCCGTCCATTTTTCATTAATTCATTTGAAAAATATTTGGAAATTTTTCCCTCAAAGAAGATTGTTAATAATTTAACATTTGCATATAACACTAATGATTTTTTCCAGGCCTTTGAATTTAAAAGCTCATCTTCACAATCTGGCTTGTTATCTTTTCCTTTGAACATTTCCCAATCATTAATAGAGATCCATCCAGACTTCTATGATCCAATTGATATTCAATTAGAAAGGAAAATTCAAGAGAAAGATTTTAAATAAGTTGCTAACAATAACTGTACATTCTGATTTCAGATTTATTTTCCTCAGTTTAGTTAGATTTGTATTTTTATTACTAACATTTGAACTGTACATACATGCAGCAATTAAAATGAGAAAATGGCTACACTGGAAATATGACTATACCTAGTCATTTTCATGTATATGGTTAGAAAAGGAGTAGAATTAATTTAGTTAGTTTGTTTTGTATAGTTAAATTGTTTTAACAGTTTTGTAGATTAAAAAATAAAACAAAGCAATCAGCCTTCTCATGCATGTTCACTGAAACATTTTCTCCTTATCAGAAAGTTTTAATTATTGCTTTCCTTTTTAAATTTCTTGTAGCAATACCTCTACTCAGCTTTTTTTGAATAATGTCTTCATTAAATTCAATTAAGGTTGCACTTGGCATCGATCACCTCAAAGCCACTTTTCTTCATTTCGAGATTTCCTGCTAAGATTTTCTTTTGGAATTTATATGATAAAGGTTGAGAATATAAGAGCTTCATGATCCCATGAAATGTATGACTGTCTATGATAAGCTTAATTCTGAATCAATCATTAGTATTCAGTCTAATCTTTTGCGGTAATCATATGAAATTCATATTCCTCGAAATTTGTTAAGGATGTCTATTCTGCTGTGTGCACACCTTCAAATCTGTTTTGATATTTTTCCACAAGTAGTGGCTTTATCCCATTCTGATCTTTAGTTTATTATTTGATGCTACAAAACGCATCATATTCATTTACTAAAGATATTATTGAATAGTCGCTATAACAATACAGATTCTTCTCAAGTTATTCAAAATAAGCAGAGATAATAAATTGTTGTTTCAATTCAAAAGGGGAGCCTATTTTTATATTTATTTCTAGTAAATTTTATATTTCTTGAACATGAATAAACAAATTTTATTTAGGCTGATTGCACACTTAGATTTAGAATAAATAATGAGATGATTTTAAACAAAGGAAAAATTTTGATAAATCAAAGGAATAATTTGAAGATTTATGAGGTAAAATCTGCAGACAATTTCCTTCCAGATACGCATTTACAAGTTCGTCCTCATCTCTTTTTTTTTTAGTTTCTCTTTTCCTTAGTTTATTTTTTATTCGTGTTCTATTTTATTTACAGGTTTTCATTTGTTTTCAAAAACTTGAAGTAAGCAGTAAACCCATTTCAAATTTGCAACAGGTTCAGGGAAATTTTACTTTTGATTCATTAGAATTTGAACATTCTTTAACTTTGCTTTTATTCACTTAGAAAACCCAATTGAAATTTCCAGGAATATCATAAGACCATTCGCATCATAAGATTTCATCGGAAGTAGTTCTTAGCATTTCTTTTGATAACAAATTGTTCATAAAATACCTCCGATGTATTATCTTACTCATATGCCATATCGCATTTCGCATATCAGAGCTTTGCAGTTGAAGTATACTTCCATTATTGTGAATCGCCAATAATCGACTTTACCGATATTGTGATGAACACATAATCCCGGACCCGATATGAAATTCAAATCAAATTCATAAAAAATATCGCGTCCGTTCAATCGCAATAAAAGTAAGGGCATAATTTTAAAGGGCCGATGTCTTGGATCCGATATGTTATTAAATTTTCATTATAAAATTATTGGGTCCACTCTTCATCGCATATCGGCATCGCAAGAAACATATTGTATTACATCAGATGCTTAAGATTGCCGATCGCCGATTAGTTATGTCATTCATTGCATAGCCAATATCGCAATCACCTCCTCGCATTTTTATTTATGGCCATACCATTATTCTGAATCTGCAAAGCGCAATGTGCAAAATACAAATCGCGAGATGCGGTGTGCGATCTGAGAATTACAGCATGACTGTCCCTGATTTGCAATATAACAGCTCTTTAATAATGTGATCACTACATCTCATCGCACATATTTTCTTCGCATGTTCTCATATCTGCAATCTGATATTTCAACCACCAATGCGATAGCTTCCAATGCATGCCTTTGAGCCATTAACATTTCATTGATATATGTCATAGCAACAAAGGTGAAGTCTTGCAAATTAAACTTGAAGCATGGTGAAGAAACATGTTATGTGAATCAGCGATATGTTATTTTAAAAGTGAGCTTGGGAAACCACTATGGAAAAAGAACAATTGTTGACAAAATTGTAGCATACAAAAATCATTTCAATTTCTCATACATTTTAGTTTTAAATATATAATTCCATAATTAAAAATGAAATTCAAGACCTCTCTATATTCATATTTAAATTTTATTATCTTGGATTTGGTCTTGATTCTGGACAATTTATAAAATCATGGAGTTTATATGAAACTTATAATATTTTGAGAAACATTCGTTACTGCAAATTCTCATTCTCATTTCTAATGCATTTGTTTTAATTTCAACTCTCCTGAGCATCAAGCATTCCATTTTTACATTTTACTGCTTACTCTAGTGTAATTAAAATAAATAATGATTTTGGGTTATATGATTTTGGTTAGTTTGACTTCTTCATGTTTTTAATGTTAATTAAAATAAGAAGTCAGCTAGTTTGGAGAAATTGATACCTTTCAGGTAAGATCAAAAGCAATTATCCAATGGTAAGATTCATTTATCCACTTTCATTAATTTCTATTTCATCAATTTACTCTCAGTTTTGTTTTTCTGATATATAAATCTGTTTTGCAGCTCTTCATAAAAGGCTTTCAATCCTCTGTCCGATCATATTTTCAAAGTCCTATACTTTTCTCCAGGCTTTATTTCAATAAGCAGCGATAATCTTCATCGAAACAGCTATACCAGGAAGTTTCTGAACCTTTAGTTTGTTTCTTTGAGCATTCCTGTTATTAAAAAATGATTGAGACGATGCTTTGAAACAAGAAGATTGATATCAAATAGAAAATTTTCATTGTGGCTAAATTTTATCGTCACTACTACCCAAAAAGCCAAAAACACTTACAACCCTACAAGGTATGATTTCTCTAAATCTCAACATAAGAAGGAATGATTACATGCTTATTTTCTTTTTCTTCATATTGTTGAAGAGATTGGTATAAACATTCTTGTTTGAGTTTGTCTTTCAAACTTGGATTTTCCTTTCCATTTAAAAAAAAAATAAAAAATCTTTATTTTTGTTTCGTTTGCTGATTTCTTTTCTCACTTTAGCATAAGACTTCTTTTCTTTTGGTTTTCAGTTTTGATTTTGGTAACTTTGCCATGATTTATATGGAAGGCCTACTTGTTACCTAACAATGGTCAGCATACATGGAGAAAAAAGGTTAATAGTCACCTATTAGCGTTTTCTTAAATCTTTTAGTAAAGCTTGATTTTCTTATTATAAAAGTAGACATATTTAAGGAAGAGATTACCAATCGAGAGAAGTTGGCAAAGTATCATAAAATCTGAAAATTTCTTTTTCATCAAATTGTAATCATTTTGAGATTTCAAAATTTTATTAAGATCTTTCAAAGTTTTATTATCAGTCAAGAAAAGTTATTTATAACCAAGTAAAGACACTTTACAGCAAAGCACCTTTAACTCTGAAATTGTCATTCTTAACTCTTAAAGAGTCAATGATTCTCCCTGTCCCAAAGAGTCTTATTTTTCTAGAGTATAATCCAGAAATATATTTAAACTTAAAAGATAAGAGGTCTCATCATGAGCCTGCTTACCATGATCATAGGGGAAAAATAGGCTGACATTACCAAGACAAGGGGTCTCATCACGAGCCAACTTGTTCAGTCCGATTATAACCAGTGAATGGCATTGTCAACTATCTGGCCACCAAACCAGGACAATGGCTTTTAAAGGTTTATAACAAAAATAAAAAAAATAAAAAATAAACATATATATATGGATTTATTTCTAAATCAATAATTTTTAAAGAGATGGGATTCTGAACCATTGATGATTAAAAGGTAACCCTGTCAAGACTATAGATGTTTGCTGGCAGCAGTGGCTCTACCTGTGACAAATGAGTATATTTTAAAAGCTAAGTTGTAAAGTGACCCCTGCTTTATCTCTACAACTAATTAAGGACTGATATAGAGTTTTGAAATATTTTAATTTATGAGAAATTTTGAGAAAAATTACTGTTAGATGATTCTTGTTTTTATTAAGATTAATGACCCTAGTCAAGCATTCCAAAAAATAATTCTCTCTTCTTTAATTATTTTTACTTTAATTTTAGGAAAATCTCATTCATATCAAAGAGAGATAACTGGTTCTTCTCCCGTGTGTCACCATTGTTGTGGTAAAAACACAACCCCCCATTATTGTTGTGTTCACTTCAAATAATAGGGACCCTTTCTATTGAAATTTTGGCTAAACACCTTTTTCGATTTTTATTTAGTTGACTGCCCTACGCTTTTGTTAATTTTTCGTTTTCTTTAGATTCTTTTTTTTATTGCTTTGTTAGAATCGATTTTTTATAAGCTTCCCATTGATGCTTGTTTCGCCTCATTTGGTCAACTGGTTTGAAAATTGCACTCCTTTGAAAGTCTGATTATTTGTGTAGCCTGGGTTAAAAATGCATAAAATGTACAATATTGCATTTTGTAAATAGATTAGTTCAATAATGCATTCATTTTAAATATTAACCCGTAGTAAGTTTTGTTAACATTTTTTTTCATTTTTAGTTATGCAACCAAATTATTAAACATCGGGATTTAAGAATTTTACTCCAATTTCCAAATCAGATCCTAATCTCGAAAACCCAAACATTCAAGTGGCTGTAGTTTAGATAATTTCAAAACTTAACTAAATTTCATTAAAATAAAATCAAAACAAAAAATAATATTAAATCTTAATTTAATTAATATATAATTAATTTAACTAAATTAAAATTTAATATATAAAAAATATATATATATATATAAAATAAATCTTAATCGAATTGGAAGTTTTGTTTGGAACATATTTTAAAAAGCGCCGACATTACACCATACCCCGATGCCGATATCAGATCGGGAATTTTGTATTGTATTAAGTTTAAAACCTCGAAAGACATATCCCCAATCACCGATTAACCAAAAGGCATTAACCAAACTTTAAAAATCCATAAATTTGAATGAATCGCATCGGGGGTCTTCACTAAATACAAAGTTTGAAAACCCCGACATTTCAATATCGCCAATATGCCGACTGCGAAAAGCACATGAGGCATTAACTTGTTCATCAACGTGTTTTGGGTTTAGTATAGCTTAATAAATATACTCATACGTATGAGCAATATGGACTAAGTAATATGGACTAGGTATGGAGTAAATAAAGGTAGTACTTTTATTTAAATTTTTTATTTATTATTTTAAAAATTTATATTTAAATAATAAATTTTAAATTAATTAAGTTAATTAATATATAAAAATTAATTAATTTAATTAAATTAAAATTAAAGTATTATTTATATTAATTAGTTTATAAATAATTAATTATATATTAGTTAGTTAGATTAATGTTAATTAATAATTAGTTTAGTTTGCGGTTAATAATTAAATTAGAATTAATTAGAGACTAATTTAGGATTAGTTTTTAATTACACTATTTTTAGTCCAGCAACAGAATTTCCAGATTCATGTCAGATTTGACCCATCAACTTTGGAGGCTCATAGATTGGGTTATACTTGGCCAAATGAGGCCCAGGATGGCTCATTGGAAAGAGAAAATCAAGGAGAACATTTTTGAGGAGGTTTCACTAACAGATTTAATCATTTATTGGGTCAAAAATTAGGCAGAAGATCAAGCTCCGAATTTTGAAAACAAAATCAATTTTCTGAGTTATTTTCTTCATTTTCATTTGTCCAAACCTCTTTTAATTGCAGATCCATTGGTTAATAATATCTTTGGCCAGTCAAACCATCCCGTGTATCAATTGAAAGCTTACATTTTATTTTCAAGTATTTATTTAAATAGAATTTGATTGGATTTGATTTAATTGCCAGAAATGATATTTTGATTTCTTTTGCAAGAAAACAGTGGAAGAAATATGGAGAAACGAATCTCAATCAATGAGAATGCTCCAGCAATTGAAGATCAGGATTTTTGAGCAAGTAAAATTGGATTTAGCAGTTTTCTCTTCAACAAACTCTTCTCTCAAGAATTCCTTGACAAATATTATAAATAACAGATCTGAGATTTTCTCTCCTCTGCAATTTTAGACTTCTGAAAGCACTACTGTAATAGGAATTTAGAGTTGTAGGAGAGAGGAGAGAAAATCTCAGATCTGGGGATTATTGAGATTTTTCCTTTGTATCTTGAATTATGTATGAGGGGCAGAGTTTGCACTATTGTGGCTCTAGTTTTGAAGGCAGAAGTTCAAGCAATGTAAAGGGCTGTTGGAGACCAAGGACAGAGAAATGGATGCAATAAATTGGTATTTCTAATACTACTGTTTCAAATATCAGTTTCATTTTTATGGTAACATGAATGTCTCATTTTATTCATGTTTGTGCACTATTGTCAACGTGGGTAATTTGTCTCAATATTGTTATTAGGTATCTCTGTTCTTATGAATGAAAATCTGATTTCTGAGTAACTATTTACTCAAAAATCTGTCTTATAAAACTGATTTATTAAATGGTAATTTGTTGTGAACTATTTCCACATATCACTATTCAATTATTGGATTTACTGATTTGATAAGTAATATTATTTTTGTGAACTACTTCCTGAATGTTGTTGGTTTATTATTTCAGTTAAGAGGTCTCAATAGGATGTGTTTTGATAACCATAATATCAGTTAATTGAACTATTTCATTGACTTGATATTCATTATAAACGAGACATATTTAAATCCCAATACTTTAATTATCTTGCTCTTGAGTTAGATCTATATCTGCCTAATTAAGATAGGATTTAGATTAGTTTCTTTTGCTTGCATCATAGAATAAGCTTGCATTTAGAGTAAATTCTACATTCTTTTAAGTCCTCTCCTCAAAGAGGAAAAATTTTAGTTGTGGCTTGGCTGAACCCAAATCAGCTTAAGGGTCATTCTCTTACCTGATCAGCAAGAAGAAGTGATATGATATCCCTGTCTATTGGTAGTTAAAGATACATTATAAACCAATAGCGATAGGGAGAAGGTAACTGGACCTAGTTAAACCAGTCGGAGCCACCGCACCAAACGGAAAAGGAGCTACTTTAAGGTCCGGACCGGGTGGTTATCCCCCAATGTTGTTGCAGCGACTTTCGAGGGATCAACAGGTACCTATTCTAGACAGTGATCTTGTTCAACACCTGATAGACAATACCAAGTCTCTAAGTCCCATCCTTATTCTGTACCAATGCAATGAGGCTCCCACAGGGTGATGAGCTTGGCCTGATGTGCCCTTTCTATAGTAGTTCTTGAATCTACCTCTTGATCTCATCATTCTCCAAAATAGAGTGTCGATATATCATTCCATTGGGAATTGATGTGCCTGGGGTCATATCGATGGAGTGCTTGACCTGGTAGTGCAAAGATACCCCTGTGGGTGAGGAAAAAATGTCCCTGTACTCCTCCACGACCTTGTCCATCTGTTGTTGCTATGCAGAGGAGCCCTGCCTAGAAGCCATGGACACAACCTTCTTCTTGCCTTGAGGGCGAATCATAAGGAAAACAAATTTCCTGGTCTGGGAAATGATCCTACTACATTGCTTTTCAGTGATCAAAGAGACAGCAGTACGCGGGACTACGTCTGGTATCCTGTACATATTATTAGCCAAAGTAATAATCATAGAGTGAGGTCTAGACTCATATACAACATGTCACTTCCACAAGTATGGTTGTCCTAACAATACATCAAAAACTTCAAGAGGAGCAACGTCACACAATACCTCATCCGTGAAGGGCTTGATGCTATAGGGAAGGCAACACTGTTGGCTGATGCGAAGATCTCGTCCTTGGTGAAGCCACCAAATGGTGTATGGCTATGGATGTGTTGTAGTCTTTAGGCCCAACCGCTTCATGAATTCTATTGAAATGAGGTTCTTTTGGCTCCCACTGTTGACATTGAACTACAGTGGATAACCCTTCACCCACATCTATGAGTGGAAGAGGTGTTCCCCCTCCTATGGATCTTCAGGCTCAATTTTATAGATATTTGTGGTGGCCATGGTGGCTCTAGGATGTGCATCAATGATTTGCTTCCCTTTGTTAGTCCCTTATCAGGTTTTGATTTAGAATTAGAACCTGCATCTAATTCGGAAGCCTTCAACTTGGCCACCAGTGACTGCTTGGCTCGATGCTTGCTTGTATTGTGAGGGGAGCTCTTATGGAACTCACACCATTTTCTATGTCCTTATTCATCTTTGTGGTGTTGTTCTTTTCTTGCAGCTTCAGTAGGTTGTCCTGGGTAGCCCTGCCTTGGTTTCATCCCTTGTTTTGTGGTTTGGGGGTGCCTTTTCCTTGCTTTGGATTCGTAGCTCCAAAGTCACACTTATTCTATTTAAACTTCTACTCAATCTTTACAGCATAACGATACACCGTACCGAGCGAGGAAATGTCTAGGAACTCCATCTCATCTTGGATGTACTTGTGTAGACAACCATGATACTTGAGCACCAAATGCTGCTCAGTATCATTTTTTACCCAACTTCATGCGAAGGGTATGGAAAGTATTTGTGAACTCCGACACATCTTGGTCCCTTCCCTGTTGTAGTGTGATCCATTTTATGTATTTATCTTCATAGCTCTCGACAGGGTAATATTGTTCCTTGATGGTGTCTCAGAAAGAATTCCAAGTGAGTGCAGTTGAAAACAACGAGGGTTCACTCTCATCCTTTCGTTCATAGTAGGTTTCCCACTAGTCCTTGATGTGTGAGGCAGCTTTGAGAAGTGCAAATGTATTCTTTTCCTGATTGGAAAAGTCATGAACTAAAAAATATCCTTCCAATAGATTTAACCATTTATCTAGGATGTCTGCATCTATCAAGACTTCGAATATGGGAATATCAAAGTTAACATTTACCTTAAAATGAGTGGCGCCTCCCTAGTGGTTGCTGGATGAAGATGCACTTCCTATGGGTAGCCATCAAAGGATCTGAGAAACGTTATCCATCATCGCATCCCTCTGTCGCTCGAGAGCTTCTTCGAGCAACATTTTGAAAGGATCTCCTGTCGCCTCGTCTTTATTTTCTTCTACCATGAGAGGTTGTCGGGTTTTGCGAGGCTGGTCTTGCAATGGTTCAACCAGATCAAGCCCTAATTCCTTATACCCTGACCTCATTGGAGACATGCAAAGAAAAGAAAGAAAGAGTAGACCACTTTGATACCACTGATCCAAACTTGAACATGAACGCAACAACTTATTGATATATTCATAAACATAGAGATGTGACATAAAAACACTTCATTTCATTAATGGAAAAATATTGAACTATGATTACAAACAGAATGGAAATAAGATAGCTCGGGCGATGTTAGCTTATCTTTGAGGAGAGATGTGGCAGCTACGTGCCTTTGAACTGTGTTGCAATGAGGCTCAAAGGCGTATTTATTATTGAGAAATAATGGAAAACCCTAAACATTCAAAAACCTAACCCTAGGAGATGAAGCGCCAAAACTGTGGGACCCGTTTGGGTTAATTGGTACATCAACTTCCCGTGGTCGTAACTTTGGCATACAATCTCCATTTGGCTATCATAATACCTCATTTTGAAGATCTTGAAGAGAAGACTGAAAACAATTGATTTGGTTGATTTGGGACATTTCTAGTCTCTCTCTTTTGCCTAAAAATGCCATTTAGGGCCTCAAAATAGCTTTGGAAGTTTAGGACCCGAAGAACTGCCAAAAAGAGTAAACTGTGCTACAATTAAGGAAGCCAAAAAACTAAAAGAGACAATGTTGGGGGTCCAAGTGGAATAGGAAAGTGGCCACCAATATCCACCTAGATCATTCCTCCCCCCTTAGGAAGCAATGCTCCCCATTGCGTTGAGTGCCTCCATGAGATGGGGAAACTTTTGTTGAACTTGGTCCCTGGTGAGCCACTTGCATTGGTGAAGGAGTTGGACAACTTTGACAACCCGATATAGTTGGATCTTCTGCTCACAAGTTCTCTTGATCTGTGTGTCCATGATCTGATCAGTGGTGGCCTGTTCCATGTAGTCTGGGTTTAGCTCTGTTGGTGTGAGATGTTCTGCAATGTCAAATGTGTCCAACAATGGTGGGAAGAATGGTTGAAGGTGATTTAAATTGAACACTGGGTGTAGACCAAGGAATGGAGGGATGTCGAGCTCAAAGGCATTGTCATCGATGGCCTTGGTTGTGGTGTATGGCCCATATCGAAGCAGGCGAAGCTTGCGGTGGGGCCCAACAAGGCACCCTTTCTGCAAATGAAGCCAAACTTTGTCGCCCACCTGGAACTTGTATGGCACTCGATGTTGATCATGGTGTTGCTTGTACTTAACATTGATTATGTCCAATATATCATGGACCTGTTGGCGGATGTGTTGAATGTGCTCAATGAAGATGTTAGCCCTTTCAGCTTCGAAATGCACATGAATGAATCTGCATGAGTGGTTGTAAATGGTATGGCCACATTAATGGGGCATAATCACTAAAATCCCAACCCTACCTGAAAGGGGCTATGGCCTGTTGAGCTGTGTAGAGCTCTGTTGTAGCTACGTTGGACATAGGGGAGACTCTCATCCCATGTTCATGGATGCTTTGAGTTGTACATGTGCAGAATGTGTACAATGATTCTGTTGATGACCTCTATATGGCCATCAGTTTGGGGATGGAAAGCCACGGACTTAGTGAATTTTGTATCCAGCATCAACTAGAGACTTGACTAAAATGCACTCAGGAATCTGTTGTCCTGATTTGAGATAATGGACTATGGGATCACAAAGTGTACCCACACTCGCACAAAGAAGAGCTTAGCAGTGGCCTCTACTGAGATACTCTTCTTGCAAGCCATCTTATAGAATTTGTCGACGACCATGAAAACAAAATCATTGCCATGCTTGGTAGAAGGAAGGCCTAACATATAATCCATGGAGATAGATTCCCAAGGTTGACTAGGAGTAGGTAGAGGAGTATACAAGACTTCCTTCTTGATGGTTGGTTTGGCAATGGTGTAGGCGATGCAAGATCTAATGTACTTCCCAACATGTTGATGAAATTTTGGCCAATAAAAAATCTTCTTAAATACTGCCACTGTTTTCTCTACTCCAAAATGTCTAGCAACCCTACTGTAGTGTGCCTCCAAAATCATATTGGAACACTCACTTGAAGGAACACATATGTGTCCCAAGTGGCATAACAGTGCATCCTAAAGGTGAAAATTTAGAACTTTCTTCCCTTCCAGGAGTGTCTGGTATATGCCGCCGAATTTTGGATTGCTCTTGTAAACATGTAGAGACGTTGATGTCTTGTGACCATAGTTGTCAAGCACAGTGATCAGCACCATTACTGGTGCTGCCCTTCTTATACTTAATGTTCAAATCGATCTGTTTCATATAGGTGGACTATTTCTGATGGCATTCATTCTGCAACTTCCCTTGTGTCTGTATGAACTGTAGAGGTCGATGGTCTGTGTGGATGACCATTTCCTTACCCGGAATGTAATACTTCCATTGATGATAAGGCTGCACAATGGAATATATTTCTTTGTCATAAGTGGGGTACTTTTGGACTGTGTCTGAAAGTGTCTCACTGTGGTAAGCCATGGGATGTCCATGTTGAGTAAGAACTACCCCAATAGCATAGTCGGAGGCATCTGTCTCAATCTCAAATGGTTGTTGTAGGTCTGGTAATATGAGCATTGGTGCAGAAAAAAGGCAATTCTTCAACTTAGAGAACACTTGTTGCTAGGTTTCCGACCAAAAGAACTTTTCTTTTGCTCCGCCCTTGGTGATTTGACTTAAAGTCCAAGTGATATGAGAGAACCCCAACACGAACTTGCGTTAGAAATTGGCAAGACCCAAAAAGCTGCGGAGCTCTGTTAGAGTGGTTGGGGCTGACCAATCTTGAATAACTTGTATCTTGGATGGGTCCACATGCACGCCCTCCTCATCAATTATGTACCCCAATTGTTGAACCTGGGACATGCCAAAGGTGCAATTCCACAAGTTACCACAAAGCTTGTGTTGTTGAAGGGTTTGAAGGACTTGCCGAATATGGTGGAGGTGTTCTTCCCAACTCTGGTTGAAGATCAAGATGTCATATAGATACACCACCATGAATGCATTGGTTAAGGGCCACAAGATGTCTTACATTAGTCTCATGATGGTTGCAGGGGTGTTTGTTAATCTGATCAGCATGACCAACCATTCAAAAAGGCTCTCCTTGGATTTGAAGGTAGTCTTCCACACATTGGAGGGTTTGATAGGCACCTGGTGATAACCTGACTTCAAGTCAATCTTGCTAAAATATTTGGCCCCCTTGAGCTGGTCCAGAAGTTCATCAATCCGTGGTATTAGGTACCTATTCCGGACGGTGATCTTGTTTAGAGCCCAATAGCCAATATAGAGTCTCCAGGTCCGATCCTTGTTCTGTACCAATACAGTTGGGCTACCATAGGGTGATGAGCTTGCCCTAATGTGCCCTTTCTATAGTAGTTACTGAATCTACCTCTTGATATCATTGTTCCCCAGAACAGAGAGTCGATAGATTGGTCTATTGGGCAACAACGCACACTAGGTCAGATCGATGGAGTGCTTGACTTGACAATGCAGAGGTACCCTGTGGGTGAGGCGAAAATGTCCCTGTACTCCACGACCTTATCCATATGTTATTGTTGTGCAAAGGAGCCCTGCATGGAAGCCGTGGCCACAACCTTCTTCTTGCCTTGGGGGTGAATCATAAGGAAAACGAATTTCCTGGTCTGGGAAATGATCTTAATGCATTTCTTTACAGTGATCAAACAGATGGCGGTAGGCGAGGCTACCTCCAGTATCCTGTACACTTATTAGCCAAAGTAATAATCAAAGAGCGATGTCTAGACTCATATACAACATGTCACTTCCACAAGTATGGTTGTCCTAACAATACATCAAAAACTCCAAGAGGAGCAATGTCACATTTTGGGTTATATGGGCTTGACCTAGGTTCAGAAGAATTATTTAGCCAAACAAATCTTGCAGCTACTGGCCCTTTTAGTGTTATAGACATTTTTGGGCCCTACAACCCCAAGCATGAAATGTCCATAAACCAAGGGCTCCTAAGTCCCTAAAAGTGTTGTTCTAACCCCTAAAGGAACAAGGTCAACAGATTACAGCTTCTCCCAAAAGTTCTCCATGAAAAACTGCTCAAAATTGGTCAAAACAGGACCATTTCAGCTGCTCCATTGGCCAAGTTCGTTGTATCTCACCTAAATACATTGTGTGGGTGTGTTTCATTTCAAAAATCCCTTCTGTGGGGTGTGATGGGCGAGAAATGACAAATGGCAGTGTCATTCCGCAAGGTGGAGAGGCAATGGAAGCTTCCAGAATCTTCTCCTGTGACACTTGCCTCACTGAATTCGACCAAGGATGAGTAAGAGACCATAAATCTCCAAGTGGAAGTAAGAACTATCAAAGGGAAGACACTAATCAAACCATGAGCTGACTCATCTCCATTACAGACATCTATATATGGATCCCTCATCCCAGAGATCCAGAGGCTGGAATTTTTCATATTGTAAGGAATTGTTGTTGGTTTCTTGAGACAAACATCAGATTGTTGGGTGATCTAAGCTTTGTTTGAGGTGAAGAGGGGCTTCTTTGCTCGGAGGTTGATGCTGGGTCAGAACAACTGGTTGTAACTCCTCTTGGCTCTTTCTTTTTTTATCAATAAAAGCTATTCAAGTTTTCCTCCATGCTCTTGTGTCATTGATGCTTGTTACATTTGTATGGTCAATTTACATCTGATCCTAGATTGTTTATGATTATAGATCCATGTCTTTGTATAGTGCTATGCTTTTGTGATCTTACAGGTACTTTGTGAAGCTGGGCGTGCAAGGGAGCAGGTGGCTAAAGACTATCAAAGAAGAGGGGAATCAAATCAGGAGATTAGCGCAAGACAGAGGTTGGTCTTTCTGTTCCTCTCTATCTATAATTCATAAATGAAAAACGAAAGTAGTTTTTCTCTGTTTGTTTCTAAGCTAGCTGTCACACCTTAGTGGGATAGAGCAGTTCTATATAGACACTTTTACCTGTAACAAAATGGCGACTCCACTAGGGAAATAATTAGTTTGTTTGTTTATCATTCTTTGTTGTTTGTTTCATAAACTTACAAGTAGCATTCGAACTGCATTTGCCATAACAAATGCAAAGTAGATAACTGCTATTTCAATCCATCTACTGGATCTGTTTATGAGTTAAACAACTGATTCAAAAACTATCTGATTGCCCATGTGATAGCTCTTAGATCCTCCTTAGATCTACCCCTGATTGTTGCATTACTGATTGCTTTTTGCTCGGCCAAAGCCCAAGAACTGAACTGCAAACTGTGACCCGAAACCCAAACAGAGTCTTGTTTCTAGCCCAGCTCAGGTACTGTTCAGAGGATCTGAATTTCAGCGCACTTCCTGAGTGGACAAGGTGCGTTGCATTTCAAATTCTCTGTGTTACAGGTGCACTGATCAGACTAGGCCCTGTGCAGTTTTGGTTTCTGTGATTCATTCTTTCCAGTTCTATTCCTGAATTTTGCTACCTGTGATCAGTATATGTCTGTTTGAAACCCCTTTTCCTTGTTGTTATTCCGCCTTCTTTGTACAAAAGAACTGTATATGTTTTTGTGTGTTTGTTGAGTCATTTACAGTTCTCCTTTGCAAAGTAGCATAATCGTACTGTCGTCCTTTGATTTGAAACTGTCGCAAGTGTCGATTTCAATCGTAGGAAAGAGTTTGATTGCTGTTGATGGTCGACTATCCTGTTACTATTGCTTTTGGTTTGAATTTGTAATTTTCTAGTGTCAAGAACAAGTATTCATTTCAAAATCGTAAGGTGTTGTGATCGTCTCCATTTTTTATTTCGAAAAGAAACTTGTTGATATTTGTCATTTGAAAAGAAATTCAGATTTGTGCATCAAATTTCTTTTTAGCATTCATATAATAAGAAAGTCGAAAACAAATACATGCATATGCATTTGCATATAGACATTCTGATTGGCTTGATTTAGGAAAGTGCATTTAGAGTGTGCTCTTTGCTCTTTGTGAAAAGATTCTGTCTTTCTTTTCCTTAGTAGCTAGGATTTTCATTGCACAAAGAAGATAAAAAGTTTGTTTATCATCCTAGATTGCATTTTAGGAATTACATCTACATCTCACGGTGAACCTGAAAGGCAAACTTCATAAACAAGATCAACTTAAAATAAATTCAATGAATCTAACAATGCTTTGGAACTTAACGCACAACATTTAGAAGTCTAGGATAGAGACGTATTCTGGCGTCGTAAAACCTGGTAACTGTTGTCCTCACTGATGGTTGGGTGATTCCTCCACTTTGAGACGATAAGTGCCAGTACGGACTTGTGCTCCCACGCACCGTCGAGTATATTTTGGGAGACCCTGATAGGCTTAATCCTTTATCCATAGGAAGCTGTGTCTGCCGCCCTATCGATCGCAATGCACTGAACACAGCATTCAGGAAGATTGACTGTCGTACCGTAAAAAGTATTCTGCAGTTTTGTGATTGGTTTGGTAATCCCTCTACCTAGATTTCCAGAGCAGTCCCTTTCGTTCCTTTTCAGACTCCTTAACAGAAAAGGTCCATCTGAGCACTTGTCACTTCAGGCTCATTAAAAATCAAAGGCAACTAGAGTCATCTTTTGTTTTTACTCGACTCTTAAAAATTGAAAAAACAAGTTGTGTCAAAGCGTCTAAAATTTATTTTAAACGGAATATTCATTACCCTTTGCTACATTGATCTTGGGTTGAGAAAATGGAATCCACCAACCAAGGAATTCCCCTTGGAGGAAATCCTAGTCCCTTCTCCTCTTGGGGAGATGTTGGTGCACCCCATATGGCCACATTGTCGCTTCCGGGACTGAAAATTAGTTTGCCTGTATGGCTCTTCTCAACTTCTGTCGTTCAGAACACCACAGTTCCTGAACAATCGAATCAACAACTAGACGAGTCCAGAGTTACCCACCAACCTTCTACTTCCTCTAATTCTTCCTCTCCTCCTTCCTCTTCGCTTGATGGGGCTGGTAAAGCCAAAAGTCAAGTACCTAAGGAGAAGAAGGAAAAGAAGAAGAAAGAGAAGAAGAAGAAGGAGCCAAAAGCGAATGGGGGCAAACGAGTGTCGTCTAGCGAAAATCCACACACTGCACCGACCAGGCCTAAATCGCCATGTGTCATTTGCAAAGGATACCACTATCACAGAGATTGTCCTTGCATCCCTCGGATCTTAAGGGACTGGTCTCCTCATTTGCACAACCCGATGTCGTCAACCTCTGATGGTCATGTTGAAAACACACCGTCAACTAGTGAAAGTGAAGCCCCAGGACAAAAAGGAAAATATAGATTTCCTTGTAAACTGTGCGAAGGCGATCATGTCATCCACCGTTGTCCCTTCTTAGACGAAACTAAAAGAGTTTTGGACGATCGTCCAGTTTCACCGCTATGACTTCCTCCTGGATATAAAAAACTCTTGCCGAGTCCGTCACCGGTTGAAAATCTGGCTGGCCAGCTCAAGTGGTCAGCTGAAGCATCTATCATTGAAGATAAACCATTTGAACCCATACCAGACGAAAGTCAAAAGGTCGAGGCGGCAGTTGACCCGGTCTTGCCTTCAGAGGTTCCATCTTCAGATGATACAGTCACTGAAGAGAACAAGGATGACACCATCCAAATTCTTTTCATAAGCACAAACTCCAACGAACATGGGGGCAATTTACCCGTTCCTTTACCGCAGGAGGGAAGTTCATCAGAGTCGTACCCGGCCGTCTATTCAGTCCCACCTCCAAGCAACCTAGTTGTCTCCTTCGACTGGAATCAACTAGGTAGACCCCGTTTACCAGCTAGTGTACCATTCCGAATAATTGTTCAAATATATAGAATGGTTATGGCTGGTACCATCATAGATGAGGGGGCTTCTGTGAGTATCCTTTCCTCAACTGCTTGGAAAGCGCTTGGTTCGCCATCTCCTTTGCCTGAGATGAGAAATCTAACAGGTTTTGATAAAGGAACCAGTCGATCGTTAGGGATCCTTCCCAACGTGCCCATAACATTGAGAGGGAAAACAGTTCACATGAACATAATGGTAGTTCAAGGACCCCTGGATTACAATCTACTCCTTGGACGAGACTATATTTATTGCATGGGAGCAATTGTCTTCTCACTCTTTAGAGTAATTTGTTTTCCGCACGAAGGAAGAGTGGTCAAGCTCGTAGACCAGCTTTCATTCCCCGGATCATACAGAGCAAATAGTCATATACCATCCCTAAATGGTCTTTTCACGCAAGAAATGTCTCAATCCCCGGTCCGTCCACCCGATGAGCGCGAGTGATTCAGGGGGACATGACTGAAACCCAGGGGGCATGCACCCTGGTCTGCTTCGGCAGGAAAACTTTGGGTATAGGGTAGGTTTCCGCGAGAAAATATGACTAGTCTGTACTCCCGTCCGTGATTGGAAGAGGGGGTTATTCTAGAACAAGATTCTCTTGTCAAAGTTATGTGAGTGGAGTAGCCTCCTTCACTCACCTTTGTCTATTTCGGTAAACATCGCCGAAGAAGTGTTTTGTTTGCGTTGTGAATAAAACAATCTTTGGGTAACCTGTAAGAGGTAGGCCTCTCTCGGTAAAACAAATGTTTTAACGGACTAAAGAAGGGGTAACCTTGAAAATTTGTTTTATACCTGGGGGCATGCAAGCCTTTTGGCGTGCAAGTGAAGAGCGACTATTTATTTTTTAAATTTGTAGGTCCTCTAACCCTTTAAACTCATAGGATTGGTCGTTTCCTAACTTGCATAAAGAAAGGATGTGGGGAAAAACTCTAAAAATTGCCATTTTTATATATGAGACACTCTTATCACATGACTGGATTAATCGAGCAGTGTTACTGCAAGGTTCAAGCTCGTTAAAAAATAAACCCACATTGAGCAGTTTTAGCACATAGTTCAAGCTCGTTAAAAAAATAAACATAAGCCATGAGCAAATGTTTCCCCCCGCGTTTAAGCTCGTTAAAAAATGAACTATTCCCCGGTAAATAACCATCGTGAATGTAGTACTTCAGCCATTAAATCCTTGGTCGTGTTTGCACCATCACCTCCACTTTTGCATTGGCCAATAATTCACCTCCATTTGATTGTTTACCCATTTTGAGGAACAACTACGAAGAGTGATTTCACTAGCCATCCTTGTAACACTGTCGTGATTGGAAAATTCCAAACCTTACCTGGAATCAATTGCTACCCATTTTATCACTCGTTCCTCAAAAGACGAGTCTCCTTTAAGCTCTTTTCAACTGACTCGTAAAATATGAAAAGATTGTCGAGCCATTGGCCTCTCCAGCTCGTTAAAGGGACAAGAAGTGCTATCCCTCCTCTAAATTTTAATCTTTTTGGACCTGAAGGATTATTACACAAAAAGATCGAGCGCTTGTTTTGTTCGGCTCGTTAAAAGTATCGAAAATTCATCCCTTTTGTATTGTTTTATACCTTTTCGGACTTAAGGGATTAGATGACGAAAAAGGAATTTTGGAGTTACCTTTACGTTCTTTTTCAGACTCTCTAAAATTGAAAAGGACCGAGTTATCTTTTTCGTTAAACTCGTTAAAAAGATTAGTAGCGACAAACTTGTCTATAGACGAAAACGAGTTTCACTATCGCTAGGCTCGTTAAAACATAGAGATGGGTTTGCCCGAAGGGAAAATTATAGAACAAGAATATGTTATCCTCCTCAAGCTTGACAAAAATAAAGAGGTACTGGTCAGCAATGACTGGGGAAAAATTGGGAAGAAAACTTGAAGAAACTTTGTTGGTAGCAAGTCTCTCTTGAACATGACACTTCCACTCTGTGTCCGAGTCGGGTTGGGTTGTTTCATTCACCGGTCACATCACCATGGTCCCATCATACCATCCACATTTGGGGTTAATGCTACCAATCCATCACATCAGTGTCGCCGATATGTTCAAGAGAAGTCATTCAGAGAATTCACCTATGTCTCATCCACTACCATACATTTATACTCCATTCTTTCATGACCGCCGCCCTGAACCTTATATCACCAGATCGTTTTCACCTCCATTAAAATAATTTGCTCCGTTCCGTGTCATTGATGTGGGATTCATTAAGGCCCTCCTGTGACGGATCACTTTTTGTCGACATCAGCTCATTATCCAAGAATCTGATCTAGGAACACCCCATTCAGTACTGTGAAGCTTGCATGCCTCAATGGCAAGTTTCTCACTTCCGGCGATAGGTTTACATCAATGGCCTTCAACCGAAAGATTTTGCGTGGTGTTCGACGCCAAGTCATTTATTCACACCACGTGAATTGTACTGCAGTACCTTGAGGGTCATTATCATTATCGGTGATTCCTCTCGCGCCTGTTAACGGCTTACATCATTAGCTGGTAATCAGGCAATGTCTTTCCATGTTCGACTCCAGAACAACTTTCACATGGATCGACTTGTGCTTCGAGTGAAGATCGAACAAGATTGAAGACCCCGGATCTAGTTTCGTCCATCCGGGCTGCAATATATATTCAGGGAAATAAAGACATCAAATGTACATCATTGCCGCACAGATAATCATCCAATCAAAAGGATGATGGCTCTATCAGAATCATCAGTCTACACTCAGACAATTGTCTGTCCTATGTACATGAAAATGAATTTATAAATTTGAGCATGGGAATGCCCGCCTCAGCTAGATCATGAAAATATTATGAAGATAATGTATTGTATTGTATCTTATTACAGTTCTCCTCCCAGCATTGAAAGAACTTCGGATCCTCATAATAAAGCATTTCACCCGACATCAAAAGATTAACGACCTCATGCTTTAGGGGGCAACTGTTATAGACATTTTTGGGCCCTACAACCCCAAGCATGAAATGTCCATAAACCAAGGGCTCCTAAGTCCCTAAAAGTGTTGTTCTAACCCCTAAAGGAACAAGGTCAATAGATTACAGCTTCTCCCAAAAGTTATCCATGAAAAACTACTCAAAATTGGCCAAAACAGCATCATTTCAGCTGCTTCACTGGCCAAGTGCATTGCATCTCACCTAAATACACTGTGTGGGTGCGTTGCATTTCAAAAATCCCTTCTATGGGGTGCGATGGGCGAGAAATGACAAATGGCAGTGTCATTCTGCGAGGTGGAGAGGCAATGGAAGCTTCCAGAATCTTCTCCTGTGACACTTGCCTCACTGAATTCGACCAAGGATGAGTAAGAGACCATCAATCTCCAAGTGGAAGCAAGAACTATCAGAGGGAAGACACTAATCAAACCATGAGCTGACTCATCTCCATTACAGACATCTATATATGAATCCCTCATCCCAAAGATCCAGAGGCTGGAATTTTGCATATTGTAATGAATTGTTGTTGGTTTCTTGAGACAAACATCAGATTGTTGGGTGATCTAAGCTTTGTTTGAGGTGAAGAGGGGCTTCTTTGCTGGGAGGTTGATGCTGGGTCAGAACAACTGGTTGTAACTCCTCTTGGCTCTTTCTTGTTTTATTAATAAAAGCTATTCAAGTTTTCCTCCATGCTCTTGTGTCATTGATGCTTGTTACATTTGTATGGTCAATTTACATCTGATCCTAGATTGTTTATGATTATAGATCCATGTCTTTGTATAGTGCTATGCTTCTATGATCTTACAGGTACTTTGTGAAGCTGGGTGTGCAAGGGAGCAGGTGGCTAAAGAATATCAAAGAGGAGGGGAATCAAATCAGGAGATTAGCGCAAGACAGAGGTTGGTCTTTCTGTTCCTCTCTATCTATAATTCATAAAGGAAAAACAAAAGTAGTTTTTCTCTGTTTGTTTCTAAGGTAGCTGTCACACCTTAGTGGGATAGAGCAGTTCTATATAGACACTTTTCCCTGTAACATTCAGTAACATCCCATGAAGCGCGGATTGAGGTCTCACCTGAGGTAGCAGGGGAGGGTGATGGAACCAGGTTTCTGCACCCTCGGGATGTCTTGGATGTGAGATGGGGCTTGTGCACTATTCTACAACCTCGCGGTATGCCAGATTTGCATAGATTGGAATACCCTTATCATGCTTATTATAGATTGAATCACTTATTACTGGTTTGATCTAGTTGAAATGGTCTTTAAGTAAACATTTATTACTTTTGGTTACTTCGCACATCAAGATTAACCTAGTTCACATGTATTCAACCGTAGCAAATGCAGAAATCATAATAGTTCATTTATCATAAAAGAGTAAAGTCACAATCAACACAGAATTCAGAATAAATTTATCTTTATTATCAATCTTCAACGATACATCCAGATCCACCATGTGCACTCAGCTGCAGGGGTCCGCGCACATAGCTGCGGACTTTCCAGGCCTCTGCGCACACAACTGCAGAGCCTCTACCTTCTACCCTACTCCCTTAACTCAGACTTACAACTGCTCTCAAACTACTCACCCATTACATATTTGGGCCAAAAACCAAAAGTTTATCTACCTTTCCCTTATAGAGCCTCACTCTATTTATACTTTTCCTTGGCCTGCGATCCCACCATGGGCCGACTCTATTACTATTTCTTTACATTATTTTCAGGCAGACTACGCTTTGACTCAACCTACTATAACTCGAGCTCTACACTTTTCGCAGAGTCTTTTACCCTAATATTACCCAACATTTCGGGCTTCACAACCCAACAGTCCCCCAACACAATCATCGTGACTCGTCCCAAGTCACTGAGTTGGTGCATCCATCTTTGCGTGGAGGTTGGTCAACAACTTTTGTGCGTCACTGGTACTAGATCCAAATTCTTTCTTCATGCGCTGCACTCGTTCCACCTGTGGTGCCAATATTTCTGCCACTATCTCGGTCATATCCATCTTAGCACATTCGGCCTTCATGTATGCTACCTTATGCTCTATGGTGGTTGAAACTGCAAATGCCTTGTCCAACCATGGCTGGATACGAGCTTTCACCACAACTTCCTTCTATCTCGGGACTTCTGCTTGGATTTTCATGTCCTGCACCTCCCTCATCTTAGCCAATTGTTGTGGGATAGCAACGGTCTATGCAGTTCCCCAGAGCTGATCGTAGGCGTGCTGAAGTTCCTGGGCCTTTGCTTCCAACCTGCGGAGTGTGGGATCTTCCTGAAGGATAGAGAGCATATCAATTGATTGAGTTAGCAACTTGGTACATTATTTGAGTGACCGTGCAAGCATCACACGCCCCATATCAATAATGTTCTTGCACTGTACTACAACCTCTGGGGGTGTTGGTGGTGGGACTTGCAATTTCAACTCAACGATCTGCGTGCTGAGTTCGAGTTGCAGCCATGCGGCCTCCTCTTTTGTCCTTCGAAACTCCGTAGCCAACATACGAATCTGTGCATCAACAGGCAAGTCCCCTGTAATATCTAACGCCTGAGCACTCAAACAAGCTTCGACTACTACCTTTTCCATCTGTTGTTTTTGTGTGATTGCTTCATCGCGTTGGAGCCGTAGCTGTGTAATATTAATTTTCTGGTCTTGGAGTATTTGGTTGATGCATCCGGCCCTTGCGCGAAGTTCGATTATGGTGCTGTCGTGGAGTTGTTGCAAACTATCACGTGGGAGTGCAACCATGTTCAGTCCCAATCAGGTAAGGTGTTCTAGTATTGCTCGTTCTTCTGGTTGGTTGGTGACCAACGCACTTGTCTGGATCAGAGTAGACTGAGCAACCTGGGCTTTGAGAAATGGTTCTGTAGCTATCATACTGGAGGCTTTTGTAGAAACGCTAGGGCCTACCTGCGCAATTTTTGATCCCAATTCACGTAACTATGTCCAGAGCTCCCCCAACACAATGTGCTATTCAGACATAGCCTCATCGATTGCCTCTCGAGTTGCTTCGCGAACTATGTTTTCAATGTCATTTAGATTGCCCTCCATTAGGTTGGTAACTTCACTGTTAGTCTTAGATGCTTTTGCTTTCTTTCGTGCCTTTGGTCACTCTGGTGTGGCTGAGTGCTTTAGTGGGGTACTCGTTGCAGCCGGCTAAGTGGTTTCCGTCTGAGTGCCTTTGTCCTATTTTGGTGTCTGTGCGCCTAGTACTTTTTTTCCATTGCTACAAGTTTTGCCTCTTGCACTGCCTTAACCTCTACAGCATACTATTCATTCCTATTTTGTTGTGCGGTGCACTTGGATACCTATTTTTGCTTCTGAATACCGGCCTCGTTGTGTTTCACTACCGCGGGTCCTCACCAAGCCACAGGCCAAGCCTCGAAAATCTTGTGAACAACATCATTAGTGACAATGAACCGAAGAGGGGTCCATGTCTGGGCTGGGTCCTTCTGTGCCCGGATGTAGACGTGATGCATATCTACTTTGAATTCCGCAATGTGCTTCATACTCTCATAAACTTAATTTGTTAAGCATAGTAACGCATTGATACACTGATGCATAGTCATGTCCATCAATACCCAAAAGATCTTAATCCCCTAAATTTTGCTTGCGTCCTTGGTCACCCAGAGGGATGCATACTGCGGGGCTTCCAACCATTCTGGGGTTAAAACATGAAACTGTCTGTCTTCAGGAAACTTAGTAGCGACTAGCATGAGGGACAATAGTAGCCACGCATAATAGAACGACTTGCCTTCTTCCTGGACTTCGCGATAATTAGCTAGAAATTCTTCACAAAGAAACTGTGACCAATTGAATCGTACGCTAGCGGCACATTCTTCAGCGAGTGCGATAACTACAGTGGAGACCTCAGAGCTCTGACATTTCCTCATTACTTTTTCTGCCTACAACTGAGTGGCCACTTGGACTGCATTGTCGGAGATACTATCAATGACGTACCCTCGTGTTCCCTTGGCAAGCTTATACGTCTTCTTTAGTCATTCTATCATTCCTACATCATTACATTTGGCTATAATTTCCTGAGGGTTTTGTCTGGCATAGGGTAGATGCAAGACCCAGTGAACAAGTTCTGCCATGATACAAATGGGTTTACCGACCCATAGTGTATCTTCGTGCACTAGACAAAGCAACTGCTTGATAACTAACATAGTAATAGGGGGCTGGAGAAAGTGTGGAATTTCTAGGAGACAAAGTAATCCAACTTCGTCCACCTTTCACAACCACTCCTTTGGCTGTAGAGTGGTCACCATGCCTTCTATCGTGTGGTCCATTAAGACATCTATCACTAGATGGGGAAATTTTGTTCGATCTGCAAGGTTGCAATCATCGCAACACGACCAACCACCAAGTTTTCTACTGGGACATCTTTCAGGAGAGAGGGGATAGTGATTATACTGCTGAATTCGTCTAGGTTTGTGGGTACCTTGTTCATCCCCTTACTTGGAGGCATATACTTGGGTCATCGCACGTGCTGTACAGGGTCTTCCTTAGAGATGTCCTCTTCGATCCTCATGGGAGACTCTTCTGTTTCTTCCTCGTTATCGATGACAATAGTTTTACCTTTTTCCTTCATTGTGGACTTTCCAACCTGTAGGTGTCATGGCGACCACCGAACTGATTCTAGGAGTGGGGGTTTCTTCTTGGTCTTCGGTGTCTATGGGGATTTAGAGTGTTCTGCTTCCTGCGACAACTTTTGCTGTGGACTATTGATGGTAGGCCTTTGAGCTTTCAAGATGACATCTTTGTAGTGTTGTGGCAATGCCAGAAACCACAGACTATTTTCAACTTCCTTGTTGCTCATGATGTAGGTAATACGGGTCGATTCTCTTGCCAGACAGTACGACATGGTGGTGTGACCGTTGCTCTATTTATATATCGATTGAACTCGAAAACCAGCGGCTTGTTCTTGTGATAGCTCACAATTGCGATTTGGATTGTTATGATTTTGCCTTAATGGTCGGCTACTTGCTTCAAGGTGCTTTAAATGCACCATCATGCCATGATCAGTATCTTTAACGGTCACTTTTCATCTTTCCTTTGCAGCAGTGAATCCCCAAGGTTGCAGATGCAGTTTCTACAGGGGGTTAGTGGTCATAATGCACCATTGTACAACAGCCTGTTTTATAGTCGCGCACCCTCTTCCAACTGCTTGGGGTGCTGGGACTGAACCCTCGACAGATAGTCAAAAGGGAGAACCCTTCCCATGGGTCCCCCAGTTCCTCACTGACCTGGGTTACGATCACCCTAGATGTCCTCCTGCTTCTATCATGAAATTATGGTGTACGCACCCCTGTGGCTTCTGGTGCAACCGTATCAAGGTAGGAAAGCCAGTAATGTTGGTTTCCTTGGGCCATTCCTTTTCGTCACATATGGAGGCCACTTCTAATTGAAGTTTCATGATGGCTTTTTCCAACTTCATACTATGGTCATGGATTCGGGCTTCAATTTGTTCCAACTCATCAGGTCATTGTTTTGCACGCCGAATAGCAGCCCACAATTGCTGAACCATGTTGCAGACGCCATCTCTAGTGGGAGAAGCTATGTCTATAGTGTCTGTTTGGGCTATATGGGGGAGGTTTCCTCTAGCCTGATGATCCTATGGTCCACTCTGGTCTATTTGAAGTGTCAGTCGTCCTCCATACACTCGTATTCTTTGTGCTATCATTTTGTGCCAACTTAAGCACCGCACATATCTTCCAATTCGGAGTTGAAAATTTCTCGTGTTTCTAAGCTTCCCTGATCCTTCTATTGGTGCGTGCACCCTGTCTGCTGAAACACTGGGTGGTTCTTGTACTACACATGTGAGCTGGTCTTCAGTGGTCACATCTTGCTCTTTCAGGTGGTGTCTTTCTTCACATCGTGCTGATTGAGTCACCCTATTATAGTTGAGTGTTGTCTCCCTGCAATAGATTCTGCCAGTGCTCCATTTCCTCCTCAGAATCGATAGTGCAGATACTCTCATGTTCCCATGAGGTTCTTCTATTGTCATTGTAATGCATCTGACTGGGGTTCTGCACCATTATCAGATAAAGGCAATCCAGTTCATCATTATTTTCCTCGTCGCGAATGGGTTCTGTGTAGTGCTCCCCTTTCGTTGGGTCCAACGAAACTACTATGCGAAGTGACTTCTTTTTGAAAGTCATCTTGTGGCTTTTCAAGTTGATGATTCCATTCATGTCAATGGCCCAATCAATCCCAAGCAAAGCAGGGTAAGGATTGCTATCATTGATAAGCTCTATGACTTTGAAATCGGTCTGGGTTGTTACACCATCGATATCCACCATCACCCCTTGCAATCGGCCCATTGGTAAGATTTTTTGCTGGTTAGCCATTCGTAGTTGAATTAGGGACCATTGTAGTACGGGCTTGCCTATACACTCCCAAGTTTGTTTAGGTAGTATATTTGCATCTGAGCCTAAATCCAGGATGACTTGATCCATCTCATTATCTCCTATTTGCACTGTCATTCTCATTTCTTAGCCAATGTGTAGAGCATGTCATCCTATCCTGCGGACCACCTGGGTTTCGTTGAATTCGGCGCTCTTGGTAATCAACTCCTATAGCCCTTGGACAGCCTTTTGATTCCGAAACAATTTCATGCATGTGTCAAGAAAGGAGGTGATCATGTAGGGGTCCATTTTGGCTTCCATTTGGTCCCTCTCACCTGAGGTAGCGGCTTTCGCGAAGCTCAACTGATCTTCGTTTGGCCCCACCCTTCCTTGCTTTAGTTCAACAATACGGTTCCCCATAGGCGGGTCACCTCGTTCCCCTCCTATGTTCCCTCCTTCTGTTGCGCCATTCCTTCGCACCATATTTATACTAGTGTCCTTTTTATAGGGTTCTGCATGCATCATCTAGACATTCTGGGTTGGCGGAGGTTGAAGCACCCCTTGCTCATTTAATTGGACAATCTACCAATTTGTGATCGAACTGTTCGCAATAAGGACATGAGATCCTAGTTGGGTTCTTGCACTCGCGAACACAGTGTCCTTGTTCACCACAATTATAACAAGTTATCTGTCTGCGACCTTGGTCGGGTCCCCATCCTCTTCCCCAACCTCGTCCTTGAAATCCTCCCTATGTTTCAGCCTGTACCCTGTACGCTGGGGTCCATTCCATCATTAAGTTGTAACTTCGACATGTTAACTCATCATGTCCTACTGAATGACAAAAAATGCAATTTAATTGTTGTGAGGTCTAGGTATACTTCTATAATAGATGGCAGTTATCTATTGCGTGTTTCCCTCCCAACTCGAAAATCGTGCACCAGAGCGCAGGTGTGGAATTTTGTCATGTCTGGACTTCCACTTGTAATGGCATCAGGCCTCCTCTCGCCAGATAGTTCGCGAAGACCGAGCAATGGTCTTTGTCGTGTGCGTGGCTTTTACATTTAATACACCATGCCTCTAGCTGTACCCTTGATCGAGGCATTCTTCCTTGCTTCAAGCTTTGTACTTCCAAATGTAAGTTCTAAAGTTTCACGTGGAGTTGCTGAAATCCCAACCCTGGGTCCAGAATCGGGGTCACGTATAACCTCATAGCTGTCTCTAGTGCCTTGGCCTGGTTGAGATCTTATGTTGCGATAGAGCCATCCTTATATGGGGTGTTAACATCACCACAAACCACGCACAATTCTATCCGTTGGTCAAAGTCATATTAGGTTCGTGAATAGTACTCTTTAATCTTTGGTTTAGATCCCACAGGTTTTCACTGGGCAGCATTGCTATTTCCTTGAACCCAATGATCGATTGGTTCTCAGACTTTGGTTGGCCAAACTCCTTATTAAGCGCATCTTGTATAGCTGCTAGTCCTTCATTCGGATGGTCAGTTGAGTGTTTTATGTACCATGTCAATGCGCAGTCCTAGAGTGCACTGAATAGCGTAGCATTTTTTATGTTTTCATCTATTATACCTTGCGCGTCCCATACGAAGTTTATCATAAACCAGAACCGTCTTGGATCTTCATTCCCTATACCTTGAAAGGTTAGTGACTTGACTACGACCACCATCCCTGTTCTAGGAGGTGGTGGAAGAGGTGGCGAGGGTTGAGGTGGTGTGGGCGGACGCGATGTGGGTGATGGGGGTGATGGCATAGATGGAGGTGGTATCAGTGGAAGGCATTCTGTAATCAACCGGATTGCACTTTTGGGCGAGAACCTAGTGATATCTTCCTCACTTTCCTGCGAGATAGAAATCAGAGGACTGTTCCCTGCTCCTCCAATTCCTTAGTAACCTCTTCCACTCTGTGTTACCCCAGATATTAATGTATGCGCATAATATGTTTTTCGCACAACATCATCTTAATCCAAGTGTTTAATGACTTGATGTGCCGACCCCGCAGTCCTTGGAGAAATTGTCTTTCCGCTTCACTGTAGCTTACAGTGGTATCTATTGTGAATTCAGTGATAAATCCTCCTATGATTTGATCTACCTAGTGATTGACTGTGCATGTGAGTTTGTCTTCAGTGGCTTCTAGTCTATGCACCAGTTCTAGGGTCCACACTATCGGCTGGTCTAATCTACACCTTCCCACGCTATCAGCTAACTTTGTAATCCACTCATACAATTCTATCGAGAATGTTATGAAGAAGATCTCATGTATGTCCTTGAGGATATAGCGATCCAACCACTGTTCCTCTGATATTCGTGAGTTCCTTTTTTCCTAAATCGCGAACTTATGGAGCTTTTGATCCCACCAATATTTGAGCTCTTTCTTTGTAGGATTCTAGTGTTCCCACATTAGACACCCCTTAGGTAGATCTCGGTCCCAACAATGGAACCATTTGTTGGGTTATGTGGGCTTGACCCAGGTTCAGAAGAATTATTTAGCCAAACAAATCTCGCAACTACCGGCCCTTTTGGCAACAGCCCGCGAAGCGTGGACTGAGGTCTCACCCGAGGTAGCAGGGGAGGGTGCTGGAACCAGGTTTCCACACCTTGGGGATGTCTTGGATGTGAGATGGGGCTAGCATGCTTTTCTGCAGCCTCGCGCTACGCCAGATTCGCGCAAATCGAAATACCATTATCGTGCTTATTACGGATTGAATCACTTATTATTGGTTTGATCTAGTTAAAACAGTCTTTAAGCAAACATTTATTACTTTTGGCTACTTCGCACATCAAGATTAACCCAGTTCACATGTATTCAACCGTAGCAAATGCAGAAATCATAATAGTTCATTTATCATAAAAGAGTAAAGTCGCAATCAACACAGAATTTAGAAGAAAGTTATATTTATTATTAATCTTCAACAATACATCTAGATCCACCCTGTGCACTCAGCTGCAGGGTTTTGTGCACATAGCTGCAGACTTTCTAGGCCTCTGTGCACACAGCTGCAGAGCCTCTACCTTCTACCCTACTCCCTTGACTCAGACGTACAACTGCTCTCAAACTATTCACCCATTACATATTCGAGCAAAAAACCAAAAGTTTTTCTAACTTTTTTTCATAGAGCCTCACTTTATTTACACTTTTCCTTGGCCTACGATCCCACCATGGGCCGACTCTATTACTATTTCTTTACATTATTTTCGAGTGGACCACCCTTTGACTCAACCTACTATAGCTTGCGCTCTGCGCTTTCTGTGGAGTCTTTTACCCTAATATTACCCAAAAATCCAGGCTTCGCACCCCATACTTGTTCCGTGGGGCTTCCGCTACCCAAAATCACACAATACCTCATCTGTGAAGGGCTTGATGCTATAAGGAAGGTGGCATTGTTGGCTGACACAAAGATCTCGTCCTTGGTGAAGCCACCTAATGGTGTACAATTGTGGATGTGTTGTAGCCTTTAGGCCCAGTCGCTTCACAACTTTTACTGAAATGGAATTCTTTTGGCTCTCACTGTCGACAATGAACTACAACAGAGAACCCTTCACCCACATCTGTGAGTGGAAGAGGTGTTCCCCCTCCTCTAGATGTTCAGGCTCAATTTTCTGGATCTTTGTGGTGGCCACTGTGGCACTTTGCTCAACATCAATGATCTGCTTCCCTTTGTTAGTCCCCTTATCAGGTTCTGATTCAGAGTTGGAATCTGCATCTGATTCGAAAGCCTTCAGATTGGCCACCAGTGATTGCTTGTTCTGGCACTCACTTGTACTGTGAGTGGAGATCTTATGGAACTCAAACCATTTTCTCATGTCCTTCTTCTTCTTTGTGGTGTTGTTCTTTGCTTGCGGCTTTGATGGGTTGTCCTAGGTAGCCCTACCTTGGATTGATCCCTTGTTTTGTGGTTTGGGGGCACCTTTTCCTTGCTTTGGATTCACATTTTCAAAGTCCCTATTCTTCTATTTAAACTTCTACTCAATCTTTACAGTGTACCGATATGCCATGCCGAGTGAGGAAATGTCCAAGAACTCCATCGCATCCTCGATGTACTTGTGTAGGCAGTCGTGGTACATGAGCACCAAATATCGCTCATTATCCTTGATACCCAGCTTCATGTGAAGGCTTGGAAATAATTTGTGAACTTTGGCACATCTTAGTCCCTTCCCTACCGTAGCATGGTCCATTTTATGCATTTATCTTCATAGCTCCCGATAAGGTAATATTGTTTCTCGATGGTGTCTCAGAAATAATTCCAAGTGGGTGCAGCTGAAAAGAATGAGGATTCACTCTCATCCTTTTGTTCACAGTAGGTTTCCCACTAGTCCTTGATGTGTGGGGCAACTTTGAGAAGTGCAAACGTAATCATTTCTCAATTAGAAAAGTCATGAACTGAAAAATATCCTTCCAATAGATTTAACCATTTATCTACGATGTATGCATCTATCAGGCCTTCAAATATGGGAATATGGAAGTTATCTTGTACCTTAAAAGGAGTGGTGCCTCTAGAGTGGTTGCTGGATGAAGATGTATCTTCTGTGGGTAGCTGTCGAAGGATCTGGTAAAATTAATCATCATCGCGTCCCTCTGTCACTCGTGAGATTCTTCGAGCAACATTTTGAAGGGATCACCTGCCCCCTCGTCTTTATTTTCTTCTACCATGGGAGGTCATTGAGTTTTGTGAGGCTGATCTTATAATGGTTCAACTAGATCGAGCCCTAATTCCTTATACCCTGACCTTCTTGGGGACATGCAAAGAAAAATAGAGAGAAAGCAGACTTCTCTGATACCACTGATCCGAACTTAAACATGAATGCAACAACTTACAAATATGATCATAAAGATAGAGATGCGACAGAAGAAAACTTCATTTCATTAATGGAAAAATATTGAACTATGCTTACAAACAGAAGGGAAATAAGATAGCTTGGGCGATGTTAGCTTATCTCTGAGGAGAGATGTGGCAGATACATGCCTTTGAACTATGTTACAATGAGGCTCAAAGGCGTATTTATTATTGAGAAACAATGGAAAACCATAAAAATCCAAAAACCTAACCGTAGGAGATGCAGCGCCAAAACTGTGGGCCCTATTTGGGTAAATTGGTACATCAATTTCCTGGGGTCATAACTTTGGCATATGATCTCCGTTTAGCTATCATAATACCTCGTTTTGAAAATCTCTAAGAGAAGGTTCAAATGAATTGGGCAAGCTCACTTGGGATATTTTTGTCTCTCTGCTTTCCCTAAAGAAACCATTTAGGGCCTCAAAATGGCTCTGGAAGTTCAGGACCTGAAAAACTACGAAAAATAGTAAATTGTGCTATAATTAAGGAAACCGAAAAACTAAAAGGGACAATGTTGGGGGTCCAAGTGGAATAGGTAGGTGGCCACCAATATCCACCCAGATCATTCCTCCCCCCTTGTTGCACAAAATATTGTCACCATGACATTCTGCAATCAATGTGAGTCTATCACCACTCATACTTTCCTCCTTTGCAAGTCTTAAACCTCGGTTCTTCATGTCAAGCCTTGAAAAATAAGAGAAAGTCCTTAAAAGTCTCTAAAACGCTGGTTCTGCACTTTCTCTTAGCATTACCTGCGGTCCCGCACCTATTGGTCATGTCCCCTACGCACTTGACTACTCTGTCTCTATGTAATGGGTGCGGACCCCTGTAAAGTCAAAAAGGTGCAAGAACATTCTTAAAAACTCACTTTGAGTCATTTTTGGAAGCTTCTAGAGGGAATCTTGAGGTGACAAGTTCGCTCCTTTAAGGTTCATGCATCCCATTCCTTAAGGAGCTAACCCCTTGATGTGAGGAGCTTATCCCTTTGAAGGAGGACTCTATCCCTTCATAGGTGGACCTGTAACTTCCTTCCTCTACACTATAAAATGAGGTATTGGGCTCGTTACTGAGGACGTTGAAAGCTGAATATTTTTGAGGTGAAATGCTACTGGAAATTAGTCTTCCTAATTGAGATTTTGTGAGGAAATATTACATACCTTGTTGATCTCATTTGGAAGAGAGTGAGGCTTGTCAAAGTAAGTAGAAGAGATTCCTGTTTGGACCCTGGGAAGAGCTTGTACAACATCAAGGCACCAAAGGTTGTAAAGTTCTTCTATTTTCAAAGTTAATACAATCAAGTTTATTTTTCCCAATAAGCTGTGTTTTATGGTTTATTTCATGGATTCCTTGATCACCATGATGAATATGATTTATTATATTAGCTATGTAGGTGTTATTTGATGTGTGCTTGTTTGTGATTGTAGGTTCTTAAAAGGAAACTCTTTTGGATGCTCGAAGCATGGCTACCACAAACTAGCATTGGACTTAAGGTAGGGTCTAAAACACCTCTTAGTTTTTATTAATGAATCGCAATATATTTAGATAAAGGTAGATTTGCTTGTCCTGCTTGTTGCTAGATATCTGTTGCTACTAGGAAGATCGGTCTTGTCCGCAAGAATGATTTATCCGGTCGACACCCCTTAAGAGTCAATGGTCCCCATTGCGTTGAGTGCTTTCATGAGACGGGGAAACTTCTGCTGGCGAGTGCTCTTGATCTGTATGTCCATGATCCGATCAGTGGTGGCCTATTCCATGTATTCTGGGTTTCGCGTTGTTGGTGTGAGCTATTCTGTAATGCCAGATGTGTCCAACAATGGTGGGAAGTATGGAGAAAGTCGATCTACATTGAACAATGGGTGCAAAGCAAGGAATGGTGGGAAGCTAAGCTCGAAGGAATTGTCATCGACGACCTTGGTGATGGTGTATGGCCCATACCAGAGTAGGAGAAGCTTGCGGTGGGGCCCAACAAGGCGCTCTTTCTACAAACTAAGCCAAACTTTGTTGCCCACCTAGAACTTGTGTGACACTCAATATTGATCATGGCACTGCTTGTACTTAGCATTAGATATGTCCAACATGTCATGGACCTATTGGCAGATGTGTTGAATGCACTCAATGAAGTTGTTTTCCCTTTCAGCGTTAGACTGCACGTGAGCCAAATCTACCTAAGTTGCTATAAATGGTATGGCCACATCAATGGGGCATAATGGCTGAAATCCCAGCCCTACCTGAAAGGGGTTATGGCTTGTTGAGCTATGGAGAGCTCTATTATAGTTGTGTTGGACATAGGGGAGACTTTCATCTCATGTGCATGGATGCTTCGAGTTGTACATGCGCAAAATGTGTACGATCATTTTGTTGATGACCTTTGTTTGGCCATCAGTTTGGGGATGGAAAGCCGTGGACTTAGTGAGTTTTTTATCCAGCATCGACCAAAGACTTGAACAAAATTAACTCAGGAATCTTCTGTCCTCATATGAGATAATGGACAATGGGACCCCAAAGTGTACCCACACTCACTCAAAAAAGAGCTTAACAGTGGCCTCTGTTGAGATACTCTTCTTGTAGGCCACCATGATGGCCATTTTAGAGAATCTATCGATGACCACGAAAACAAAATCGTTGTCATTCTTAGTAGAAGGAAGGCTCGACATATAATCCATGGAGACAGATTCCAAATGTCAGCTAAGAGTAGGTAGAGGAGTATACAAGCATTGCTTCTTGATCGTTGGTTTGTTAATGGCACAGGCGGTGCAGGATCTAATGTACTTCCCAACCTACTGACGAAGTTTCGACCAATAAAAATACTTCTGCAATAGCACCATTATTTTCTCTACTCTGAAATGTCCAATGACCCGACTTTAGTGTGCCTCCCAAATCATCTTGGCATGCTCACTTGAAGGAACACATATGTGTCCCAAGTGGCATAACGGTGCATGTTGAAGGTGAAAATTTGGAACTTTCTTCCCTTCCAGGAGTGTCTGGTATATGCCGCTGAATTCTGGATTGCTCTTGTAAACATGTGGTCACCCTAATGTCTCGTGCCCACAGGAGTTGAGCACAATGATCAGTGCCATGACCGGTAGTATGTTGAGGCAATTAGTGACATTATTGGTGCTATCCTTCTTATAATTAATGTTCAAATGGAATTGTTGCAGGTAGGTGGACCATTTTTTATGGCAGTCGTTCTACAACTTCCCTTGTGTCTTTGTGAACTATAGAGGCCAGTGGTTTGTGTGGATGACTGTTTCCTTCCCTAGAATGTAGTTATTCCATTGATGACAGGCCTGCACAATGGAATACATTTCTTTGTCGTAAGTGGGGTACTTTCAGACTGTGTCTGAAAGTGTCTCACTATGGTAAGCCACTGGATGCCCATGTTGAGTAAGAGCTACCCCAATAACATAGTCGTAGGAATTTGTTTCAATCTCAAATGGTTGTTGTAGGTTTGGTAATGTGAACATTGGTGTAGAATAGAGGTGATTCTTCAACTCGGAGAACGCTTTCTTGGGTTTCATACCGAAGGGTTTTAAGGACCTGCCAAATATGGTGGAGGTGTTGTTCCCAAATCTAGCTGAAGATCAACATGTCATCTAGATACACCACCATGAATGCATTGGTGAATGGCCACAAGATGTTGTCCATCAGTCTCATGAAGGTTGTAGGGGAATTCGTCAATCCGAATGGCATGACCAACCATTCGAAAAGGCCCTCCTTGTATTTGAAGGTAGTATGCCACACATTAGAGGGTTTGATAGGTACCTGGTGATAACTTGAATTCAATTCAATATTGCTGAAATATTTGGCCCCGTTGAGCAGGCCCAAAAGGTCATCAATCTGTGGGATTAGGTACCTATTCTAGACAGTGATCTTCTTCAACGCTCGATAGTCAATACAGAGTCACTAGGTTGCATTCTTCTTCTGTACCAATATAATTGGGCTCCCACAGGGTGATGAGCTTGGCTTGATGTGCCCTTTCTGTAGTAGTTCCTAAATATTCCACTTGATCTCATCATTCTCCAAAAAAAAGTGTATATAGACCGGTCCATTGGGCAGCGGCACGCCCTGGGTCAGATCGATGGAGTGCTTGACCTGACAGTGTAGAGGTACCCCTGCGGGTGAGGTGAAAATGTCGCTATACACATCCATGACCTTGTCCATCCATTTCTGTTGTGTAGAGGATCCCTTCCAAGAAGCCGTAGTGAAAACCTTCTTCTTGCCTTGGGGGCAAATCATAAGGAAAACGAATTTCGTGGTCTGGGGAATGATCTTACATCATTGCTTTGCAATGATCAAAGAGATGGTGGTAGGCAAGGCTACCTTCAGTATCCTGTACAACTTATTAGTCAAAGTAATAATCATAGAGCGAGGTCTAGACTCATATACAACATGTCGCTTCCACAAGTATGGTTGTCCTATCAATACATTAGAAACTTCAAGAGGGGCAACGTCACACAATACCTCATTCGTGAAGGGATTTATTCTATTGGGAAGGCGACGCTGTTGGCTGATGTGAAGATCCTGTCCTTGGTGAAGCCACCCAATCATGTACGGTTGTGGATGTGTTGTAGTATTTAGGCCCAGTCACTTCACGGCTTCTGCTGAAATGAGGTTCTTTTGGCTCCTGCTATCAATAAGGAACTATAGTGGAGAACCCTTCATGCACATCTATGAGTGGAAGAGGAGTTCCTCCTCTGGATCTTTAGGCTCAATTTTCTGGATCTTTGTGGTGGCCATGGTGGCACTAGGCTCCACATCAATGATATGCTTCTGTTTTTCAGTCCCCTTATCGGGTTCTGATTCAGAGTTAGAACCTGCGTCTGATTCGGAAGCCTTCAACTCGGCCACCAGTGACTGCTTGGCCTGACACTCACTTGTATTGTGAGTGGAGCTCTTATGGAACTCACACCATTTTCCCATGTCCTTCTTCGTCTTTGTGGTGTTGTTATTTTCTTGCGGCTTCGACGGGTTCTCTTGGGTATCCCCACCTTGTCTTGGTCCCTTATTTTGTGGTTTGGTGGTGCCTTTTCCTTGCTTTGGATTCGCAGCTCAAAAGTCTCGCTTCTTTTGTTTAAAATGCTACTGGATCTCTACAGCATACCGAATGCTGAGCAAGGAAATGTCTAGGAACTCCATTTCATCCTGGATGTATTTTTGTAGACAACCGCGGTACTTGAGCACCAAATACCGCTTGGTATGCTTCATACCCAGATTCGTGTGAAGGGTATGGAAAGTATTTGTGAACCCTGGCACATTTTGGTCCCTTCCCTGCCATAGCATGGTCTATTTTATGTATTTATCTTCATACCTCCCAACAAGGTAATATTGTTCCTTGATGGCGTCTCAGAAGGAATTCCAAGTGGATTCAGGTGAAAACAATGTGGGTTCACTCTCGTCCTTTTGTTCATAGTAGGTTTCCCACTAGTCCTTGACGTGTGGGGTGGCTTTGAGAAGTGCAAATGTAATATTTTCCCGATTTGAAAAGTCATGAAATAAAAAATATCCTTCTAATAGATTTAACCATTTATCTACGATGTCTACATCTATCAAGCCTTCAAATATGGGAATATCAAAGTTAACTTGTACCTTAAAAGGAGTGGCACCTCCAGAGTGGTTGCTGGATGAAGATGCATCGCCTGTGGGTAGCCATCGAAGGATCTAGGCAAAGTTATCGATCATCGCATCCCTCTGTCGCTCGAGAGCTTCTTCGAGCAACATTTTGAAAGGATCTCCTGTCCCCTCATCTTTCTTTTCTTTTGCCATGGGAGGTCGTCGGGTTTTGCGAGGCTGATCTTGTAATGGTTCAACCAGATCGAGCCCTAATTCCTTATACCCTGACCTTGTTGGGGACATGCAAAGAAACACAGAGAAAGAGAAGACCACTCTGATACCACTAATCCAAACTTAAATAGGAACGCAAAAACTTACATATATAATCATAAACACAGAGATGCGGTTGAAAAAAAATTCATTTCATTAATGGAAAAATACTGAACTATGCTTACAAATAGAATGGAAATAAGATAGCTCGGGCAATGTTAGCTTATCGTTGGGGAGAGATGTGGTGGCTACATGCCTCTAAACTGTGTTACAATGAGGCTCAAAGGCCTATTTATTATTAAGAAGCAATTGAAAACCATAAACATCCAAAAACTTAACCATAGGAGATGAAGCGCCAAAATTGTGGCCCACATTTGGGTAAATTGGTACATCGAATTCTCTGGGTTGTAACCTTGACATACGACCTCCGTTTACCTACCATAATACCTCGTTTCGAAGATATCAAAGAAAAGGTTGAGAAAAAATGGACAAGTTGATTTACAATGCTTTCGGTCCCTATGGTTTCCCTAAAATCACCATTTAGGGCCTCAAAACGGCTCCAGACATTCAGGACTTGAAAATCTGCCAAAAATAATAAACTGTGCTACAATTAAAGAAACCGAAAAACTAAAAGAGCTAGTGTTGGGGGTCCAAGTGGAATAGGTATGTTGCCACCAATATCAACCTAGATCATTCCTCCCCCCTTAAGAAGCAATGGTCCCCATTGTGTTGATTTCCTCAATGAAATGGGGAAACTTCTACTGAACTTGGTCCTTGGTGAGCCACTTACCTTAGTGAAGGAGGTTTCCAGCTTTGACAACCCGATATAGTTGGATCTTTTGCTGGCGAGCGCTCTTGATCTGTGTGTCCATGATTCGATCAGTGGTGGCTAGTTTCATGAAGTCTGGGTTAAGCTCTATTGTTGTGAGCTGTTCTGTAATGTTAGATGTGTCCAACAATGGTGGGAAGTATGGCCGAAGGTGATCTGCATTGAACACTGGGTGCAAACCAAGGAATGGTGGGACACTAAGCTCAAAAGCATTATTTCCAACAGCCTTGGTGATGGTGTATGGCCCATATCGGAGTGGGTGAAGCTTTCAGTGGGGCCCAACAAGGCATTCTTTCTGCAAATGAAGCCAAACTTTGTTGCCCACCTGGAACTTGTGTGGCACTTGATGTTTATCATGGCACTGCTTGTACTTAGCATTGGATCTATCCAATATATCATCGAACTGTTGGCAGATGTGTTGAATGCGGTTAATGAAGTTGTTAGCCCTTTTAGCTTTGGACTGCACGTGAGCTAAATCTTTCTGAGTGGCTATAAATGATATGGCCACATCACTGGGGCATAATGGCTGAAATCCCAGCCCTATTTGAAAGAGGCTATGGCATATTGAGATGTGGAGAGCTCTGTTGTAGCTGTGTTGTACATAGGGGAGACTTTCATCCCATGTGCATGAATGCTGCGAGTTGTACATGCGTAGAATGTGTACGCTCATTCTGTTGATGACCTCTATTTGGCCATCAGTTTTTGGATGGAATGTCATGGAATTAGTCAGTTTTGTATCCAGCATTGACCAAAGACTTGACCAAAATGCACTCAAGAATCTGGTGTCCCAATCTGAGATAATATACTGTGGGATCCCAAAGTGTACCCAAACTCGCTCAAGGAAGAGCTTAGCAGTGGCCTCTGCTGAGATACTCTTCTTGCAGGCCATCTTAGAGAATTTGTAGATGACCATGAAAATGGAATCGTTGTCGTGCTTAGTAGAAGGAAGGCTCGACATATAATCCATGGAGATAGATTCCCAAGGTCCACTAGGAGTAGGTAGAGGAGTATACAAGCCTTGCTTCTTGATGGTTGGTTTGGAAATAGTGCAAGTGGTGAAGGATCTAATGTAATTCTGAACATCCTGATGAAGTTTCGGCCAATAAAAATACTTCTGCAATACCTTCACTATTTTCTCTACTCTGAAAGGTCTAGCGACCTAACTGTAGTGCACCTCCCAAATCATCTTGGCATGCTCACTTGAAGGAACACATATGTGTCCCAAGTGGCATAATAGTGCATCCTGAAGGTGAAAATTTGGAACTTTCTTCCCTTCTAGGAGTGTTTGGCATATGCCACCTAATTCTGGATCGCTCTTGTAAACATGTGGCCACCCCAATGTCTTGTGCCCACAAGAGTCGAGCACAGTGATCAACGCAGTGACCGGTGGTTTGTTGAGGCAATCAATGATATTATTGGTGTTGCCCTTCTTATAATTAATGCTCAAATGGAACTGTTGTAGATAGGTCGACCATTTCTTATGGTGATCGTTCTACAACTTCCCTTGTGTCTGTATGAACTTTAGAGGCTGGTGGTCTGTGTGGATGACCATTTCCTTCCAAAGAATGCAATGCTTCCATTGACGACAGGCCTACAAAATGGAATACATTTATTTTTAGTAAGTGGGGTACTTTTCAACTGTTTCTGAAAGTGTCTCACTGTGGTAAGCCACTGGACACCCATGTTGAGTAAGAACTACCCTAATAGCATAGTCAAAGGCATTTGTCTCAATCTCAAATGGTTGTTGTAGGTCTGGTAATGTGAGCATTGGTGCATAACAGAGGTGATTCCTCAACTCAGAGAATGCTTGCTATTGGATTTTTGACCTAAATAACTTTTCTTTTGCTCCGCCCTTGGTGACTTGACTTAAAGGCCAAGCGATATGAGAGAACCCCAACATGAACTTGTAGTAGAAATTGGCAAGACCTAAAAACCTGTGGAGCTCTGTTAGCGTGGTTGGGGTTGGCCAATATTGAATGACTTGTATCTTGGATGGGCCCACATGTATAGCCTCCTCATCAATGATGTACCCTAGATATTGAACTTGGGCACGCCAAAGATGCATTTCTCCAAGTTAGCACACAACTTGTGTTGTCGAAAGGTTTGAAGGACATGCCGAATATGGTGGAGGTGTTCTTCCCAAATCTGGTTGAAGATCAAGATGTCATCTGGATACACCACCATGAATGCATTGGTGAGGGGTGTAAGATGTGTTGGGCATGCAATCCCCCCCAACGCATGTTTTGGGGCTTAAAGCCCAAGTTTTTACCAAATCCTCTGTAAAAGCTCTGCGAATTGTGGGCGCAGAGCGCAAAGTCATAATAGGGTCACAAGGTTGTCCACCCTCATTTTTGTAATGAAATGTCAGCTTGATAGACCTACCCATGGTCCGTGGACCATGGGATTATATAAATAGAGCGAGGCTCTAAGTGTAGAAGATAGCATATAGAGAAGGGAAAAGAAGGATGACAAGTCTAAGAGACTGAGTTGAAGTGTAAAGTGTGTATTTGGGTTATAGAGTAGGAGAAGCCTCTGCAGCTAAGTGTGCAGAGGCCTAGTAGTCTGCAACTGAGTGCACAGACCCCTACAGTTGAGTGCATAGGGCAGGTAGAGTCTGTAACCATTGGAAGAATTAATAAACATAAGTTTACCTTAGTTCTATGTATCTTTTCCTATTTAATGCATTATTGAGTATAAATTTCAAGTGTATTGTTTATTTGTTGTGCAAACTTATATGAGTGTGATGTATAATTAAATATAATACAAGGCTTCCATTTATGCAAAGATAACTAATTGGTGAAGGAAGATAGGTAAGATCTTAGGTGAGACTTAGGGAAATAGCATAGAGCACTACTCCAGTAGTGTAGAAGCCCCACAACCCCTGGTTAGGGTTGCGCGAAGGCAAGTATATCAGGTCGTGAAGGCCAGGAAAGTGCATGAAGCAACCTACGTGCAGGGACGAGCAGTTAGACTAAAGCAAACCATTAGACATCTCAAGGGTGTGGAAACTTGGTTCCAACAACCCCCGATACTACTTTGGGTGAGACCTCAGTCCATGCTCTGCAGACTGTTGCTGAAAGGGCTAGTAGTACAGGGATTTGTTTGGCTAATTAACTCTGAACCTAGGTCAGGCCCCATCAAGCCAACAAATGGTTCCGTTGTCATGACCAGTATTTGCATAGAGATGTCTGATGTCGTATCATTGGAATCTGATAAAGAAAGGAATTGAAGATTGTTTGGATAGAAAGATTCACGAGTTCGTGGTGCAGGAAGACAGGAATCCATGACTATCAAAGGAAGAGTGGTTAGACTACTACTTATATACAGAGATCCACGAGATTTTCTTCCCATATTTCCCTACTAAGCTATACGAGTGGATTACGAAGCTAGCTGATAGCCAAGGAAGGTTTAAGCTTGAAAGACCTATTGTGTGGACTCCAGAATTGGTACATAGATTGAAAGCATTGAAGGATAGTATCGTGTGCATTGTTGATCACTGGCTCGATTGAATCATAGGAGGATTCATCACCAAGTTCACGGTAGATACTTCAGCCAGCTATAGCGAGGCAAAAAGACGCTTCCTCAAAGGGCCGCGAGGTAAGTACGTTAAATCTTTGAACACTTGGATTGAAATGCTACTGTGTGAAAAATAGGTTATGCAAATAAATTGATGTTTTGGGGCTACGTGAAGTGGGAGAATCTACAGAAACAAAGGTAGTACAAAACTAGAAACTAGCCCCTTTATTTCATCTCCGCGAGGGGGTGAAGAAGAGCTTGTGAAGGTCTCACCAAGAAGTGTGATCAATTCACGCATACCACCCCCACCCACACTACTGCCAGTTTCATTGTCTTCACCCCGATCTTCGTCCATACTACCTCTGCCACCACCGCGAAGTAATATGGAGAGCATGATAAAGTCGCTAGTGTTCAAGGGAGTATGGAATGAAGATCCAGACCAGTTTTGGTTCATGATAAATGCCATATGGGAAGCAGAGGGAGTCATGGATGAAAATATAAAGAAAGCGACGTTGGTCAATGCTTTACAGGATCGCACGTTGACCTAGTACATTAAGCATTCCAATGACAATCCGAATGTGGGGATTGTAGATATTCAAATTGCGCTAAAGAAAGAATTTAGTAGGCCAAAGTCAGAGGTGCAATCGATCATTGGATTCAAGGAAATCACAATGCTACCAAGCAAGACCCCTTGGGAGTTGGATCAGAGACTGAAGTGCACAATTCACGAAGCTAACATGACATTAATGGGTGGACAACGCCGTGAATGGTTTGTAGCATCGTTAACGCCACATCTAAGGAACACGTTGTCACAACAGAGGCTAACAACTCAGGTTGAGGCCTTGGAGGTTGCGATGAGATTGCACGAGACCCTGATACAAGATCCCAAACTGGGAGTTCAACAGATTCATGCGTAGTTGAAAAACTTGTGCCTTGAGATGCAGAGTTTGAAACAAGACAAGACAACTCGCCTAGAAGTGTGCAATGAGGTATGGTGCGTAAATTGCAAGGGTCAGGGACATGACAAGGACCACTTCCCGGTGTTCGAAAATTACCTTGCAGGAGGAAGACCAATTCCATTAAGACTGGAGGCACAAGCAAGACCGAGCGCGGTGCCTACATTATGGTGCACGATTTGTCAGATAAGAGGAAAGCATGCTACAGACAACTGCCACTTATTACAAAAGTACACACAGAATTCACAACATTTTTATGTAATTTCTATAGATCAGTAGGCCATGATGAGTGCACCTATAGAAGTTATGAGCTGATGATGGATCAGACTCCTACCTACAGAGTTCAGGTTGAAACGTAGCCCCTTGACTAGAACAAAGAGATGGCGTGAACCAGATTTTAGGGGCGCGGACGAGGTTGAGGTGGAGGAGGATCGGGAAGAGGTCATGGACAACTGATATGTTACAATTGTGGAGGGCCATGACATTATGCCCACAATTGTATGAATCCAATGCGACCATCATGCTTGTATTGTACACTATTTGATCATGAGACAGAGGATTGTCCCACACTGATAGCGAGGTTGGGCGATAAAGGATCATTCCAACCTCCCCAAACTCAGAACCTACAAATGATGAGGTCTAAGTCGCACGAGGAAGACCCTAATGTAAATAATGTGCTCTGAAGTGGAAATACGACAGGGGATGACAAAGGCAAGTAGCCTGAAGAAAGTACTTGTGTTTGAAAGGCTCCAATGAAGGAACCAGAGTTTGATTTGGAGCGCTCTAAGGAAAGCTTCATGGAAGCTAAGAAGAGCTTCACTGATGCCTCCACTTCAGGAAGAAAAGATAGACCGAAGCCAAAAATGGACCCATCAATTCTTACCATGTTCCTAGAAACATGCATGAATCTATTGCATGACAGCAAGGATGTAAAAGGGCTGCAAGAAATCATAAATAGATGCGTTGGGACTGTGCCAGGAGAACCACGTGTAGTTCGGAAGCTTGGAAATCACATGACGTGAACGGGAAGGGAGATGTGATTGACTATGCATATTGGAGAATATGACATGAACCAAGTGATTCTGGATCTAGGATCGAATGCAAATCTCCTGCCAAAGCATACATGGGAGCGCATGGGAAGGCCTACACTACAATGATCTCCTATCCAACTACGAATGGAAAACCAAAAAAATATCCTACCTATGGGGAGATTGCAAGGAATAACAGTCGATATCAAAGGAGAAAGTGCGCTAGTAGATTTTGAAGTGACAAAGATTGTTGATGATAGCAATCCCTACCCCATGCTATTAGGAATAGATTGGGCCACTGACATGAATGGGGTGATAAATCTGAAAAAGCACAAGATGATTTTTGAGAAAAAGTCTCTCTGCGTAGTTGTACCTTTGGACCCTGTAGAAGGATCACGCTACACAGAGCCAATGCGCAACTACGACAATGACGATGACTTGGACTGCATCTACATGATAACCGTGCGAGAGCAAGACTAGGTGAATCCGACCATGGATGGACAAATCTCATGGGAGTGTGAAAGCTCCTACACATCGGATTCAGATGAGGAAATAGAACTATGGAAGAATTGGTTACGTGAGGTAACCACATTGAACTGTAACATGATGATAAGATCGCTACGATGTGTATCGATGGAGGTGAGGTATCTGCCTACATATGATGGGTTAAGTGAAGTAGATGAATTCCTAAACATATTTGAAAGTGAGGTGCCAGAATAGTAACATTTCAAAGCTTTGAAATGGGTACTGCGTGCTACGCCCGCGAGGTGGTGGGGTATGCACCAAAAGAGCTTTGAGGATTGGCGTGAATGTAGAAGGATGATGCGCATGCGGTTTGGGAAGCCTCAGATGTGGTTAAAATACAAGTATGAAGGATAGGATGATCCATGCGTGCACCTCGCCAAATGGAGAAAAGTTTATGGGGAAGAGTCACAACCTAAGTGGGTGCACCTGTTCTGTCATACCTTGGACATTATACCCATGAATTGGTATATAGAGACGAAGCTCCACCATGGAATGAGTGAATGGGATATCTTGCACAAAGGATTCCTATTAACCTTCATGTTTGAGGATCATTGGTGGGATACTGTTGATGATGCGCTACAAGTAGTAAAAGCAACTATATTTAAAATACCCCAGGAGCCAATGGAAGTGATTCAGCCTGAATGGGCGACCCAGCTAAGTTGCACGCTGGAGTGTTACAATGTGAATACTGAAGAAGATGAAGAAGATCTGCGGAAAGTTAACATTCTAGAAAATGAAGGCTATCACGAGGTTCAAGGGCCATTGATTGAAGACCTTGACATAACCACACTGGTAAAGACAAAGCAGGTAAACATTGGTACAGAGGCCAAACTTAAGTATGCAATGCTCAGCGACTACTGGGATGATGCGACAGTGGATAAGGTCGCTGAGTTACTCCGTGAGTACCAGGACTTATTCCTGACCAAGATCACAAACTTAAAGGGGATCATTGGTGATTTAGGGAAAGATCACCTTGAAACCCGACGCGAAGCCAATTAAGCAGAGGCCTTACCACTTGAATATGAAGTACAAGGAAAAGGTCCATGCAGAACTAGACAAAATGCTCGCAGCTAGAATCATTGAGCCAGTGGAAGAATCCGATTGTGTAAGCCCTATGGTAGTGTAGTAAAATAAGTATAAGGGTGAGATAAGAATATGCATGGACCTTAGGAAATTGAATGACGCATGTGTGCATGACCCATTCCAAACTCCGTTCATAGATGAAGTATTGGAAAATGTCGGTGGGAAAGAAGCATATTCTTTTACTAATGGGTTCTCAGGGTACCACTAGATCAAAATCACACCAGAAGACAGGAGGAAGACCACTTTCACGACTAAGTGGGGTTGATTTCAATACACCGTTATGCCATTTGGGTTGAAGAACGTGCCAGCCATATTTTTGTGCATAGTTGTTGCAGCATTCAAAGAATATATCCACAAATTCCTGGAGGTCTATCTGGATGATTGGACTGTATTTGGATTGGTTAAGCACCATGTAGTGAGCTTAAGCTTGATGCTAGATACTTGCTGACGACACCAAATCACGCTGAACCTCAAGAAGTGTACGTTCCTCATTCCCTTTGGAAACCTATTAGGACATGTGGTCTGCAAACAGGGATTGATGGTGGACCTAGCAAAGATTGTAGTGATTCTGAATTTGGAAGCACTGTGGAGTGTTAAACAGCTGTGTGCTACCCTGGAACATACGGGGTACTACAGGAAGTTCATCAAAAGCTATTCCTAGATCATTGCGCCAATGGAGAAATTGCTGAAAAAGGATGTCACATTCTACTGGAATGATGATTGCATGAAGAGCCTGGATGTACTAAAAGGAAAATTGGCCTCTATGCCAATCATGGTCTCCCAAAATGGGATGTGGAGTTCCATGTCCATGTTGACACAGTGTATAGAGCTGGGAGCAGTACTCACACAGGAGGGTGGAGAGGGCTTGGAACACCCTATCGCATTCGTAAGTCACAATTTGTCTAAAGTGGAAAAGAACTATTCCACAACTGAATGTGAGAGGTTGGCTATGGTGTACACGCCCCAAAAATAGTGGCACTATTTGCTAGGAGGACATTTCAAGATGTATATAGACCATTCCGTGCTAAAATACTTGGTTAATAAGCTTGTGTTGGGGGGGCACATATGCAGGTGGATCTTATTGTTCCAAGAATATGATTTTGAGGTCATTATGAAGCTTGGACGCCTGAATGCAGGACCAGATCACTTGTCACAAATTGAGACAGGCAAGGAACCTATTAATTTGGAGGAAGGATTACCTGATGCACAACTCATTGATGTGCGCGTAGCAGACGGAAACTTTGAAAATATAATCCACTTTTTGACAACGAGGATTGTACCAAAGGAATAATCCATCTAGCAGAAGAAGGAACTGGTGGTGCACGCAGCTGATGTTTTTGTCATCGCAGGGCACCTATACAAGATGGGCAATGGTGAGATACTATGAAGGTATGTACCTAAATTTGAACGAAGTCATATCCTCGTGGAAGTGCATGGGGGCACTGTAGGAGGACACTATGCAGGGTGAACGACCGTGCAAAATATTCTCTGCACAGGGTTGTGGTGGCCAACCTTTCATCAGGATTCAAAACCACACTATAAGGCCTGTTATATATGTCAAAGGATAGGTAAACGATCGCAGAGGGACGAGATTCCTTTGAATACACAAATGAAGCTGTAGCCCTTCAAAAAGTGGGCAATCAACTTTGTAGGACCTATTAAACCTCAAGGAAAGACGGGTGCGAGATACATTATCACCGTGAGAGAGTACCTGACTCGTTGGGTAGAAGTGCAGTCGGTCAAAGACTGTATGGCCACCACAACTGCGAAGTTTTTGTTTGAACACATGTTGACTCGATTTGGATGTCCAAAAATCTTGATGAGCGATCGCAATACACATTTCCTGCATCAAACCATCAATGCACTAACATAAGAGTTTCAGGTGTATCATTAGAAAAGCACACCATATCACCCATAAGCCAATGGGACAGTAGAAGCATTCAACAAAATACTGGAGACGGCGCTGACCAAAGTATGCAATGCGCAGTGGAGTGATTGGGACCTATGTGTACCTGCAGTACTATGGATTTATAAGATAACGTGCAAGAAATTGACAGGATAGACACCTTTTCGGTTGGTTTATGGCATGGAAGCTGTCATGCCAATGGAGTATATCGTACCTAGTCTGTGCATAGCAGCACTCATAGGTATGATAGATCGTGAAGCCCTAGAAGAGAAGCTTTCGCAGTTGGCACATATGCAGGGAAGCAGTTTCGACACCACGGTCTCGGAACACCGCGTCTAGGAGATCCAGCAGGCAGCCGCTCAGTGCGCTGCCAACCTTGCAGTGGTTCATATAGAGTTGGAGGGACTTCACGCAAAGATCCCTGCACTGATAGAGTAACTCGAGGGTGAGTCACGATGTTTGTGTTGGGGGTTATTAGGCATATAATCCCCTCCAAGGCATGTTTTGGGGCTTAAAGCCCAAGTTTTGACCAAATCCTTTGTAAAAGCTCTGCGAATTGTGGGCATGGAGTGTGAAGTCATAATAGAGTCATAGGGTTGTCCGCCCTCATTTTTCTAATGTAATGTTGGCTTGATAGACCTACCCATGGTCCACAGACCATGGGATTGTATAAATAGAGTGAAGATCTAAGTGTAGAAGATAGCATATAGAGAAGGGAAAATAAGGATGATGAGTCTAAGAGACTGAGTCGAAGTGTAAAGTGTGTCTTTGGGTCATAGAGTAGGAGAAGGCTTTGCAACTGAGTGCACAAAGACCTAGTAGTCTGCAGCTGAGTGCGTGGACCCCTGCAACTGAGTGCACAGGGTAGGTGGAGTCTGTAAACATTGGAATAATTAATAAAGAGAAGTTTACCTTAGTTTTGTGTATCTTTTCCTATTTAATTCATTATTGAGTATAAATTACAAGTGTACTATTTATTTGTTGTACAAACTTATATGAGTGCGCTGTAGAATTAAATATAATACAAGGCTTCCATTTACATGAAGATAACTAACTGGTGAATGAATATAAGTAAGATTTCAGGTGAGACTTAGGGAAATAGCGTAGAGCGCTGCTCCAGCAGTGCGGAAGTCCCACAGCCCCTGGTTAGGGCTACACAAAGGTGAGTATATAAGGCCGCGAAGGCCAAGAAAGTGCATGAAGCAACCTGTGTGCATGGACGAGTAGTTGGACCAAATTAAACCCTCAGACATCTCAAGCGTGTGGAAACCTAGTTCCATCACCCTTCCATACTACTTTGAGTGAGCCCTCAGTCTGCACTCCGTGGAATGTTGTCGAATGGGCCAGTAGTATAGGGATTTGTTTGACTAATTAACTCTGAACCTGGGTTAGGCCCCATCAAGCCAACAAGATGTCATCCATCAATCTCATGAAATTTGCAGGGGCATTCGTCAATCCGAACGGCATGACCAACCATTCAAAAAGGCCCTCCTTGGATTTGAAGTCAGTCTTCCACACATCAGAGGGTTTGATAGGCACCTAGTAATAACCTGACTTCAAGTCAATCTTGCTGAAATATTTGGCCCCCTTGAGCTCATCCAGAAGATCATCAATCCGTGGGATTGGGTACCTATTTTGGCCAGTGATCTTGTTCAATGCTCGATAGTCAATATAGAGTCTCCAGGTCCTATCCTTGTTCTGTACCAATACAATGAGGCTCCCATAGGCAGTAGTTCCTGAATCTTTCTCTTGATCTCATCATTCTCAAGAAAAGAGTGTCGATAGATCAGTCCATTGGGGAGTAGCACACTTGGGGTCAGATCGATGGAGTGCTTGACCTGACAGTGAAGAGGTACCCTTATGGGTGAGGCAAAAATGTCCCTGTACTCCCCCATGACCCTGTCCATTTGTTGCTGTTGTGCACAGGAGCCCTGCTTGGAAGCCATGGCCATAACCTTATTCTTGACTTGGGGGAAAATCATAAGGAAAACAAATTTCCTAGTCTAGGAAATGATCTTACTACATTTCTTTGCTATGATAAAAAATATGGCGGTAGGCGGGGCTACCTTTGGTATCCTATACAACTTATTAGACAAAGTAAGAATCATAGAGCAAGGTCTAGACTCATATAAAGCATGCCGCTTCCACAAGTATGGTTTTCCTAAAAATACATCAGAAACTTCAAGAGGAGCAACATGACACAATACCTTATCCATGAAGGGCTTGATGCTATAGGGAAGGCAACACTACTGGTTGACGCGAAGATCTCGTCCTTGGTGAAGCCACCCAATGGTGTACGGCTATGGATGTGCTATAGTCTTTAGGCCTAGCCACTTCAAAAATTCTGTTGAAACGGGGTTCTTTTGGCTCCTGTTGTCAACAATGAACTACAACGAAGAACCATTCACCCACATATGTGAGTGGAAGAGGCGTTCCCCCTCCTCTGGATCTTCAGGCTCAAGTTTCTGGATATTTGTGGTGGCCAAGGTGGCACTAGGCTCTGCATCAATGATATGCTTCCATTTTCCAGTGCCCTTATCAGGCTCTGATTCAGAGTTAGAACCCACGTCTAATTTTGAAGCCTTTAGCTCAGCCACAAGGGACTTCTTGGCCCGACACTCACTTGTATTGTGAGTGGAGCTCTTATGGAAATCACACCATTTTCCTATGTCCTTCTTCATCTTTGTGGTGTTGTTCTTGGCTTGATCACTTGTTCTGTCATTTGGGAGTGCCTTTTCCTTGCTTTGGATTCGTAGCCCCAAAGTCCCACTTCTTCTGTTTAAACTTATGCTCAATCTTTACAGTGTACCGATACACCATGCCGAGCGAGGAAATGTCTAAGAACTCCATCGCGTCCTGGATGTACTTGTGTAGACAGCAGTGGTACTTGAGCACCAAATTCCGCTCAGTATCATTGATACCCAGATTTGTGCGAAGGGTATGGAAAGTATTTGTGAACTCTGACACATCTTGGTCCCTTCCCGACGTAGTGTGGTCCATTTTATGTATTTATCTTCATAGCTCCCGACAGGGTAATACTGTTACTCTATGGCATCTTGGAAAGAATACAAGTGCGTGCAGCTGAAAAAAAATGAGGGTTCACTCTCATCCTTTTGTTCATAGTAGGTTTACCACCAGTCCTTGACATGTGGGGCAACTTTGAGAAGTGCAAACGTAATATTTTCCCGATTAGAAAAGTCATTAACTGAAAAATATCCTTCCAATAGATTTAACCATTTATCTATGACATCTGCATCTATCAGGCCTTCGAATATGGGAATATCAAAGTTAACTTGTACCTTAAAAGGAGTGGTGCCTCCAGAGTGGCTCCTGGATGAAGGTGCATTTGCTGTGGGTAGTCGTCGAAGGATCTGAGCAATGTTATCCATCATTGCGTACCTTTGTCACTCGAGAGCTTCTTTGAGCAACATTTTGAAAGGATCTCTTGCCCCCTTGTCTTTCATTTCTTCCGCCATGGGAGGTCGTCAGGTTTTGCGTGGCTGATCCTACAATGGTTCAACCAGATCGAGCCCTGATTTCTTATACCCTGACCTCGTTGGGGACATGCAAAGAAAAACAAAGAAAGAGAAGACCACTCTAATACCACTGATCCAAACTTAAACAGGAAACAACAACTTACAAATATAATCATAAACACAGAGATGCGGCAGAAAAACACTTCATTTCATTAATGGAAAAATATTGAAATATGCTTACAAATGGAATGGAAATAAGATAGTTGGGTGATGTTAGCTTATCTCTGAGGAGAGATGTGGCGACTACATGCCTATGAACTGTGTTACAGTGAGGCTCAAAGGCCTATTTATTATTGAGAAAATATGGAAAACCCTAAACATCCAAAAACCTAACCCTATGAGATGAAGCGCCAAAACTGTCGGCCCCATTTGGGTAAATTGGTACATCAACTTCCTGGGGTTGTAACTTTGGCATACAATCTCCATTTGGCTATCATAATACCTCATTTCAAAGATCATGAAGAGGAGGCAAAAAGTAATTAATCAAGTTGGTTTGGGATGATTTTGGTCTCTCCTTTTTCCCTAAAAAAGCCATTTAGGGCCTCAAAACCGCTGCAGAAGTTCAGGACTCAAAAAACTGACAAAAATAGTAAACTATGCTATAATTAAGGAAACTGAAAAACTGAAAGAGACAGTTGATGAGTCTCATCATTGAGTAATTATATGGGCCTTAATTGGCCTTAATTCACCTCCTAGCTTAGTCAAACCAACTATTCTCACAACCTATTGCATACTTTTGATTGTATTTTTCTTATGAGATGAGTTAGAGTTGGATGTTTTGCTTTGTGGTCTAATGCGCATATAATGCGGGAATAAAGGATAAAAGCAAAGGTAAAAGCAAGGAACTATGGTAAAAGACCTTGGTAAAAACCCAAATGGGACAAGGGAGAGGAATTACAGGAGGTAAATCCTCCTCATTTAGTGCCCATCCATTTGAATATCCTTCCCTCAACTGAAAGTACAAACAACGAAATCTAAAGAAATGAAAGACAACTAAGCAAGTGGAAGTACAAGCAACCTCCCTACTAGAAGGCAACTGAGCTAGTGAAAGTGAAAGGAAAAGTTACCATTAAGTTGGGAGTTGTACCTCAGTTTCTTTTAGTCAATTAGTTAGTTACCAGTCAGCTAGATAGTTAGTCAATCAATTAGCAAGGATTCGAACTTCTACTTTGTAACAGTTTTGATGTAATATAGTTTTTGATAATGAAGATGAGTTTTGATTTGAGCTAGCACTGAGTTAACTTAGAGGGTTGAAGCTCTTGGGTTAGGGCCCAGCCCTAGCAGCCAAAGCTCCTCTTTCTTGTACTGTTATGTTAGCATAGCTTCCTCGTTTCCGTCCATTTGCTTAATCAAATGCATACTCATTATAGTAGCAATGTAGATTCATGATTTCTGTTCATTAACTTAAGCAGTTCATTTCCATTACAGCAGTAGCATAGATGCATGGTTTGATTGTTCATCTGGTTAAATAGGTGCATTTTCATTACAATGGTTTAGCACAAATTTGTTAGTGTCAGTATCTTCATCCCTTCGTCAGAGATCAAATTCTCTTGTTGCATTTCATTTTAGGTGTCCCGCTTAGTCAGCTGCATTCCATTAGGAGCATGGACCATCTAACTGTAGTGGCTTGTTTCATAGTTTCCCTCATGTCCTTTAACTGTTGGCCCATTTCCATTCATCAAGATCATCTGCAGTCACTTTTTGTCTTTCAAGTTGCAAGAGTCATTTCTAGGGTTTCACTTTCATTAGGTCTAGGGTTTCATCAAAAGGGTCTTCAAATTGTCCAATAACGGTCAGCAGGTGCATGAGGAGTTTCCAGTACCAATAAAATTCATAATCAATTTCTAAGAAATGTACTTTTCCTCAAAACTCTTTTTTGAGGAAAAACATAGTATTCTAGGTTTTTGTTGTATAAAATCATGTAATTTCAATTCTCTTGTATGTAAATCACTTCAGTGGCAAACCTAGTCACTTTTCCAAGCTTCAGCTGATCCATCACCTACAAGGAAAACAAAAAATCAAATCATTCAGTTCATCACAGGCAAAAATAAAGCAAACTGCCCAAAAACAAAGTTTGAAAAGCAAGTCAAATGCAAACATTACAAAGTGGGTTTTTGATAAGTGAAAAATTAAAATCTCTTGTATATAACTCATTGGTCATGTTCAAAGAGCGCATTTGCATTCAAAGAAGATATATTAAGCAAGAGAAGGTCATGTTGGAGAAAGGAAGCAAGCTTGAAGAAAACTGTGCAAATCCAAAGGCGCGACGCATTGGGTGAGAGGCACAGTGCATAGAGAAGGTGCATTGCATTGGGCCGGCCTATATAGTGTAAAAAATACACGGGTGCGGTGCATATAAAGGGTGTGGCGTGTTGGATTTGTGGCACGACGCATAGAGCTGCCAAGCCTAGTTTCATCATAAACTCCCTCAAATTTCCAAAATTGCTCAAATCTTCTAGTGTGCAAGTAAGTCAAGATCCTTTCCTTGCTAGTAAAGGGGTTTTTCATACAATCTATGGTAGTTGTCTAAAAGAAAAATCAAACCCTACTTCCTTGCCATTTCTCAAGAAACGATTGCCTAGGGTTTGTATTTGTCATTTTTCTGCCAATTCCACTCCCAACTATCTCTCACTCCCTCACTCTTTCATTCCCTCATTCATTTTCTCCTTCTCATTACATTTTCATCAACCTCCATATCCTTAAATTATTAATCCCAAATCTCTAGTCCTAATTATTCCAAACCCTAGTTAAAAATTCCCAAACCCTAATTGTTATCCCAAGAGCTTCATATCATCATTCAGCTGAGTGTACCATCATTCAGAGGGTTTTCATCATCATGTCAGGTTCCAATGGGTCATTTTACACCTTGTTCATGCTTCAATTGTGCCTAGGTAAGGTTCATTTCCCTCTCCTAGGGTTTTGAAGCTAATTTCTCTTGGATGGTCAAATCATCAGCAAAACTTGTATCCTGATATTCATACACCTTCCCCTATCCTTAATTTACCTTATTAAACACTTCCCATCACTGAGATCCCCCAAATTCTTCTTTTTCGCACAAACCCTAGTTTCTTGCTACAACTTGACAATTTTCTAGACTAGGCCTATGTTTTGACCTTTTGGACCCCTTCCCCTCACTCAATACTTTAAATTCCACTTTCCTCTGTTTCCTAACATCCCTGCCTACTTCCCAAAATTTTCTCAAGAATACAGGAACCCCTTATCTCCTTCCTTTCCCTTCATTTAGACAAATCCCTTGTTCCACACATCGGGGTAGGTTTTACTCAAATGATGTTTCTAAGCAAGGAAAGTTGAATTTGGAAAAAATGAGAGAGGTTTTTTTCCATAATAAGCCAAGTAAGAAAAACCTCCTTCACTTTTAAAACAGGTGTCATGGTTTTAGAGAAATGTCAAAAATACAGTTGCCTCAAGAGAATTGATGCACCTCTGAAGTGACTTTGGAAAAATCACGATTCGACTGGCTTGGTTGGCCTAATGACTTGCTTGATAAGTCAAATGATAACTAGACACAAATATATTTCCAATGAGCTATCATGAGCTCAATTTGGAGTTGAGGAAGACCTTCAAACGTTGATTGTAACAACACTCTACCTTTAGGCAGCCTCATTTTGCACATTTTGACCAGTCTTGGGAGATTTAATTTTTGATAGGGAAAATTAAATCAAAATTGAAAAATTCCAATTGGATTAGAAAATAAGACTCCATAATGTTTCCAAAAAGCTATCCTACACCCAATTTGGATACCGGGAAGGCCCTCAAAACTGGTCTGCAAAAAGGCGCTACGCATAGAAATTTTTAAACACAGGTTTTTCTGCCCTATGCGTCGCACCACCTAGCGCTCGCTTTTGATGGGAGCCTCCAAATGACAAAAAATCAGCATTTTTGTATTTGAAATGAAAAAATATTATTTCCTACCAATGGCCAAGAAATTTGGACACGTTTTGAGCCCTCAAAAAGGTCAAAAACACTCAAAAAATGACCTCACTGCCCCTATTTTGACACACAAGAAGCAGTGTTGGGAGTGTTAGCCTCCTGCTGCGGCAGGTTAATCATATTTCATGATCGACATTTTTGCATGCCAAATATGTCATACTTTGCTTGCTGCAATGCTCCATATTTGCTACAGATGACTAGAGAAGTATCCGTGAAAGTGAGCTAATCTAAATGCCACTGCTTTGTTCCAGTCTTGATGAGTAATCCATTTTGATCAATTTTCAAGTATGGGAAGGCCAAACAGCTTAATCTTGGCTTCCCTGGGTTTCAATTTCATGTTGTAGAATATAGAGAATGAACATCTGTCCAAACAGCTTAATCTTGGCAGATTTGTAGTTAGGTAGAGAAACAATGGTGCTCAACAGCTTAATCTGAGCCCTTGGCTGAAATAAGTGTAGAAGTAGATAGGAGCACAAGCAACAAGAAAGAATGAAAAGCTGGTTATGCTAGTTCAAGTGCACCCAAACCAAAAGAAGAGAAAATTCTAGGTGAGTAGGTCGGGTAGGTAGCTTTGTGGTTGCAGAATCATGGCTTGTGATCCATTTCATATTGTCAAGTGTTATATCTATCATATCACAAGTTGAAGGCAGTTGTTCAGTTGGAGGACTTCAAGAAATGCATGTCTAACTTCCCCTTCTTCCTCTTTCCCCAAATCACTCACTAACTTCCCCTAAAAGAGGTCAAGATCTGCTTAATACCTCTTAGATTCATCATGTTCCATATCATTTGCCTTGGTGAAGATCTGCTTCACTCAAGGAATGTCCATACTCCTTCTATAAGTCATTTTCCCTCTTAATAGCCTAAGATTCACATACTTAGCGCTTTCTTATCACTTGTCATGTTAACTACTAACACTACTATGTAGCTCCCTATCTATTTCCCCTTCCCCTACTAAAACTATGTATATAACTCCCCTATATACTTATCCTCTCCCCTTGGTTGAAAAATAACCATATACATCCTCGGGAATTGCTAAGTTTATCTGAAACTTAGCAAGAACCCTCATTACCCCCCTCAAACCATCTTCTCATGCATTTTGGACTCCCTCCAATGCATAAAGCCCTTCATCACTCCATAAAACCTCCCAAATTCTTTTTGACTCCTTCACAAAGCATAAAATTCCATTCATATGTATATAAAACCATCTTTTTGCCTTGTTTTGCCTTTTCAGAGGCATAAACCCCTTTTTTGGGCCATTTAACATGCAAAAAACCATGAAAATCCCTCAAATGGCATAAAATTCTTCCTTTTTGGGCCATCGGACCCCTTCCGATGGCTCACAAACCATTTGAAATGCCAAAGGAGACCCCTCCGATTTCACCAAAGCTTCTCTTTTATCAAAAAGCCTTGCTCCGATGCAAAAAGCTCCCTTTTGGTCCCCCTCCGATGCGATATCGCTGTCGGGAGGGGGCAGTCACATGTTAAACATCATAAATATAGGCCTCCGATTGTTTATCGCCGATCGCATGTCGGCGATCGGCGATCGGGCCTCGTGCATTACATATCACATATGGCCCCGGGCCGGACCCGATTTCAAATAAAGAAAGGGCCAATAAAGCATTTCGGGTCCGGTGGCGTTTCGGCGATTTTATGTGGCCATCCCCATGCTCCCTGCCGACGCGAAATGCCGACTCAATCTCAGCCGTCCATCGCCCTGCCCTGATCAACGGCCCATATTTAATCGGCGATCACCCCTTGTATATGGCTCCGACCAGCGGAGCCGAAATATTATAAAGGCGCAGCTTATGAGGTTTTCGGGTCCGTAAGGGCCCCTTGTGCAGCGAAAGGAAGGCTCCCGACGAGCCGGAGCCGAAATGGTATGTAAATACAGTGTTAAGGGTTTCGAGTCCGCGGACCCGTTTCAATTGTAAATCCGTCGATATGAGGGTCCCGATGGGTCGGACCCGAAAAGAGATAAAGTGGATCTGTAAAGGATTTCGGGTCCGCCATTTTTCGGCGATCACACAGATGCTACCCCCCGGTTCCTCCAACTGGTGATATGCGATTTAGCGCCAACCGTCGGATCGGGCCCCCAGATCAATGGCCCTGATTTAATCGCAGCATTCCCCATGTATCGCTCCGACTGGCGGAGCCAAAATAACAATAAAGCATGGTATATTAGCATTTCGGGTCCGCAAACCAAATTCTTGTAAATCCGCTGATATGACATCGCCGATGGGCCGGACGCGATTCCAAATAAAAGGAAGGGCCTATAGCATATCGGGTCCGCGCAGTTTCGGCGATTGTTTATGTGCCACCCCCTGGTCCGCCCCGATGCGATATAGCGATGAAATTTGGGCCGTTGGATCGGCCCGCGCCGGATCCAACGACCACAATTTAAAGAGATGAACAGTTTTCTGCCTGCGCCCAATTTCGAGGATTTCTTACGTTTAAAGGCATTTTTGCCTACTTTGAAGAAAAAGGGCCATTTTTATATGCGGTGCCCGTGCCCGCCCAGTTGCAAAGGAACGATGCGTTCCTTTGCTATTTTGAAATCACGTGAGGCCCATAATACATCCAAATGAAGGGTTGCTCTTCGGTGGTCTGTGGGCGATCCCTTTTTCATCACTTTGCAACATTTTATCATTTTAAAGAATATTTTCTGATCGACAAAGACTGATAACGACTCCAAAGGCGGCAGAAGGCCGAGCAGCGGCCATAAATGGGTGATTGGACAGTTCAAAGGCATTCGGAGGTCAAGAAAGGACCAGGTGCATGCCAAAGAGTATCAGGAAAGCGGCAGAGAGTATCAGTATTGCGGTTCAAAGCAGATGAATTCAAAATGGCCCCAGCAGATCTAGCAAGCCGTCATTGAGCCGTATAGCTCACCAACTCACAGATTTTGGCCATTTAAGGCAACAGGACCACTTGAAGGTAGATTAAAGGATTTCAATGCAGATTTATGACAAGTGCAATGGTCCCAGTCACATTTTGGAGCAGCGCTGCTTCCTTAATTGTGCAGTTATCACACAGAGGACAGCGCGTGGCTCAAGGCACTCTTTCAGTCCATTTTTGAAGCTGCAGGACCCTGTGCAGCCCTAAAGAGCCATTTTGATGAGGCTGCTCCCTCATGCGCAGCTGTTTTAAATTATTTTATGCATTCATTTCCAGCAGAACTTAGCATTAGAAGCAGTTATTGCACAGATCTTTTTTGATCTATTTTGATAGATATTTTGTAGACATTTCCTCTATATATACCACCCTCTGCACTGTTTTAAGGGTTGGTTGGTTGTATGACTCCTCTAGAGACTCGCTCTGTATCTGATATAATTTCTTTAATCAAAGACTACTAAAAGCTTGGAGGATGGACTGTTTGATGTGTTGTTAATGGTTGAAGAGTGGATGATGGAATTCATGTGCTGCTATATGGATCAATAAGTGTCTCTCACCTCTGTTATCTCAATTTCATACATGCTTAAGTCACAGAACAAAAGATTGGCTTAGAATTTGCTTGACTGCACTCTATGCTCAGTTTCTGTGGCTTCTTAATGTTTTCCTCTTGATTTAGGCATAAATATGAATTCTTTTATGGCTCATGTTTGATCTATTTCACATATGAATGACTGTTGTTTAAGAATTCTTAGCTGCTCCTAGATAGATCTCATTCATCTTCCCTCTGTTAAGCTGAGTGAGAGATTCTTTGTTGCCTCTCATTCCTTAGCCCTCATTCTATCCTTTTAGAACTTAAGTGTTGTTTCATGAGCAGCTAACTTGCTCCTCATTCCTCTTGTGACCAAGAAAACGCACCAGCAGTCTCACTCCATAACTCCATGCCCAATGGTTTGAACTTATCATACTATGCATTGCCTCTCTACTTGAAAGCATCCTCCTTCCCACCAAACATAAAAAAAACCCCCTTAAACTCATTAGCTAGCCTAATATCATCTTCAACAAAGCTAAATCATAAATAGAGAGCCCTCTCTGACTGCAGGTAGGCTAGGACCTGCAGTCCAAAGATTGGTTTGTGGTTACCTCGGTCGTATCCCTTTAAGGAGCTTTAGGGACAACCTGAGTGTTAATAGGGAGAACTGAATTTTGGAGGTGCAAATGGAGGCCAAATTGGAAAATTCCACTTGGGTTGGAAATTAGACAGTCAGAGATTTCCAACAAGAACACTTGGAGTGAATTTGGACACAATAAAGGCCTTCAAAAGTGGCTCTAAACAAGTGCTACGCATAGAGAAATCAGGCTCGGTGCATAGAGGAAATTTTGCCAGTTTGACCAAGTGTTACTCTCTTTTTCACCCAGCTTTGGCCAGTTTGACCTTTTCACTTTCTTAATGGAAAATTTGTGATGTAATGTAATGTACATTGATGGATCATGATGTAAATGTGTCAAATTTTCACTTATAGATGTAGATTCATCAGTTTAAAAGTTGTTTGAAACTGAATGAATCAGTGCCCTTGTTTCTAGAGGCATGTTGTTTTGTTGCTTGATTTCTAGTTCTCAATTTAGAATTAGTTGAAATAGCTCCTAAACATGTGAGCTAGACTCATAGAGGCTAGGATGAGCTATGGTTGTCTATATTATGTTGTTTTTCAGTCATTAACATGGTTGGACTCTTGAGAAAGCAAGGAGCTTCATTGTACACTCATATCAGCATTTTGGCTAAGGAATTGAGACCAAGGTTTGCAGCACTCTTTTGAATTCATGTGGCAATTTTTATTGGTACAATGTTTTTCTTTGTAATTGTGAATTTTCTTATATGTCATGTATGCCATTCTCTATCTTGTTTCTTCTGAACTAAACAAACAAGAGTGTAAGTAGAATCCATTGAAATTCCAGTGCTCTACTTGAAGTTTGCATTAGTTTCTTGATGTTTTTAGCTGTTTGGGGAGGATCCATGATTGATCTTGTTGTCTTCAACACCTAACCTATCTATTCTATCCATCTCATTCAATTTTAAGTGCCAAAAACAATTTCCTACCTTGCCCCATTGAGATCTCTGTAGGACTGAGCCTCAATCCCCACACCCAAAATCTACCTTTCCATCTGAGCCAACAAAACTCCATTTTATCAAATCAAACTTTCTTGCACATATACCTAGCCTAATATTAGAAGATATTTTAGTCATCTCAAGCCCTCATCGATTATAATTTGCTGAGATTGACGCGGAGAGAGCCCTCTCTTGACCTAGTAGGGCTAGCAACCAGGCTGAGCGTGGTTTGATGTTGGCCCTAGATCCTACCTTTTCAGCCAGAGTTAAATCTAGGCACAAACATAGTGGCCACCATACTGGGGAAGAAAGTGTGTGTTTTTTAGTGTTCTTTGTTTAATAAACTACACAGAGTTTGAAGATTAGCTAGGTAGCCTTCAAAACGCTTTTGCTTTGCATTAGCGAAAGTAGATAAAAGCTACTTCAGTCAATCTCTGGTCTAGTTTATGAGCTGAACATCTGGTTTCCTCAGTAAAATGTAATCAAGTTTAGATCTGATTGTTGATGGTGGACAACGATCAGACATCGAAAGGCTGAAATCATTCACCTAGTGACTCTAGTGTCGAAAATCCCAAGGTTCAGATTTTTTATGGCGACTACTCTTCAAGAACCAGTAGCCTGAAGGATTTCTTGGTCAATTCATTGTTATCAAAATGGTTTCGTCGGATTGAAGATATGCTCCCATGAGCCGAGATCACATTACAGGTTTTCCAAATAAAATTACAAAGGAATTTGCCTATGTTTAAAGATGATGATAGGAAGGATGCTGCTTTACATCTGGTTAGATTTCACATACATATTCGCAAGTTGAAAGTTGATTTTCTTGAAGATTGCTTGATGAAGATATTCATGGCCACTCTGGAAGGTGAAGCCCGATATTGGTATGAAAGTTTTCCGCCTACTTATACTTACTGTTTAAACGATTTTCATACCATGTTCTTTGAAAGGTATAAAGAATCTTATCCATCATTAAATTTGGTTTAGAACTGTTGCAAACATGTTTATAGTTTTATTGAACATCTTGATAAGGTTTATGAAGATGATGACTTCATAGATGATGAGATCATGGAAGCCTTGTATGAAAATCCATTTCAGCAGCATAAAGAGAGTGATACTTATCAAGATTATCAGGAAAATTTGCAACAAGATCAAGATCTTAGTACAGTGGAAGATGATGAAAGAGAAGGTTTTATTTTAGATCTATCCATAGAAGAAGACAGCATGCAGGACAATCAAGTTTCAATCTTAGAATGTGATAAAGTCAAGTCGGTTATTTCAGATCTAGATTCAGATCATGATGATCAAGACAACCTTGTTCTGAATCCCATGAAGGAGAGCTCTGCTGTTGAGATCATCTAGAATGAAGAAGACAAATTTATTGAACAAAGTCTTCATGAGGAGGTAATACAGTCATTTTATGAAAAACAAGATGAAACCTTTGTTCAAGTAAGTGAAAAATCTTCTTTCAATAACTCAGTGGTAAATGATAATTTGGTTTCCATGTCATATGAAGATGATCAACAATGTTTCCAAATTTCAGAGGATCAGGACCGCCATTTAGATTTTTCATGTTTTGAAATGTTATTTCAAGAAGACAAAAATCACTTGAGCAAAACAAAACAGAAAGTATTATCTCCTCTGTCTGAAGATGAGATAGATCGACTCTTGAAAGGTCAGGTTACAGCCAAAGCTAATGCAGGTCTGCAGTGTGCACATGGTCAAGATGGTGTTGGTGAAACTTCTTCTTCTTTTGGAAATGATGATATTCTTGACATTAGCCTTATAGATCAGCGAATAGATAATATTCTCTTTCATGAAAATGATAAGGCTGTCATGTTTGATATTCTTGAAGATTGTTTTTTGTTTGAGAATGACCTAGACCATGAATTTGAGGGTGTTAGCGCTCGAATCTGGCCTCAGGCTGAAGAAGGCAAAATCCAAGGCAACATCAAACCACTTAGCCTCGTAGCTAGCCCTACGAGGACAAGAGAGGGCTCTCTCCGGGTCTATCTCGGCAAAGATCTTCAAAGGGCAGAGATAACCAATAAAGAACACTGATTTTAGGCTAGTAAACTGATAGAGAAGGTTTGATTTCAGATTTTTAGGGTTTTGGTGGAAAACAGGGGGAAAGCAATTTTGGGTGCGGGGATGGGACATAGCTTTTGCAGAGGTCTTTTTGGGGCAAGGTAGGAGACTGTCTTGATGCCTTTGAAAGAGTTGGGTGGATAGGAATGACTGGTGAGGAGCTAAGGAGAGCATGAAATCACCATGAGTTCTCCTTAACAGATGAAAACATTGATATTAAGCAAACTTAAAGGCAGAGCATAGCAATCATGAATTCTACCTTATCACTTCATTTGCCTAATTTGCAAAAGGAAAAGTGAGAAAATGATACACATAATAAAACTTACAAGTACATAAGAGAAGCACACCATCAACACAAGTAACCACAAGAATCCCAAAGAGGGCTGCAAAACCCTGGTCTTTCCTTTACCAAAATTGCAGAGATACAAAGTGTAATACAATAGAAGCTTATCCCTCAAGAGTCCAACCATGAAAATGACTAAGAAAATACATAATATAGGCAAGCTAACACCTTTCCTTGCCTCTAGGGGTCGAGCTCATCCTTCTAGGAGCTGTTTCAACCAATTCTAAACTGAGCACTAAAATCTAGGCAGTCAAAACAACTTGCCTCTATAAGCTAGGAAACCAATTCATTCATTAAATTTTTGGCTTTTTATGAATGAATCTTCTAGAAGAGATAAATAAGTGCCATGACATCATAAAATTACATCAATTACATCAAGGAGGATGAAAAATCACTCCAAAAAGTCAAAACTAGTCAAATCTGCGTTTTACTGAGCTGTAGGTGAAAATCTGGCAAATTTCCCTGATGCGTAGCGCCCCAATTCTCTACGCGTAGCGCTCCTTTGAGCCAACTTTTGAGGCACTTCCCAGCATCCAAATGAGGCAAAAGTAAGCTTGTTAGAAAGGTATGGATGTCTACTTTCCAAACCAAGTAGAATTTCTCAATTTGGTGTCCATTTGCCCCTCCAAAATTGCAATCTCCCAAGACTGCTTCCTGTGTGTCCAAAAAGTGGCAGAAAGTCATTTTTTGCATGTTTTTTGACCTTCTGAGGGCTCAAAACCTGATGAAATGTCTTGGAAATTGCTGAGAAAGTGTAATTTGTCATGCAAAATCCAAAAATGCTGAGTTTTTGAGAAATTGACTTGCCCATCTTCAGGGTAGCACGCGGCGCGCTACGCGTTGAGGGCAAAAACCTGTTTTTTGACCAAAAAAAATTCAAAAATGACCAAAATTGCTCCAAATTCTCTAAAATTTGAGCTGAAGGTGTGTCATTTAGTGCCATGCTCTTTCAAGGAAGCCTCAGCCAAAATATGAAGGGGATCGAGCCTTTTTCTCCGTTTTAGTGCCTTGGCCAACCGTCCTTTGAGTACCTTCATTCTTGCTTTACACACATGCATTCGAGCCCAATAGTGATTCTTCATGTGTCGGAGCATGTCTTTTTTCATGTTTGCCTTGGCCAGCAACTTCTCCAAATTAGTATTGACCCGGATGAGCATAGCCTCTCACTCAATGGGTGTCAAATCACCGGGTCTCTTGCGAGCCAAGTTGCGGTCTTCATGGATCCTCCGCAACTCACCAAGAGTGTGCTCATCCTCTAGTTGCTTGTTGCACTGCTCTAAGTAGGTGATTTTCCAATTTGCCATTTCCAACTTCTGCTACAACAAGCGATTTTCAGCCTTTTGTTGCTGAATGATCTCCTTTAGCTCCGAGCTAAGAGAACTGATGTCAAGGTCAATAATGTCAATATCTGGATCACCTAACAGTCCCTTCCCAATCATGGGCTGCTTACCTCTCTCCGGTACCTGTGCTGCTGTCGAAAGCGAGGCCCCTTCCACATGAGGTGGAGATAACACTCGCTGTGCTGATGAAGAAGGCGAGACCCCTTTCACCTGGTGTGAAGATAATACTCGCCGTGAAGATGCAAATAAGGCCCTATGGCCTCTCTGATATGTAACAAATGGAGGGGAGTTGACATGCTCGGGCTCTGGAATGTCAAACTGATGTGAAGGCCCTCCATCATCACGGACAACATCAGGAGGTGGCTGTGGCACTGTGAACAAGTCACGAGAAATGAAATCCTCCCATGGAATACCCTGTTGTGCCAATTGATGCATGACCACAATCTTGATCAGTGCATAATGATAGATGCTCTTGTGTTGCTGTGCTGGGCTCTTTCTTTGCACCAAGGGCACCATCCTCTCTATATTTCGGCACATGAAGAATGGAATGTTCATCATTCGTACCCGTGTGAAATGCATCAACAAACGGATATGGTACGAATATAAACGTGAAAATCTTCCCTCGCAAGTGAAATAGCGAATGATGATCCTCATCAAAGGTGCATACTCGTCTCTTAAGAATCTGAAGGGAAAAACAATAGTTAGGTGCCTCATATATACAGGTTTGATATATGGCTCATAATGAAATCTGTCCAACTGCTGGCGCTTGTTCCACTCTTCTCCAATATTGGGTATCCCTATTGCTTGAGCAACAATCTCGGGTGACAATGTGAAGTCCACTCCTGCAAGATTCACATGCCCATTGTGCAAATGTAGGACAAACAAGCGGACCAATTCCCTGTGGTGTTGAATTTGGGAGATTCTCTCGCAATATTCATAACATGATTGGTATCAGAAACATGTCACTGCAAGTGAACAAGCTTGTAGATAAGCCAAAGAGGTGGGCTCCTCTCTGACATGCTGACCACCTTTACCACCCCTGTGATGCCTCCTTGGCACCTCTACCTCTGGTGTTGATTCACGGTCATCACTTTGCTCATAATCTGTTTCGGTTTCTGACATGGTTTTGGAGGTAAGTGACTGAAAAATAATGCTGACTGTGCACCCAATGAACTACTGTTTTGACTTGTTTAAATGCTGATACCAAGGGGACAAACACACATGGGAAATGTTAGGGAAAAGGGAACATTGAGGGGATTAGGGAAAACAAATGTGAAAGGAAATTTTAGGAAAGGAACATGGAACATATACAATCATAATTTGTGGGATTTTAATGGGAAGTAGGGTTTAGGAAATTTACATAGGGTTTTAGGAATTAGTAGGGTTTAGGGATTTTAATGATTTTTAATAGGGAAATCATATGATTGCATGGAAAAATGTCAAGGAAAATGGTGATGAAAATATGGGAAAAGAGGAATGGAAAATGGGTAACCTTGGGCAGCAAATTTCAATGAAACCCTAGCACATTTATATTTTTAAATTTTGACACAGCAAGGTAGGGTTTTTACTCCATATTAGCATGGCATTTTTTGCATGTTCATTGCTCATTCATCTTAGCCAAACCAAAATCACCATGGATTAGAGGCCTACCTGAAAAGATTTTGAGAGAGAAGTAGTTTTGGTGGCTTGCTAGCGATTTCCTGAGCAAGAAACCCTACGCATAGTGCGCCCAGCCTGATGCGTAGCGCGCCTCCAATGCGTAGTGCCTGAGTTAATTTGCACTGGAAAATGCGCGCTGATGCGTAGCACGCCCCCAACGCGTAGCGCACCTCCTCTGATGCGTAGCGCGCCGCTGTAATTGCCCAATTCGCCCAATGAACTTTGAAATCGACTTGACAAGTATTCTCTTGAAGTGTTGAGAGGAAAATGAGTTACCAATGAGGAGGAAGGGGCTTTTATAGGCTCACTTTTGAATTTAATTTGCCCAAAACCCACTTTATAATGTTTTTGAAATGACACTTTTTTGAATTAATTGCTGATGACTTCTGGTTTCCTTTTTTCAAAATAAATTGGTTGAAATGATGATTTCTCTTGAAAATTTTTGCAGGGATAGCTTCTGAGATGTCTTGGCAAAGGAGACCAAGGCTGCATGCCAACTTTCGGAGAATTTGAACTTTTTACAAATTTTTACAAAAATGAGATAATGACCTTTGTCTTCAAAAACAGGGTTTTTGAAAACAAGGTAAAAATTAGCTGTACAATGATAAGAGTTATTAAAATGATGCTTTATGATGGACATCCCTCTGGCCTGCTGGTCCTTTATGACATCTCAAGACAAAGCTTGACTCAACCCTAGACCTAAGACCTTGACATTTAAAACAAGGAAATGACCTTGTGAAGATTTTATTTACTCAGGAAAACATGATCCAGCAGTGCCAAACAAGAGGGGAATAAAAGACATAAAATTCTCCACCAGGGTTATGGCATGCCTAACGGGATGCAACATGATCACACTGATGAGACACCTAATTATGAAATGCAAAGAGTTTTGATCTCTGGTGGAGGGCTACTAGACCGACTCTAATAGAGGGATATGAGCTTGAGAGAGACAATATGCCAGACTTTCTCATGGTCAAGGAATTTATAGCTAACACTCAGATGGCAGAAGCTTATACCTCTCTATGCCTTCCTATCACTCATCAACTAGTTGTTCATTCAGACCAGAATCAAGGGAATACTTGTATTTTTGCTGCTGGATCTCAAGACAAGATAGTGCTTCAGGATTTTCAAGATCCTTTCGGAATTCTTTTGCAAGCATTAGAAAAGATGAATGTTTCCTGGTTAGTTATCATAAGCCTTGGTTTCATTGGTTATCTTGAGTTGCCTATATGTACATCGTTCTACCTGCTAGGGAAAAGTGAGAGTATAATTTTAGTATGTAGCCATCTGTTGGATTGGTTACATTGGAAGGCTCACTTCACATGATTGTACATATTTCATTAGTAGGCAGGTGGTTTTCATCATGATTTGAAGCCCTCAAATCTTGATGGTCTACCACCATTTGAAAGCTTTGTAAGTACTTGTTTTAGTTAAGTCAGTCTTGAGTCATTTTTTGTTTTCGTCAGTTTTGAGTGTCTAGTTTCAGCTGCTGAATGTCTAGTTGCAACTACTGAATGTCTAGTTTCAGCTTTTGAGTGTCTTGTTTTAGTTTGAGTTAGTCTTACTCATTTCAGTTATGAGTCTTGAGTCATGTGTTTTGTTGTCAAGATATTAATTTTAGTTTGCTGAAGTTATTGACTCCATAGCCCAATGGACGAAGATACTGCCTACTTTCTCAGAAATATGTAGTTCTTGGCACCTCCAAGGAGCTACCATCCCCATTGGATCCAATGTTAGTGTCGCTATCTTCATCCCTCCGTCAGAGATCAAATTGTCTTATTGCATTTCATTTTAGGTGTCCCTCTCAGTCAGCTGAATTCCATTAGGAGCATGGATCATCTGACAGTAGTGGCTTGTTGCACAGTTTCCCTCATGTCCTTTAACTGCTAGCCCATTTCCATTCATCAAGATCATCTATAGTCCCTTTTTGTCCTTCAAGTTGCAAGAGTCATTTCTAGGGTTTCACTTTCATTAGGTCTAGGGTCTCATCAAAAGGGTCTTCAAATTGTCCAATTACGGTCAGCAGGTGCATGAGGAGTTTCCAGTACCAATAAAATTCATAATCAATTGCCCAGAAATGTACTTTTCCTCAAAAATATATTTTGAAGAAAAACAAAGTATTCTAGGATTTTGTTGTATAAATTCATGTAATTTCAGTTCTCTTGTATGTAAATCACTTAAGTGGCAACCCTGGTCACCTTGCCAAGCTTCAACTACTCCATCACCTACAAGGCAAACAAAAAATCAAAGCATTCAGTTCATCACAGGCAAAAATAAAGCAAACTGCCCAAAAACAGAGTTTGAAAAGCAAGTCAAATGCAAACATTACAAAGTGGGTTTTTGATAAGTGAAAAATTAAAATCTCTTGTATATAACTCATTGGTCATGTTCAAAGAGCTCATTTGCATTCAAAGAAGACATATTAAGCAAGAGAAGGTTGTGTTGGAGAAACGAAGCAAGTTTGAAGCAAAACTGTGCAAATCCAAAGGCGCGGCGCATTGGGTGAGAGGCGCAACGCATAGAGAAGGTGCGGCGCATTGGGCCGGCCTCTACAGTGTAAAAAATACACTGGTAACACGCATATAAAGGGTGTGGCGCGTTGGGTTTGTGGCGCGGTGCATAGAGCTGCCAAGCCCGGTTTCATCATAAACTCCCTCAAATTTCCAAAATTGCTCAAATCTTCTAGTGTGCAAGTAAGTCAAGATCCTTTCCTTGCTAGTAAAGGGGTTTTTCATACAATCTATGGTGGTTGTCTAAAAGAAAAATCAAACCCTAATTCCTTTCCATTTCTCAAGAAACGATTGCCTAGGGTTTGCATTTGTCATTTTGCTACCAATTCCACTCCCAACTATCTCTCACTCCCTCACTCTTTCATTCCCTCATTCATTTTCTCCTTCTCATTACTTTTTCATCAACCCCCATATCCTTAAATTATCAATCCTAAATCTCTAGTCTTAACTATCCCAAACCCTAGTTAAAAATTCCCAAACCCTAATTCTTGTCCCAAGAGCTTCATATCACCATTCAGCTGAGTGTACCATCATTCAAAGGGTTTTCATCATCATCTCAGGTTCCAATGGGTCATTTTACACCTTGTTCATGCTTCAGTTGTGCCTAGGTAAGGTTCATTTCCCTCTCTTAGTGTTTTGAAGCTAATTTCTCTTGGATGGTCAAATAATCAGAAAAAATTGTATCTTGATGTTCGTACACCTTCCCCTATCATTAATGTACCTTATTAAACACTTCCCATCACTAAGATCCCCCAAATTCCTCATTTTCGCACAAACCCTAGTTTCTTGCTACAACTTGACAATTTTCTAGACTAGGCCTGTGTTTTGCCCTTTTGGACCCCTTACCCTCACTCAATATTTGAAATTCCACTTTCCTCTATTTTCTAACATCCCTTCCTACTTCCCAAAATCTCCTCAAGAATTTAGGAGCCTCTTATCTCCTTCCTTTCCTTTCATTTAGACAAATCCCCTGTTCCACACATCTGGGTAGGTTTTACTCAAATGATGTTTCTGAGCAAGGAAAGATGAATTTGGAAAAACTGAGAGAATTTTTTGTCCATAATAAGCCAAGGAAGAAAAAAATTCTTCAATTTTTACACAGGTGTCATGGTTTTAGAGAAATGTCAAAAATATAGTTGCCTCAGGAGAATTGATGCACCTCTGAAGTGACCTTGGGAAAATCAATATTTCTCCTAGCGTGGTTGGCCTAATTACTTGCTTGATAAGTCAAATGATAACTAGACACAAATAGATTTCCAATTAGATATCATGAGCTCAATTTGGAGCTGGGGAATACCTTCAAAAGTTGACTGTAACAGCACTCTGCCTTTAGGCAGCCTCATTTTGCACATTTTGACCAATCTTGGGAGATTTGATGTTTGATAGGGAAAATGAACTGTAAATTGACAAATTACAATTGGGTTGGAAATCAGACTCAATAAGATTTCCAACAAGCTATCCTACACCCAATTTGGACACTAATAAGGCCCTCAAAACTGGTCTGAAAAAAGGCGCTACACATAGAAATTTTTAAACACAGGTTTTTCTGCCCTATGCGCTGCGCCACCTGGCACTTGCTTTTGATGGGAGCCTCAAAATGAAAAAAAATCAGGATTTTTGGATTTGGCATGAAAGGATATGCTTGCCTACCAATGGCCAAGAAATTTGGACAGGTTTTGAGCCCTCAAAAAGGTCAAAAACACTCAAAAAATGACCTCACTGCCCCTATTTTGACACACAGGAAGCAGTGTTGGGAGAACTAAATTTGGGAGGGGCAAATGGAGGCCAAATTTTAAAATTCCACTTGGGTTGGAAATCAGACAGACATACCTTTCCAAAAAGCACACTTGTAGTAAATTTGAACACTGGGAAGGCCTTCAAAAGTGGCTCTAAACAGGTGCTACGCATAGAGAAATTAGGCGCGGTGCATATAGGAAATTTTGCCAGTTTGACCAAGTATTACTCTGTTTTTCGCCCAGCTTTGGCTAGTTTAACTTTTTCACTTTCTTAATGGAAAATTTGTGATGTAATGTAATGTACATTGATGTATCATGATGTAAATGTGTCATACGTTCACTTATAGCGGTAGATTCATCAGTTTAAAAGTTGTTTGAAACTGAATGAATCAGTTCCCTTGTTTCTAGAGGCATGTTGTTCTGTTGCCTGATTTCTAGTTCTCAGTTTAGAATTAGTTGAAACATATCCTAAACATGTGAGAATGACCCCTAGAGGCTAGGATGAGCTATGGTTGTCTATATTATGTTGTTTTTCAGTTGTTAGCATGGTTGGACTCTTGAGAAAGCAAGGAGCTTCATTATACACTCATATCGGCATTTTGGCTAAGGAATTGAGACCAGGTTTTGCAGCACTCTTTGGGATTCATGTGGAAATTTGTCTTGGTACAATTCTTTTCTTTGTAATTGTGAATTTTCTTATATGTCATGTATGCCATTCTCTATCTTGTTTCTTCCGAACTAAGCAAACAAGAGTGTAAGTAGAATCCATTGAAATTGCAATGTTGTACTTGAAGTTTTCTTTAGTTTCTTGATGTTTTCAGCTATTTGGGGAGGATCCATGATTGCTATTGCCCTCTTCAACACCTCACCTGTCTATTCCCTCTATCTCATTCAATTTTAAGTGCCAAAAATAGTTTCCTACCTTGCCCCATTGAGATCTTTGCAGGACTGAGCATCAATCCCCACACCCAAAATCTACCTTTCCATCTAAGCCAACAAAACTCCATTTTATCAAATCAAAATTTCTTGCATATGTACCTAGCTTAAGATCTGAAGATATTTCTGTCATCTCAAGCCCTCGATCATAATTTGCTGAGATTGACCCAGAGAGAGCCCTCTCCTGACTTGGTAGGGCTAGCTACCAGGTTGAGCGTGGTTTGTTGTTGGCCCTGGATCCTACCTTTTCAACCTGAGGTAAATCTAGGAACTAACAAGATTCATGGCTTGCTTGCTCATTGAATTAAGTATCTTCCTGTTGTTTTTTCATTTGCTTGAATAATGTAGTTTCATTACAGTAGTGTAGAGCAGAGTAGTTGTGTTTCAATTTGTTCCATTTAAGCATTCATTTAATCAATAGGTTGGCAAAGAAAAAGATCCACAAGGTCGCTCACAAGTGTCTCAACCTCACCCCCTCCTCTGGGACTATGGTGTGAGGAAGAAACCCTATAGCAACCCCAAAAACACAGGGTTTTTATTTTCACGGATGATTTTTCATTTAATGTAGTCACATGGTTCATCATATCGTTACTCGATTCATTTCATGGTCACTCACACATTTCCTAGTCATCAGTTCCTTCACCCTCTTCCTAAGACCTCATCCCTACTTTCATTCCCCTGCTACACGAAAAGCTCAGTAGAAGTTGTTCATCGACGTTCAAAAAGTTTTTAATTGTCAAACACCTTTCACAAGCCAAATCGTCCAATCACTGCTCAAATCCACTTTTCACATTTGAATTTTTTCCCTTTAAATCCCCACCGTCGATCTGCCTTGTTAGATTCGATGGATGTCGCGCACCTGCTCACCAACCTGCTCGATCACATCTTCACCATAGATCTACCTTGCCAGATTTGATGGCCCCGCGCAATATCACATGGATTTCCTTTTGACTGTTATCAGGCTGAGGGCATGCGATATGGGCGGTTTCCCTGTGCTACTTGTCAGCCGGCGAGGCTAATTGTGTGATTTCTCAATTTACAACTTATGGTTTGAGAGTGCGTGAGATACATCTTACTGCCCTCCAAACCCGCTCATCATTTCCGCACGTTTCTTTTCGCAATCCAACCTCCACTGTCAATCTGCCTTGCTAGATCTGATGGCTGTCACATCACCCGATCGCTTTATTGCCTGAAATTCCCCACTGTCGATCTGTCTCTTGTTCCAATGGCTATCGCTTCACCTGATTGCCAACTGGCTTGGCCGATCTCCATCATTCATTTGCTGCACACCTCCGTGATATAATCCTATCCATCCATCCTGTTAGTCCTCCATGTCCACCCATTTGCCTATGTACCCTCCTACTATCTGATCTCAACCGTTCATCTACCCTTCACCCACCTAATCCAACAGTCCACATGCGTTGTTGCTTCCCCACGTCCTCTTTTCACCATTTTGATTTCTGACCCTTCTTCTGCTTAGACACAGACCTAGCCCAGTTTCCATTGTTCAACCCTTTGCCTAGTTTTGATGTTTTTTGCTTCTGCAACTTAGATAGCAACAGTAGGTTAGTGTTAATTTATTATTTTTCTTAGCATAGTTGTGTGATTGGTTAGCTAGGGTTTGGTGTGAGTTAGGATTGCATGTTGCTTTCTCCATTTCTATAGTATAATAGCCCTCCCCTTGACTAAGTTTACTCTCCTTCCATCAAAATCAAGCTTCTTCTGACTCTATAGAAGTCTGGCTTGAAACCCCTGGGGTCTCTTGCCAGATGAGCAGTGACAATAGGTAGTACCTTCACTTCTACTTGTATATATAACACAGTCACCTCCAAGTTTGTACGAACCCCAGTTTGATAAGTAAAGTTGGTAGCCCTGGGAGTTGCAACATTCTTGTTGCAATACCTACGCTCATCACTTTTTGGTGTCGTTGCCAGGGAGGTGTCAGAGTAGGACGTGAACTACTATTTTCTTCTAATTTCTAGTTTCCAAACTTCTTCCATTAGTTTCGTTTCTTTCTTTCATTTTGTCATTTATCTGCTTTCTTTTCCATTCAGCAAGTTAATCTAGTTTCCTTTCTTGAAAATAGAATTTCAATTCAGTAAGTAGATATCTTTCTGTCAATAGTATTTCATTCAACAATTTCAATTCAACAAGAAGTTTCCTTTTGTTATTGGTTTTCATTCAGTTTAGCAATTTCATTCCGCAATTAGTTTTCATTCTGCTAATTGTCTTTCATTTAATCAGCAATTTCCTTTTTGGAATTACTTCCAACTTTCAAGAAAATTCTCACAAAAACCCAAAAACATTTCCTTTCATGCCTCATAGGATTAAGGATAATTCAAGAAAATTCTTGCCAAACACCCCCACCTCATCCAACAGTCAACCTCCTTTCTTCTTCACTGACGGTGAATTGGAAGCCCCTTTGGTTGAGCAAACTGACATATTTGAAGAACCTATAGGGGAAGAAGAAGAGGAAGAACCCATTCCTACTAAACCAGTGGCTGAATACTTGAATGACAGAGGAGGTAGAGGGAGAATTGTGAGTGCCTTCCCCATTAGGGAAACCAATGGGGACACTAAAATGAAGAATAGAAGCCCCTTTGCTCTACCTAATTTCTATGGCCTAATCACAGAGGACCTTGACACTTTCCTATTTGATTTTTCTGTTATCTGCCGAACCTATGACTATACAAATGATGAGAAAATGTTGAAACTGTTTCCATTTACCCTCAAGGATGCAACATTGCGCTGGTTCATGGGTTTACCTGGAGATATCATAACAACTTGGGCTCAGATGCAACAGGAATTTAACAAAAAATATAGGGATTACTGTATGTCAAAGGACACTAAAGATGAAATTTTTAGGATGACCATAGGCCATGATGAATCCCTAGAAGACTATGAAGAGAGATTCCAGCTCAGCTACAATAGGGCCAGGTGCACACTTGACCCTGAGTCACTGAAGTTGGTCTTGCTTAGAGGAGTGAGGGAGGATATCCTAGACACCCTACATATGTCATCAGGAGGAGATATCTACCAACTACCCTATGAGGACATCAAGATTGTGTTTAGAAACCATTTGAGGGCAGCCAGGAACAAGGGTAGAAGTAGTCAACCTATGGCCAGTACATCGTCCTCCAACTCATCCATCAAGGAATATGCCAGAGTACTTAAAAAATGAGATGCTGCAAAGCCTTTCCTTACAATTGGATACCATGAACATCAGAAGAAAGCAAGAGGAAGCATAGAGAGCCTTGGCTATCTTCTATCCTAGGTGCACCAGAAGGCATCCTAAGAATGAATGCCCATTAAACTATATTGAGGTTTTCTCAGTATATGAAGAAAACCACTCCACAGACAAGTGCCCTTCCTTACCTAGACTCAAAGTTGTATACCAAGGAGTTGAAGGGGCCAATGAGCAGCTTTGCTACATTAACCAAAGGAGACCTCCTTGGCCTAGACCATACCAGCATAGTATGCAAGGATCATCCCATGCATATTACAGACCCAACTAAAACACAACTACACCTTCTTAGGGACCCCTTGCCAATCCTTCCTGGTCTACACCCCCTCCGTGGTCCTATTCATCTCAATATCATTCCCAGCCACCCAACTAGTCATTTCAACCTTACAATCAACCACAACATCAATGGAATACCCCACCCCAGGGTTGGAGGCACAAATTCAACAATGTTCTAGCCCTATTGCCTCCATCACATACCCAACTACAACTCCTGCACTCTGCTCCACCTAGGCAACCCCAGATGCCTTCCCAGCCAAAACCAAACCCAAACAATAGGCAGGCCCAACAAACATATGGTAGAGAGACATCATACCCAACTTATGTTGTTGAAATTCAAGAGATCAACCTGAGATCTGAGACAATTCTCCCAAATAACCAACCTCCCTCTCCACATAAATAGGTTGAGAAAGAAAGAGAGGAAAGAAACCTTAAAGTAAATCCACCCTTTCTTGAAAGATTATCCCAAACACACTAGCCTACCCCAGAAGAAACTGAACTTCTAGGAGAATTGGAAAACCTATGTGTAAAGATTCCCCTTCTCCAGGCAACCAAAGATGTGCCTATTTAAAATAAATTTATTAAGGAGAAGTGATTTAAGCATCCAGGAAGAAGAAAAAGGGATTCCCCTACCATTAATGTCATTGGGCAGTTATCTGACTTAATGTTGGGGTAGGCAATATGTCCAAAATACTTAGACCCTAGAAGCCTTGTAGTCGATGTCCACATCAATGGCACCATTGTCCCACACACTCTAATTGATCTTGGGACTGCCATTAATGTGATGGTCAAGGACACCATGCTTAAGATTAACCTCCAAGCGTCATTAAGGAAGACCACAAAATTGTTGCAACTTGCAGACCATTCCACAGTCACCCTTGAGGGAATTGTAGAGGATGTGATATTCTCCATTGATTCCTGGGAGTACCAAACAGATTTCCTAGTTCTCCAGCCTAAGCCTAAGTTGATTAGTTACACCCTCATCCTAGGGAGGCCATGGTTGGCCACAACTGATGCCTACATTAGCTGCAGAGCTAGGAATATGACCATCAAGAATGGGCATATGACCAAACAATTAGTCCTATACCCTCCTGCTCAACCCTCCCTAGAACAAGACTTATCTTTATGGTTGGAGGAGGAGGAAGAAGATGAGCTTTATTCTGCAGAACTTTATACTTTGGAAGCCATCATAGAAGGATGACAACAAGATGAGGATGATTTAACCGAACACCTGCTCCAAATTCCAACTCCTAATTCATTACCCCAAGAAGAAGAAGTAAAAGAAATGCTGAACAGTCATCAAAGTGACTTATGCTTGGCCAATTCCAACCTAATCCGAGTCAAAACCATAGAATTTGGGCTAGATAAAACCTTGAAGATTAATCCATCTCTCTCTACTTTAGAGGAGGAACAACTATGCAACTTGTTGAAAGAGAACCTAGAAGCCTTTGCTTGGAACTACAAGGAAATGAAGGGAGTACACCCCTCGGTGTGTACTCACCACATATACATCAAGGAAGGTTGCAATCCAGTTAAGAAACCACAAAGGAGAATGAATCCAGACCTCAAAGACATAGTCAAAGAAGAATTGTAGAAACTGTTAGATGCAAGGTTCATTTACCCTATCTCTGACAATGAGTGGGTCTCTCCTTTCATGTCAGTGCCCAAGAAAAATGGGAAGTGGAGGATTTCTGTCTATTATAGGGAATTGAACAAGGCCACAAAGAAGGATCACTTTTCCCTACCCTTCATTGACCAAGTGCTAGATGGCTTGGCAAGGAAGAAGTTATTTTCTTTACTATATGGATTCAGTGGGTACAACCAAATCTCAATCTACCTAGAAGACTAGGATAAGACCACTTTCACCTATCCATGGGGTACTTTTGCCTATAGAGTCCTTCCTTTCGGCTTGTGCAATGCTCCTGCCACTTTCGAGAGAGCAATCCTAAGCATTTTTTCTAAATTAGTTCATGACGATGTGGATATCTACATGGATGATTTTACACCTTATGGTTGTGATTTCTAAGAGGCCTTGACTAACTTAGGAAAAGTATTATGCAAATGCATTGACAGGAACCTATCCCTTAGTCCAGAAAAATGTGAATTCTTAATTACTGAAGGGACTGTGCGAGGTCACTTAATATCTCAGCAAGGACTGCAAATGGACCCAAACAAAGTAGCAATCATTCAAAGGGTCCCTCCTCCACAAAAGCAAAGAGATGTTAGGAGATTCTTAGGGCTAGTCAGATATTACACAAGATTCATAAAATACTTCAACAAGCTAGCCTCTCCTTTGTTTGGATTATTGGCTAAAGATTCTGAATTTATATGGTCAAAAATATGTCAAGAGGACTTGGACATTTTAAAGGATAAGGTGACCAATGCACCAATCCATAGAGGCCCAAACTGGGCCCTCCCTTTCCACATTCATGTTGATGCCTCACATAAAGCCATAGGAGCAGCCTTAGGATGGGTAGAAGAGAAATTTCCTTATGCCATCTACTTTACCAATAAAAACCTATTAAAGTCTAAACTAAACTCTATTGTGATAGAAAAAGAACTCCTAGCTGTTGTGCATTCATTGAACAAGTTTAGGCATTACATTATAGGCTATCAGATATTTTCATACTGATCATGCTGGAATTATATATTTAATGAACAAACTATACATGAATGCTAGAATCATCATATGGTTACTTTTATTGCAGTAGTTTGATTTAACTATTGTTGATAAGCTTGGTAAAGAAAATGTTGTTGTTGACTTTCTGTCTAGAATGAATCTGCCTACAAGTGAAGAAGGAATGGTTGATGTTCAGTTCCCAGATGAGAAATTTTTTGCTATTTCAGTTCTCTCCACATGGTTTGCTAATATAGCAAACTATCTAGTGTCAGCACAGTTCCTACCAAACCTGCCCTCCAGAGAGAAGAGCAAGATAATTAGGAAAAGTGACACCTTCACCTGGATTTGGGGCAATTTGTTCAGACTTGGCCCAGGTCAAATCTTGAGAAGATGTGTACAGGAAGAGGAGGTCTTTGACATCCTTCTGACCTGTCATGACGGGCCTTGTGGAGGTCACTTTGCAGCAAAAAGGACAACATTCAAGGTGTTGCAAGCAGGCTATTATTGGCCTACTCTTCATCAGGATGTGAAAAAATATGTTAGTCAGTGTGATCAGTGCCAGAGGATGGAAAAGCCTACTCCAAGGGATGAAATGCCCCTATAGCCTCAAGTGACTTTCGAGCCATTTGACGAGTGGGGCAATGACTTCATTGGACCTATCAACCCTCCTTCCAAGGAAAAACAACACATTATTGTGTGCACTAATTACTTGACTAAGTGGGAAGAAACCAAAGCAATCAAGGAAACAACAAAATAAAAGGTGTCTGAGTTCCTAAGGGAGAACATATTCTACAAATTTGGGTACCCTAGAGAACTAGTCACAGACCAAGGAAGCTAGTTCACCTCCAGCATCATTGAAGAAATTCTTAAGCATCATAAGATCAAACATAGGACCTCCACTTCTTATCATCCACAAGCTAATGGGCAAGTGGAGGTGACCAACAGAGCACTTGAGATAGTGAACAACAACATAAAGGACTAGGCTGAGAGACTAGTTGAGGCCACCTGGGCCTATAACACAACATGGAAGACCACCACTAGGTTTACACCCTATGAGCTAGTCTATGGAAAAAAGGCTTTGCTATCTATTGAATTCAAATATAACAAAATGAGGATGGCAACCCAACTAGTTTTAGATCTCAGTCATGCACAAAAAGAAAAGTTGTTCCATTTGAATCTCCTAGATGAATTCAGAAAGCAGGCCTCCTTCATACAAAGATAGTTCAGCTTCAGAGGAAGATTTGGCATGATAAGCACATTAAGGAGAAATTGTTTCAAGAAGGAGACTAGGAACTATTATATGATTCAAGGTACAAATACTTCAAGGGAAAGATAAGAACAAGATGGCTTGGACCATACATGGTGGAAAGATGCCATGACAATGGTTTAGTGCGAATCAGGACTATAGATGAAGAAGCCATTTCATTACTAGTTAATGGACACATATTGAAATTATACAAGAGGTATTCATCTAAACAAGAGTTCATTGATAGCATCAATAAGACAATGATGATGGTGGAGCAAGTTTCAACTCCTCTCTCATTAGGTCATTGAAAAAAAATAAAGAAAAAACATAATAAGGATTTAGATGAAAACCTCCATGAGGCACCTAAGTCCCATATTTGGGTTGAAAACCTGCATGAGGCAGCCCAAGGATGACAAAAAGGAAAGAAAAAGAAGATCCCCGGGTGAAAACCTTCCTTGAGGTGCCCAGGGCATATACCTAGGATGAAAACTCCTCTGAGGCAGCCTCGGTGTCTTTCGAAAGAAAAAGAAAACAGAATTGTTGTTTGCAGGAGGATGAGAAAGACAATCAAGGAGCAAAGAGAAGATCCAAAGGGGGCCTTCCCTCACTTATGTTCATCTCCCCCACTCCTTACCATGCATCCCTCCATAAATTCCATTGTTTTTCACTTCACTAATTCAATTCAGGAGAGGATTATGTTTTCCACAATATCGCCTCATTCATTACCATCATCCTTGCCTTCACACACACTCCCACTCCCTCTTTACATGCAGCAACATCTAATCTGTAATCACGGACATCATCAGCAGGCAATAGATGAGGGAGAAGAATAACCATCGATAGCACCTCTGATCCTTGACACTTGCAGCGTGGCATTAAGGCCACAGGTAAGTATCCTACTCACTCACTCATCTGCATCATTTGATCAAAAGTTGTAAAGGTTAAGAGGTATTTGGTTTGTAAGTAAAGAGGTGGCTAGTTTCCTCTAAAAGGGCTATGCTCTCCAAAACCTCAAGATCCCTATAACATGGATAATCTTTAATGACTTACCAACGGAGGATGAAATCAAAACCTTCATTTATGATGTTAGTCCTTCTGTCAATAAGGAGGAGACAAAACAAGAAAAAGAAGATATAGAGCTAGATGGGGAGGAGATGGATATAGAAGAAACTAATACATAGGGAAATAATGAAGGATAACACAAAGAAACATGATGTTGAAACGTAAGAGAAAGAAGGCATTGAAACAAAGGAGAACGAGAAGCAAGAAACAAAAGTGCTAAGTAGCTTCAGGGACAAAGAAGTAGATGAACAATCAAAATCCCATGGCCCTAATTAGCATCTAATTACAAGTAATCCTCAGCTAACACTTAGATATATTGTTTTCCAAGGGAAATAAAGTACACATTATGAGGATCTGTTTAGGCTACTAAAGAAATGATAATACACATGCTTGATAAAATAGATAACACACTTCCACCTAGCTTCAAGATCAAAGAATAACACTGGGGAGAAGGAGAAAGGAAAGAAAATTGCTATCAACAAGAAGATAAGACCACAACAAAAGAATGAGATGTCAGAGAGACTACCAGAGCCACCAAGTTGCTTAGAGGATGAGCAACACTTTCAGTAGAGGGTGATGATGAGTCTCATCATTGAGTAACTATATGGGCCTTAATTGACCTTAATTCACCTCCTAGCTTAGTCAAACCAACTTTTCTCACAACCTATTGCATACTTTTGATTATATTTTTCTTATGAGATGAGTTAGAGTTGGATGTTTTTCTTTGTGGTCTAATGTGCATACAATGCATGAATAAAGGGTAAAAGCATAGGTAAAATAAAGGAACTATGGTGAAAGACCTTGGTAAAAACTCAAATGGGACAAGGGAGAGGAATTACAGTAGGTAAATCCTCGTCATTTACTGCCCATCCATTTGAATATCCCTCCATCATCTGAAAGTACAAATAGCCAAATCTAAAGTACTAAAAGACAACCAAGCAAGTGGAAATACAAGCAGCCTCCCTACTAGAAGGCAACCGAGCTAGTGAAAGTGAAAGGACAAGTTACCATTAAGTTCGGAGATGTACCTCCCTAATTTTGAGGGAAGTCATTGAGACTTCAGATGTATAAATAAAGAGGCTTAGGACCTCAGTTTTTTTAGTCAATTAGTTAGTTACCAGTCAGCTAGATAGTCAGTCAGTTAATTAGAAAGGATTCAAACTTCTACTTTGTAACAGATTTGATGTAATACAATTTTTGATAATGAAGATGAGTTTTGATTTCAGCCAGCACTAAGTTAACTCAGAGGACTGAAGCTCTTGGGTTAGGTCCCAACCCTAGTAGCTAAAGCTCCTCTTTCTTGTACTGTCATGTTAGCATAGCTTCCTTCTTTCTGTACAATTGCTTAATCAAATGCATCCTCATTACAACAGCAGTGTAGATTCATGCTTTCCGTTCATTAACTTAAGCAGTTCATTTCTAGTACAACAATAGCATAGATGCATGGTTTGATTGTTCATCTGGTTAAGTAGGTGCATTTTCATTACAGTAGTTCAACACAGATTCATGGCTTGCCTACTCATTCACTTAAGTAGCTTCCTGTTGTCTGTTCATTTGCTTGAATAGTGTAATTTCATTACAGTAGTGCAGAGCAAAGTAGTTTTGTTTCAATTTGTTCCATTTATGCTTTCATTTAATTAGTAGGTTGGCAAAGAAAAGGATCCACAGGGTTGCTTGTAGGTGTCTTAGCCTCACCCCCTCCTTTGGGACTATGGTGTGAGGAAGAAACCTTGTAGCAACCCAAAAAACACAGGGTTTTGATTTTCACAGAGGGTTTGTCGTTTAACGTAGTCATGTGGTTCGTCATATCGTTACTCAGTTCATTTTATGGTCGCTCGCAGATTTCCTGGTCATTAGTTCCTTCACCCTCTGCCTAAGACCTCACCCCTACTTTCATTCCCTTGCAACATGAAAATCTCAGCGGAAGTTGTTCATCCATGTTCAAATAGTTTTTAATTGTTTATGCCTTTCACAAGCCAAATCGTCCAATCACCACTCAAATCCACTTTTCACGTTTGACTTTTTTCCCTTTAAATCCCCGCCATCGACCTGCCTTATAATATCCAACAATTTTCGCGTGCCCCCTATTTGGCTCAGTTTTCTAATGATTAAGAAGATGACGGCTCATAATATGTCTTCATTACACTTCAAAGTTCTGAATCAACAACCTTACAGGTCTCCACATATCTTAAAAGTGATTATCAAGATACTTAGATCTTAGATACATGGGCTACACAACATATGACTTTTCGACATGAATTCTTTTGGACCTTTCAACAGTATCAACTCAATTCAATATTTCTATCAAATGACACTAAACACACTCCTTGAGAAAAAGGTGTAGTGAAAGTTTCTCTTCCTGGCATTGGAGAAAAACTAATTTCAAATGTTTGGTATGTACCAACATTCAAGAAGATTTTGTTTTCATTAGTCACGATTCGACAAGAACGATATCAGGTCATTGTGGAGGATGGTTTAGTAAAAATCAATTCCATCAAATAGAATATGAAGACAATCATGATATGATATGAAGATGGAAAACTTTTAATGATGAAAGGAATAGTCATTCCACATAAGCCTTATTTTGCAGGAGCAACAAGTACAGGTATTTCACCTATAAGGTTGTGGCATGCTATATATGGGCATTTAAACTTTGAAAGTCTCTCTTAAATTCAAAAGTAGGGAATGGTTAAAGGACTTCCAACTTTTAAGAAATGAAATGTGTAGAAAATATGGTGATAGAGTTGCAATTACTCAAGAAATTTTAATCTAAATCAAGAGACATAATTCTACTCTATTGTTTTACGAAATTCAATTCACAATTTAGAACAACAATCTTAGACATCCAATAATAAATAACACACATGTACAATATTTTTTCTAGGGGAACCCAACTAGGAAAAACCCCTCAAGACTCTTTCGATTAATAAAATGAATAGAGATGTATTACAATTTCTTTCTCGCGTTGAGTACAACCTGCAAGTGAATAACCCATATCTCCACTCAATGAGAAGCTCTAACCCATACTTGGTCAATTTCTACCTTTGCTTGAGCCCATATTTCTTTGCGCAATTCCTAGAGAATTAGCCTCTATTTTTTAGATATTGTCCTCCAATTGTTTGCACAATTCCCAATGTTTGATCATCTGATTACATGTAATGCTTGTGCACTCAAAATAGTTTACAATTGCTTGTTACACTGCCTTGGAATCTCCACCACAACCAGGAACTCGAATTCTCTGCATGCACTAGTTATTTTAGGTTGATTGATGAGTTAACTGAATGATCACTGAGTTAGACTGTTGTCCCACTGCACAACTAACCTTCCACTAGTTCCTCCTACCATTAAAACTAAGTTAACTGAACAAAACTGGATATAATTGAAATATATTACTAAAATTTAGCAATCAAACATGTTTAACTGAACTCTAAGCCCCCTAACTCAAATTTATTGATCTAACTGAGTGACAAGAGCCATGTCACACAATTTAACTGCATCCAAGCTGTTGTTGATGTGAAAATTCGAATTTTCTCAATTTGACCAAGGAAAAGTCAAATTGAGACATTCTTGCTGCCCTTGTCAAGACTCCCTCTCAGCAAGAAAGGGATTATCAAACACCCCTATCCTACACCCGTGGAACTCGAACGTCCCTAATGACAAAGCCTTTGTCAAGATGTGAGCATATTGTTGCTCTGTCAGAATTTATTGTAGCAACGTTATCCACCTCTACACAGAGTCCCGTAAATGATGTTACTAAATATCTATATTCTTAGATCAATCATGAAATATCGGATTCCTAGAGAGCTTAATGCAACTCTGATTAACACAATAGATCACAGTTGGATCATGTTGAAGGAAATGTAACTAGGTTCAATCTTCATAAATGTAATGTTGACATTTGTATTTATTCAAGAAAATAGAAAATATTTTTATATTATTTTTCAATGAGTTTCTTACTCATTGAAGTAGGTCAAGCACATGGTTAAGTGCTTCTAGGAAGTCAAAATGTCAATGTATTTATGTAAGACCTGTAGAGGGCGTGTTACACTATGTATAAGGTCAAAGGAATACCTCCAAGGCAAGTGCAAGTCCTCTCCATGAAGCAACGTCATCCAAAAGAAGCAAAACGATGAAAATAATGAAGATATGGTCAAGTCGGCCTAAAGATAGAATGTCGGCCTAATGTTAGCCTAGAGGAGGGAAAATCCTCTATATATAGAGGTTGTCCACTCCCTCATAAAGTCAATGAAGCAATATCTGAAATAAGTGAAGAGATAAGCTGATAAAAGGAAGGAGAAGCAAGTCTAAATGGTCCCCAAAAGTGCAGCGAAGGTAGAGGACCATTTCTAGGACTAGAAATAGTCATACATGCAAAGAGAAGGAGGAAAAATTGTGGGTACAGCAACAGTAGTATCACAGTTCAAGTTTCATTGGTGTTTGGGCTAGTTACTAGGCCTACAAGGCCTCTCAAGTCAAGCGAAGAAGTCCCTCTCTCTATCGAAGATAAAAAGATCCTTATTCTCCAAGGGAACCATCGACACATGGGAAAATTAGGGCTGTTGTACAGTCACTTCAGTGTGAAAACATATCTCAAGAAGTATCTCGTGGAATCAAGAGAAGGGTGTCTCCTTAAGTAGATAATATCTCTAAATGAAGAAGAAACATATCTCATCAAGAAGCTCACATAAGCAAGTTATATCTCTATACAAGCAACAAAGAAGGAGGACGAAGTGTAGGGGAGTAAAGTGCCAGAAGAAGGAAGTCTATCTGCTGGGGAACATAGTGTAGAAAACAGGAAGGACTTGACTTGTTCTTGGAGGACATCCTAGTCAAGGGTCTAAGGTTTGGAATTAGTCAATAAGAAGCTTCAATAAGTGAATCTTACTGAAGGGCTTTCTCTCTAAGAGAGAGAGGTTTTGAACCTGGCAGAGAGCCAACATTTTTGTTCTTGTCTTTCTTTATTTTGATAACAGTTTGATGAAACACACACTATAATAATAAGAAGAATATCGTGCTAAGATAATTGTAAAAGTTCATCACAAATTGTTATCAAGAAGTGAAGAATCCTAACAAACACTAGTTCCCTGCATTCTTCAAAATGGTTTCAGAGCTAAGGTGACACATTAAGGAAAGGTCATCTCAAGAACACTCATCAAGGAAGAACATCTACAAAAGTTGAAACATCTAGCCAAGAAGTCTCTATCACATAAAGGACAAGAAGGCCTACCATCTATATTTCATCGAAAAATACTACAAATAAAGAAGAAGAGCCTTACACAAAGGCACCTATAAGAAGAGCAGATCAAAGAAGGACCTACATCAAGCTACAAGTCATCAAGAAAATCGCATCATCAAGAAAGTTCACTTGGAGAAAGAAACTTGAAGAACATCAAGATCTAAGGAAGGCAAGCCATCGAGTCTTCAAGGAGAAAGAAAGTATACTACATCTCAAAATATATCAAGTAAGTATATGTCCCCTTCTGAATATACATAAATGTCTTTTTGCAATGAAAGCAACAAATTGGTAGGTACCAATAACTTTCTTTCATGGAAGAAGAGGACTGATTTACTTCTCAAGGAGAATGAACTCCTAGAACACATAAAAGGGAATGTTGCTATTCTTGCTAAGGAACACAATAAAGCCTTAGCCAAGTACAATAAGGATGATACAAGAGCTAAAAGGATTCTAATAGAATCCATCAAATACTTTCTCATTCCTTATGTCTCCAAACTTGAAACATCAAACAAAATCTATGATAAACTAGTAGATCTATTCTCGATAAGCACAGTTGGAGAATTGATATCCCTATGAAATGAATCATACAAAATGAAGATATCAAAGGAAGGAATAAATCCCTACTTCATGAATATCTCTAAGATGAGGGATCAACCTCAAGATCTAGGGAAGTCATGTCTAACAGAGAAATGACAATTGTAGTACTCAATGCTCTACCTAAGGATTGGGACAACTTCACATCACGCATATATGAAAAAAAAGGAAGCCACCCCACTAAGTGAAATGTGGTATCTATGCAGGATAGAGGAAACAATACTTAAAGCAAAAGAGGATGTGGGATCAAAGGAGCAATAATTTTCTACCATGGCCAAGAGACAGGGAAAATTTGGCAAATTTAGTCCAAGAAGAACAAACAACAAAGATATGTCCAAAATCCAATTCCATGGATTCCAAGAATATGGACACTAAAAGAGGAATTTTCCTAAACTAAATAAGTACAACAACAACAAAATAAAAAGGGAATAATCTCACATAACTCAAGAGGTCAAAGAAGAAGAAAAGTAGCAAAAGAAGGAAGATCCTCCAGATCTCTACTATGACTAAGTCAAACTCTTTAATTAAAGTATTCTTTTAAAGTTTTGAGTAGGATAGGAGCATGTAGGAATAGAATAAAATTGCATGGCTAGAAACATCTTCTAGAATCTAGAAGCATGATGTACATAGAGTTCTAAATACCCATGTATAAAGACAATTTATAAATAAGAACAAAATGTATGGTTAGAAATATCTTCTAGAATATAGGATCATGGTAGATATAGCTCAAGATATTCATGTAGAAGGAGCACACCTAGTATAGGACCTCATCCACAATTAAAGAAAATTGATCATGATTAAGAATATTAGAAGACCTCCATCATCAAAAGGAAATAAACATTTGTAGGGTAAGGGTCTTCAAGATCCTATGGTGGAATCATCAAAAGAAGATTAATAAACAAAGGCATATGTTTCATTGGGAATCCCATTCATGGGATTCAAGAAAAGGATGATATGCAAGAAATATAAGATGAAGCAAGAAGGGGCCACACCAAGGACAACCAAATGAAGATAAGAAGATCAAAGGAGAATAAATATGAGGTATGTATGCATAAAGTTTAGTCATGTTATTATATGTATATTATTTAGTCATGGGAATAGTTCTATAACATGATAAAGAAGGAAAGAATCTCTTTCACCAATCACATGCTTGAAGGCATGTACTAAAATGCAATGAAGGTCAACAAAAGGAAATACTTACATAAGGAGTATAAGATTGTTGACTAAGAAGCAAGTGAAGAAGGAATGCTAACTTGTCCTAGAAGCAAGAAATGAAGAAGTGCTCCCACAAGGAGCATAAGGTGGTTGATCAATATATCCATGAAGAAGAAAATGAAGAAAGAGATCAAGCATGTGAAGAACACCATGATCACAAAGAATCACTATCTGAAAAAGATCCATTGAATACATCTCCCGAAAGAAGGACAACTCTAACTAAGAAAGGAAGATATCAAAGGACCCTTGACACCTATGAAGGCCTTGGAGATATGAAAGGTGCACATAACTGATTCTACTCTACGAAGATGTCATGATGAAGAAGCCATTCAGCAAAAGCACCATTTAATGCTGAAGCAATATCAAGATAAAGTCATGAAAGGATACTAGGCCAAAACATGGGAACAAGTAAGTACAAAGAAGCATCCATGTGAAGAGTAGTTTGAAGCATAGACAAGATGACAAGGAATAACTAGATGACAAGAGAACTTGATATATCACAAGAAAACCACTTTCCATGAAGGAAGAAATGACATGAAAAACCATGAAGGAAAGTGATCGATGGATGGTGCCATACCAAGAAGAAGTGCGAAAAAATACGTCATGACATCAAAGGAAGGAAGGAGATCAAGCAACTGGAGGACCCACAAAGAAGAAGTTGTTGATTCATGGACAAGTCCCTAGCTAAGAGGGAGTTATAACAAGTTCCCAATTACAAAGGAACTTGGACAAGTACCTTGTCAGAGGATACTTGGGAATGTCTACCCTAATTGAGAGGAAGTGATAGACACAACATTCTTGTCTTCACTTGGGAAGAAATAATGGGAGGATTGGGTAATCATCTAGAATCTGATACTCTTTGAGGATGTGTAGGGCATCCAAGACAAGAGGAGGCAAGAGGACCAATATTCTTTGTGTTGGGAACCCAAGATAAGAATAGTCCTAGAAGGTCATACTTAGTGAACACCCGGGTGGGTATGCACCTTGAGAGATAATTACTAAGGTGTCTATAAGTCATTGGTCTCACCAAAATCGTGCTATGATCTATTGAGAGATAGAGCTATCAGTCAAGGCCTCATCGTGGAAACAATTTTGGTTATTATGATGCTACAACAAATGGATTTCAAATGTGGTTTCTCTTATGTGAATTATTCAAGCTTGAAACATAGCCAAACACCTTGTAATGTTGTATGAATACCTCCCTAGTTAAGAGGGAGTGTTGAAGGAAATGTAACTAGGTTCAGTCTTCATAAATGTAATTTTGACATTTGTATTTATTCAAGAAGAGAGAAATTATTTTTATATTATTTGTCAATGAGTTTTTTTCTCATTGAAGTAGGTCAAACGCATGGTTAAGTGCTTCTAGGAAGTCAAAAGGTCAATGTATTTATGTAAGACCCTTAGAGGGCATGCTACACTATGTATAAGGCCAAAGGAATACCTCCAAGACAAGTTCAAGTCCTCTCCATGCAACAACATCCTCCAAAAGAAACAAAATGATCAAAATAATGAAGATATGGTCAGTCAACCTAAAGACAGAATGTTGGCCTAATGTCAGACTAAAGGAGGGAAAATCCTGTGTATATAGAGGTTGTCCACTCCCTCATAACGTCAATTAAGAAATCTATGAAATCAGCAAAGAGATAAGCCGAGAAAAGGAATGAGAAGCAAGTCTAAAGGGTCCCCAAATGTGCAACAAAGGAAGGAGGCAACTCATCGAAGGTAGAGGACTATTTCTAGGGCTAGAAACAGTCACACATGCAAAGAGAAGGAGGACATATTGTGGGTACAACAATAGTAGTATCAAAATTCAAGTTTCATTGGTGTTTAGGGTAGTTACTAGGCCTACAATTCCTCTCAAGTCAAGTGAAGAATTCCCTATCTCTATCAAAGATAAAAGGATACTTATTCTCAAAGGGAACCATCCACACATGGGAAAATTAGGGTCGTTGTACAGTCACTTCAGTGTAAAGACATATCTCAAGAAGTATCTCATTGAATCAAGAGAAGGGTGTCTCCTTAAGTAGAGAACATCTCTAAGAGAAGAAGAAACATATCTCATCAAGAAGCTCACATAAGCAAGGTCTATCTCTAGACAAGTAGCAAAGAAGGAAGATGAAGTGCTGGGGAGAAAAGTACTAGAAGAAGGAAGTCTATGTGCTAGGGAACATAGTGTAGAAAAGAGGAAGGACTTGACTTGTGATTGAAGGATGTCTCCACTCTCTTCTTCTCTATTTGTTGTTGCTCCAAAACTTCCTAATGCTTCTCCTTTGGAGCTAAAAGTTCTTCTTCTAGTGGGATCTGAAGCTCCCTCTCAATAGAGCATCGTGTCACTTTATCCTCATCAAACTTTAGATCCATTTGCACAATTTTCATTCTGAGGGAAGGTAAGTACACACATTAATTGTGTGGAGTTTTGGTCTAACCCACAAAAATCTCAACTCTATTGTCAGCTCAAGGTTCCTCCTTGAATATTTGGATACATGGCAATAAACAAAGGCTCCATAAATTATGAAGTGAGACACACCTGAATTTCTCCTCGAGAAATCCGGTGTAATCATACCAAGAATCGGATGAGGACTCTAGTTCTGAAAGTATATTGTTGTGTTACATGCCTCTGCTCACAAAGGCAGTGGTAGGCCTTGGTCATATAGCATAGCTCTTGCAACTGCCACAATGATTTGGTCCTTCCTCTCAGTTACCCCATTTTGTTGTGGGTTGTGGGGTGTTGTCAACTCTCTTCAAATTCTTTCTTTTGCAAAAAAATCCTTAAAGCCATTCAAAACATACTCACCTCCAATACCACTCCTGAGATCCTTCACCTTCTTGTCAGACTGTTTCTCAACTAGTGTCTTTAGTTCTACAAACTTTTAGAATTTATCATCCTTATTTTGCATGAAAAATATCCAACACTTCCTTGATAAATCATCAATGAAAATAACAAAATATTTATGTCTGGCAGTGGAGGTTATCCAGAAGGGTCCACAAACATTAGAGTGGACTATTTCCAAGACTGCATGTGTTTTTCTATCTCAATCATGGAATGTGGTTTTCACATACTTCCCCAAGGTACAACCTTTGCAGACATCCTACTACTCATGTGCTCCTTTAGGGTGGCGAGTGGTTATTTGCTGCATAATTTTCAGGGCACCATTGTGCAAATGGACCATCTCCTTAGCAAAAGCTCACCCACATTGTGGATTTTCATTTTATTTTTCTTACTGCTTAATGTAGCACAATCTTCCACATCCAAATTGCACAATTTCTTCACCCAAACCCCATTCTGCTTCCCTTGTCGAGTGGCTATGTGTCTCAAGAATGCTTTCCCTTTACTGAAATTCACATCATAACCACGATCTTCCAAAACTGCTACAAAGATTATATTCTTCTTTAGGCCTAGAACAAATATGACATATTTGAGGCAAAGAGGGGATTCTGACTCCCTCTTAAAGGTTACTGTACCAATCCCGTTAGCATTATACCTTTCGTTTTCCCTGTTAGTCCTTACAATCTCCTAGGCTAAAAAGGAAATTGAGAAGGGTAACCTCAAACTACTTCAGCTCAGTAGCTAGCCCTACTGAGCATGAGAGGGATCTCTCTAAGTCTCTTATCAGTGATATGACTTTAAAGAAAATGAATTTTAGGCTAGATATGTGTATTTGTTTGTTTGTTTGTGAAAATTTGAGTTTTAGGGTTTGTTGAACTTAGGGTTTGGAGCCACAAATAGGTCTAGGTTGTAGGAGTGCAGGAGAAAATATGAGAAGGAGCTAGATATCATAATCCATGGTGTATTTTGAATATTGTCAGTGTAGTATAGAGGAGAAAGTGTAGAAGAAACTAATGAGCATAAGTAAACATGATTTCATTAGCTTAGGAAGACATAAACATAACTATGAAAACCAGATAATAGAGCTTGAAAAACAAGAATTCTGTATATTTCATTGTAAGGCATCCATAGAAAGAAGAGATATAATGTAGATAAATATGTTTAGACCATTAGAAAACAAAAAGAATGAATTACAAGCACCATGAACTCACTGGGCTAGAGTTCCTTGAAAATAGTTGCAACATGTCTTTGCATTAGCTGAAAATATGATTACATGGAAGATTCCTTCACAAAAAGTTCAACCCTCTTCTCCTGAGGATAAATTATACATATAGACTCTCCTAGACCACTTTTCCACCTTCAGGAGTTGAATTCCTTGGTGGAGGAACTGACTCCAAGATTCTCTCAACCAACAGGTGAGAGTGAGAAGGTGAAACTCAAACACTTCATGGAGAGTTTGTTTATAAGTTTGCTTCTTTTATGAGGCCTAATAAACATAAAAAATAACCTATGATGTACATTTATTCATACCTACATCACCTAATCTCAAAATTAGTGCCATTACATAGAGAATCTTGAATTTGACTAAGTCAAACTAGAAACTAGAAATTTACACAGTGTAATTTACAATTTGAAACACAGAAAAGTGCAGAAGTGCAGTGCTGACTTTGAGCTGATTTTTCGATGCCTTCCGAGGGTCAAAATGAAAAAATGAGAGAATGGTGAACTAGCCCTTCAGGTCTAATTTCTACAACAGTTTGAATTTCTGAATTTGGACCATAGTAAGGCCTTCAAAAATCCCTTCTCCCAAGGTCACTCTAGAAGCACAACACCTGTCAAAAAATGGTCCAAAATGCTAGTTTTTTGCCACTTTTTTTCCTTTTGCTTCAAAAACGTGCCACCTATGCAAAATATGAGAAAATGGGTTTTTAGATGATGGAAATATATTTCCAAAAATTTATACCTTTCCTCAAATGGAGACCTGAGGAAAAAGTGCAGGGCCAAGGCGCTGTGCTTTTGGAGCAGCAGAATTTATGGATTTGGACAAAAATTTCTCAAAAAACTCAAAATGATTAGAATTTGCTCAAAATTGGAGGGAAGGTGTAAAAACATGTTTTTTATAGCTTCATTGATGCTTCATCAAGCATCTCTAAGTTCCCCTCATCCTATGGGTCTTTTTTGGCCTCCTTGAGCTTATTTTCAAGTTGCTTTACCTTGACATTGGCGATCATGTTTTGAGCTTGGTACTGGTGCACCATATGTCTGAGCAACCGATTATCTTTGTTTTCCTTATCAAGGAGCTTCTCCAAGTGTTCATTCACCCTGTTGAGCCAATACTCCTTGTCTTGATTGACCTCAAGAGCAATCATATCCTCTAGGTCTAGGTTTTCGTTCAATAGAATGTGCTTTTCCTCTTCTTGCAGTGCCTTCTTTAGGCCCTTTTTCCTTGGCCTCTTCCTCTTTCCTTTCCCTTTTGATCCTTCAAGCTCGCTTGATTCCATGATCTCTTTTCCTTTGCCAACCTGGTGCAATAACTTGGCTTGTTCTTTTTCCATGATCAATTCCTTTGCTTTGAGCTGACTATACTCTTGTTCAAGGAATGAAATGACATATTTTGCTCTTTCCATATTGATTGTAAGCTCCTTGATTTGATAGTCCTTATCTCTGATTATCTGTTGGATGCTTGAAGTCTGATCCTTGGTCTCTAAATCAACTAGCTCAAAATAATGCTCAAATGTTTCTTTCTCTTTTGTTGTCGGTTCTTGCTTTGTCAATGAAGAAGGCTTGGCCCCTTTCTCACCATGAGACACAAACACAAGTCCTTTTCATCTCTAGTATGTTTTGGTCACCATAGCTCTAGGTGCCTCGGGAACCTCCTCTGATTTGTTTGATAACCCTTGTTACACAGTAATTTGTCACTGTCTTCACCCCAGTCTTCCTGCTGTGTCATGGGTCCAAAATCATTCATGCTCATGTTAGATAAATACTCTCTGATGTTGTCAAATGACCCACTTTTCCAAAGTTTTCTGCCTCATCGCGTCTGTTAGCTAAATAAACGTGCTGATGGGTGCTCCAAAACAGTCCACAAGAGCTTCCATCGCAGAAGTACATGTGATTCCCACAATGGTCGGATTTTATGTGCCAGCGCGACTGTCGATTGTAATCCTAAGCGATGTCATGACTAGCTACGTTATTCAATAGCGATGTCAGCGCGGCAGACCAGTTATGTGCCCGTGATGATCCAGATTGGGTGAATTTGTTCCAACAGTCGGCCTTCCAGATGACTCCAGACCTGGTTGTTGGCCTAGTTTATGTCGCCCTCCTTTCTCTGGTGTGGTTGTTCTGTCATTTGTGCTACCTTCCTTGGAGATAAGCTCATCCTCCCACCTTTCATGGAGACTCCTTCTCCTATTTAAACTCTCACCATTGCTATGTGCTGCTAGTTTTGGAGTTCTTAGTCTTTGGAGTGGTTGTTGATAGTGCTATTAGTACTTGTGAGTTTGCTAGATAGCTAGTGTGAGTGTGACAAGTGTGGGATTGTTGATAGCTTGAGGAAGGTTGTGAAGTGCCCTTAATCTTATGTAAAACTTGTGAGTGAGAGATACTTGTGTATTGGGAGTGTTAGCGCTTGGAATTTCACCTCAGGCTGAAAAAGGTAACCTCCAAGGCAACATCAAACCACTTAGCCTCGTAGCTAGCCCTACGGGGCAGGAGAGGGCTCTCTCCGGTTTATCTCGGTAAAGATCTTCAATGGGCGAGATAACCAATAGGGAAACACTGATTTTAGGCTAGTAAACTGATCAAGAGGTTTGATTTGAGATTTTTAGGTTTTTGGTGGGAAAATTGGGGAATGGCAATTTCGGGTGCGGGGATTGGACACAGTTTTTGCAGGGGGTTCTTTAGGGCAAGGTAGGAGACAGTATTGATGCCTTTGATAGAGGTGGATGGATGAGAATGACCGGTGAGAAGTTAAGGAGAGCAAGCAATAACCTTGAATTCCCCTTAAACAGTTGAAAACATTGATATTAAGCAAACTTAAAAGCAGAGCATGACAATCATGAATTCTACTTTAACACTTCATTTGCCTAATTTGCAAAAGGAAAAGTAAGGAAATGATTCACATAACACACTTACAAGTACAAAGAGAAACACGCCATCAATACATGTGACCACAAGAATCCCAAAAAGGACTGCAAAACCCTGGTCTTCCTTTGCCAAAAATTGCAGAGATACAATCAGTAATACAATAGAGCTTATCCCTCAAGAGTCCAACCCTCCAACCCCTGAAAATGACTAAGAAAATACATAATATAGGCAAGCTAACACCTTTCCTTGCCTCTAGGGGTCGAGCTCATCCTTCTAGGAGTTGTTTCAACCAATTCTAAACTGAGCACTAAAATCTAGGCAGTCAAAACAACTTGCCTCTATAAGCTAGGAAACCAATTCATTCATTAAATTTTTGCCTATCTTATGAATGAATCTTCTAGAAGAGATAAATAAGTGTCAAAATATCATAAAATTACATCATTTACAACAAGGAGGATGAAAACCAACTCCAAAAAGTCAAATCATGTCAAAACTGCGTTTTGCTGAGCTGTAGGTTGAATTCCTGTGCAAACTGCCTAATGGGTCGCGTGCAATTCCTGAATGGGTCGCGCGCCTTTGGAGGCACTTTTGAGGTACTTCCAGGTGTCCAAATGAGGAAAAAGTGGGCTTTTTGGAAAGGTCTGGATGTCTACTTTCCAACCCAAGTGGAATTTCTGAATTTGGTGGTCCTTTGCCCCTCCAAAATTGCAATCTCCCAAGACTGCTTCCTGTGTGTCAAAAATGTGGCAGAAAGTCATTTTTTGCTTGTTTTTTGACTTTCTGGAGGCCCAAAACATGGTTAAATTTCTTGGTAATGGCTGAGAAAGTGTAAATTTCCATGAAAAATCTAGAAATTCTGATTTTTTCCAAAATGGAGTTGCCCAACGAAAGGGTCGCGCGCGGCGCTCGACCCATTGGTGGAGAAAACCTGTGTTTGGCACAAAAAATTCACAATTGACAAAATTTTCTCCAAATTTCTTGAAATTTGGGCTGGGAGTCCCCAATAAAGTACCATGCTCAGTCAAGGAGGCTTTGGCCAAAATTTGGAGTGGATCGGGCCTTTTCTGTCGTTTTAGTGCCTTGGCCAACCTCCTTGGATTTGGCGATTGCAATTTTGACATTTCTCTAAAACCATGACACCTGTGTAAAAAGTGAATGAGGTTTTTCTTCTTTGGCGTGTTATGGACAAAAACCTCTCTCATTTTTCCAAAATTCATCTTTTATTGCTCTGGAACATCATTTGAGTGCGACTTGTCCCGATGTGTGAAATAAGAAATTTTGTCGAAATGGAGCGAAATGAATGGATAGGGGGCTTCTAAATTCTTGGGGAAATTTTTGGGAGTGGGGAGGGATGTTAGGAAGTAGGGGAAAGTGGAATCTCAGAGATTGAGCGAGGGGAAGGGGTCCAAAAGGGCAAAACACAGGCCAAACCTAGAAAATTGCCAGGTTGTAGCTAGAAACTAAGGTTTGTGCAAAAATGAGGAATTTGGGGGATCTCAGTGATGGAAGCATTTGATAAGGTACATGAAGGATAGGGGAAGGTGTATGAACATCTCGATACAAGTTTTTCCAATGATTTGACCGTCCACGAGAAATCGCCTTCAAAACCCTAGGAAAGGGAAATGACCTTACCTAGGCGCAACTGAAGCATGAACAAGGTGTAAAATGACTCATTAGACACTGACATGATAATGAAAACCCTATGAATGATGATAGACTCAGCTGAATAGTGACATAGATTGGCATTTGGACAACTTTAGAAGGAGTGAAAGTAAACCCTAGACCTAATGCCTAGTGACCAAATTTTGCTTGAAAACTCTTTGAAATGACAAAATTTGACTTGGAAACTCTGAGACCACTTTGTAAGAGCATATTTGATCACTGGAGGAAGGCTGGAAAGACTGACACTAACAGGGAGATCCATCTTCAAGAGTGAATGCTTGAGGAACATGCTGGCTGGACCCTTTTGAGAAGGCTTGTGACGTCAAGACTTTGGTTGTAAGCTTACTCTTATTTCATTATTAATGCAATCAATGATGTTTTCCTATGTCTTGTATGTAATGTACTTGATAGCTCATGACTTCTTGACTTTGTGAGTAAATAGATCATTGTTGTTCTGGTTACGTGCTTTGTTGTATTTCCTTTGCATTGTTTCAGGTTGATTACTCATTAGGAGAAGGAAGCGGAAGCTGGAGCAGCGCAACGGAACTCCATCAACCACCGGTTGAGGTAGGCCTCCAACTATGACTGTTTAAGGAAAGCTATTGTTGAACTATCCTTGTCTGTGACTAGACCCACTCTAGGGCTAGAGGGGTTGCCTCTGTCTGCAGAGGGAACACTTTCTTGCATCACAAATTGGCGACTCCGCTGGGGAATTTTGGCTTTGTTCTTTTCTTGTTTACTCTTGTCTTGATTTTCGATTTGGTCTCTTTTGAAGTTTGGGGATTAATTATCAGTCTTTTGAGTTTCCTGAGTTGATCTGGGAAATACCTCTATTTGATTGAAGGGTCGACTGGTTTTGGTTCGGGAGTTTTTGTTCATTTGTCATTGTTTTTGAACATCATTGTGGAAAAAATCCTAGCAGTCGTAATGTCATTGCCACTTTGTAGCCTTTTACCTGCGATGATCTTAGGTTGCTAGCTTAATTCCCACGACGACTCTTGAAATCACATCATCGTGGAAAATAGGTGTTTTTCCACGATCATCTCGGCTTGTCTGTGTAAAATTTGCAATGGAATCTCGAGTTGTCTATCCATCACTAGAGATGGTATCTAAACTAGCGATGACATCTCTAGTTGTCAGTGTACAACTTGCGATGATTCTTGAAAAGTTGTTTTTATAACTTTACCCCCTGAATTCATCAATCCTGTCTATCCCCTGTTGTTTCTTGTCCCTCATTAGCTTGTTTTAATTGCTTTTGGTTAAGGGTACTATATCTTTGATTTCATTTGAGTGAGTCTTGTGTTTTTTAGACCATGTGACCTAGCCCTTTAGAAGTTTCATCGAGAAACTGTTTGCTTGGGTTACTTGTCTGTTCAAGGTTCATCCACAACCCTCTTATTGATTTGCTTGAGGCTTTTTCACTGCTTGTTTTCTTGCTGGTTGATTTTTAGTGTCGATTATTGAACCAATTTTTTATGTTGATTCGATTTCTTCACTACCAAGCATCGATCACAATTGTTTGGATCGATCAGTTCACACTTGCTTGTTTGTCTCTTTAAATTTACAAAAAAAAATCAACAGTTTGCATTCATTTAGCATACGAAAGTGAAAGTACATTTGCATTACAAATTTTCATGTTTGAGAAATTGGAAAGCAAATTTTTAAATCTTTCATTAGTAGTATTGATGCATCGTAAGATTAATATATTGATGCATTGTGTTTCCTAGTGTTTGCATTCGCTTGTCTTGGTTTGGGAATGAACTCTCTACCTTTCTGTAAGTAGGTGTTCATCGAAAAAAGGATATTTCATTCATTCTATCTGCATCCTAGGTTTTTGATATACATATGATAGGGCCTGGAAACTGAAACATAATCCGAGATCAACTCTAAAATGAACTGAATAAATCTAACAACACATTGGAACATAACGCACACATTTAGAGGTCTAGACTAGAGACGTGCTCCGGCGTTGTTAAACCTAGTCACTTTTGTTTCCACTCGAGGTTGGGTGATTCCTCCTTCAGTGACTCAATAGTGGTCTAGCACGGATTTGTGCTCCCATGTACCGTCGAGTGTATGCTAGGAGACCCCACTAGGTTATCATCCTTTAACCACAGGAAGCCGTGTCTGCCGCCTTACAAGCCATAATGCACTGAACACAGCATTCGGGAAGATTGACTGTCGTACGGAAAATCCTTGGTTTTCATATGACTGCCAAGGTGTATATGCAGTTTTATGGATTTGTCTGGTAAACCTTTTGCCTAGCTCTCCAGAGTAGTAAATTCTGTTCCTTTTCAGACTCCCTAAAAGAAAAGGTCCATCTGAGCACTTGTCACTTCAGGCTCATTAAATATTCAAAGGCGACTAGAGTCGTCTTTTGTCCTTTTCTCAACTCTTTAAAGATGAAAAGGTCAAGTTTTGTTCCTGTGTCTTAAAATTTATTCAGCCATGATTCACATCTACTCCGTTAGATCTTGTTTGTGTTAGCTTGAGTAGGGTTCTTTCTCGTTCTCGATGGCAACATTCCCCGAGTCTACCGGCCAAGGTTTTCCCCCAGAGGGAACTCCTGGTCTATTTTCGTCATTTGGAAATGTCGGTGCTCCATATATGGCAACACTGTTGTTGCCTGGGATAGCCATCGGTTTTCCTGTATGGTTGTTTTCAACCTCGGTGGTCCCGAGTTTTATGACTCCTGTTCCACTGTCTCCTTCGTCCGAACCACGACATGTTGATTCCAAGGTTGGGCCTACGCCTTCTTCCCCTGTTTCTTCTTCCTCCTCTCCTCCTTCGCCCAGTGATAGTTTCACATCTAGTAACTAGGAGACTAAGAAGAAGAAGAAGAAGAAGAAGTCTGATAAGCGCGAGGCCACCTGTGTAGTTACTGCTCCGAGTCCATCCCAAGTCGAACCACCTTTTGCTCCTCCGCGGAAGGTTAAGTTCCCTTGTAAATTGTTCAAGGGTGACCATATTCTTCGTGATTGTCCTGGCATTCCTAGGATCTTAGAAGTATGGTCTCACGATTCGGCCCATCCCTCATTGTCCTCTGAAGCTCATGACGATGCCACCCTATCAGCTGGAAATGATAAGAAGGAAGGGAAGATTCGATTCCCCTGTAGACTGTGTGAAGGCAACCATCCCCTTCACCTTTTTCCGCTCATGGATAAAGCTTCTGCCGTTTTGGAAAGTCTTACAGATTCTTCACCCCAACTTCCCATTGGTTATCAAAGGCTCTCCTTAGACCCTCCCCCCGTCGACCAAGAGATGGACTTAGATTCTTCTCTTGTCCATCCTCCTCTTTCCGAACCTAGCTGTGCTAAGCCTGTTCTAGACGAACCATTGGTCGGAGAGAGTGTCAACTCGGGTTCACCACCTATTGATCACTCTGTTTCGGAAGAGTGTCATGCTCATGTTATTCTCATCTTGTCAGATTCTCCTAAGTCCAAGAACGACCCTCCTATCCCTGCTGATCACGAGAGTCCTTCTTCGGTTCCTGTAGAGAAAGGGGGCAATCATACGATTCCCCCACCAAGTAGTTCAGTCATTTCCTTCGATTGGAGTCATTTGACTACATTCTGCCTTCCATCCTATGTGCCTTTCCAGAGTACAGTACATGCCTATTATAAGGTAGTATCTGGCACTATCTTGGATGAGGGTGCATCTGTCAGTCTTATGCCTTCCACTACTTGGCAAGGTTTGGGCTCCCCACAGCTTTTCCAGTCACACAGAATCCGTTGGCGTTTGATGGCAGAACCAGTCAACCTTTAGGGATCCTCCCAAAGTTTCTTGTTATTTTGGGGGCCAAAACTGTCTATATTGACGTGATGGTTGTCCAAGGTGCTTTAGATTTCAGTCTTCTTCTTGGTTGTGACTATATTTATGCCATGGGGGCCCTTGTCTCTTCCCTTTTCCATGTGGTTTTTTTTCCACACGATGGAAGAATGGTGACCATCGATCAATTATCGTTCTTCAGTCCCCCAGTGCCTCCTATGCAGCTATCATCCCCTCTCAGTTCTTGCTCGCAAGTAGTACCTTCTTTGCCATAGGTCAATTATGTGGCTACCCGTTCCGCCTCTGCCTTTGTTGATGATCATGCAAATGGTCTGGTACATCATGTACTGGGGGCATTGGAACCCGATCTATCATTAGCACCTCATGACATGTATTCCTCCCTGAGTGCGTTTCTTCCATCCTGCGAACACCTCTTGGGAGCCATGTTCTCGTATGGCCCATGAACAAGAGTTCGAGGATAGTTCTGATCTTGTATCGACCTCGTTAAAAAATGAAACAAGGAGTCTTGAGCACAGTTCCTTCTCTTGTGTCAAGCTTGTTACAAAATGAAACAAGGGTTATGAGGAAAGTTCTTTTACTATGTCAACCTCATTGAAAAATGAAACAACTCCTCCTTTTCCAAATCAAGTCTTTGATTAAGATCTTGAATGTGAACCTTCATTCCATCCACCTCGTAGAATGCAATGAAGCTTGGGGGGCATGTACCTCGATTTGCGTCATTATGCTAGGGGCATGCGAACTTATAACAAGCATAGTTTTTCGTTTCAAGCTTGTGTAAACATGAAACCAAATCCAAGCAGAGTTCTACATGGTTCAAGATTATGTAAAAATGAACCCATACTTGATTCACATCTCGTGATTTCCATTTTACCTGCTAAATTTCTCTTAAATGAGCCTTGGTTGTTTTATTCCATCACTACCATCTCTTTGGCCGGTCATATGCCTTCACTTGGTTGTTTTTCCTTTCCTGAGGAACCGCAACGATGAGTGGTTTTATTAGCCAGCCTCTTGACCATTACATGTTTTGAGCAGTTCCACCATTGCCGGAACCAGTTGCTACCCTTTATGCCACTCATTCCTCCAGGACGAGTCACCTTTAAGCCCTTTTCTGACTCGTAAAATATGAAAAAATTGTCAAGTATTTTTTCCCTTTTTGACTCGTTAAAGAGAATAAAAATGGAGGTCTGCTTTCAACTCTTTTCCGACCATTTAAAGACGAAAAGATTGCCGAGTTTTCCCTCTTGACTCGTTAAAATAAATAAGAGGCGGTCGACTTTAAGCTCTTTTCCAACCGTGTAAACACGAAAAGATTTCCAGGCCTTTGTCGATTCAAGCTCGTTATTGGTTCTGAAACAACGTGCTTCCAACCGCTTTTCTACTTTTTTGGGTCGAAGTCACTAGTTACGAAAAGTACTCCTCAATCGTAATGTTCGGGCGGTTCTTTCGAGTATCGTTTTATACTTTTTCGGGCTCGAGAGACACAAATCTTTGAAAAAGGACCCCCTGGAGTTTTCTTTTCTGTGTCTTTTTCAAACTCTCTAAACATCAAAAAGACTCCAAGTTTTACCTATGTCGGACTCATTAAACCCTGACGACATTGGACTCGTCACCATGACGAGACTCGAGCTTCTCCTTCCTAGGGCTCGTTAAATTCTCACTAGGTTGGACTCAACAACAGGTTTATCATTGATTGTCTATGGCAGCTAGTCACTCTTGAACATCGTCATTTGGCCTTCCGCAGGTTTGGGTTATCATTCTAGCCTCATTCGATTCGATTCATGCCATCTCCATCAAGCCTCTAATCCCTTGGTGCCTGAATGCTGCCACCCTCTGGAGTCATGTTGCCGACATGTTCAAGATTATAATCCTTCTGCAATTTACACCCTCGTTTTCTCCTCTGGTACTCTATTTCGCCATCTGCCTCTTGTTCCTTATCTCGTGTCATTGATGGGAGAAACATTATGGCCCTCCTGCGTCAGGTCGCCTCCTGTCGACCTCAGATCAGTATCCAGGAGATTGATCTAGAGATCCCCTTTGGTACCTTAGAGCTTGCATGCCTCAATGGCAAGTTCTTCGCACCTAACAGTCGACTCTCATCATTGGTCGTCGATTGGGTGATTCCACAAGTGTTCGACTTCAGCTTCTTCTTCACACTTCGTGGATTGTGCTAGATAGAACCTTGAGAGCCATTGGCATTATTAGTGGTTTCTCTCTCGCTTGTTAATGGTTTTCATCATTGACCGGTAATCAAGCGATGTTCTATCATGCTCGACTTCAGCACATCTATTCGCATGTTAGGATTTGTACTAAGATCGGATGGGTTCAAGACCCCAAACTCAGATTACACATGTTTGGGCTGCGTGGATTGGTTTTATGATTACATGAATCATTGATGGATGGCTGCAACCATACCTGAGTCTTCATGGATGGTTGCGACTATACCTTTATCATCATCATGGTCTCATTAGCTAGATGGCTGCGTCCATACCACAGACCTATTTCGTATGTCTTTTGGATGTCTGCACCGATGCCTAGAATACATGTAATTCGTTGTCAGAGATATTAGTTGTACTTGAGTGCAGGTTCTTCCAGATGGTGTTCCAGCTTAGTCAGTTTCGTAAAGCATTTCACCCCTCCCTCTCTCTCGGGCTTCATACTTTAGGGGGCATCTGTTATACAGTAATTTGTCACTGTCTTCACCCCAGTCTTTCTACTATATCAAGGGTCCAAAATCATTCATGCTCATGTTAGATAAAAGCTCTCTGATGTTTCCAAATGACCCACTTTTCCAAAGGTTTCTGCCTCATCGCGTCTGTTGGCTAAATAAACGCGCTGATGGGCACTCCAAAACAGTCCACAAGCACTGCCATCGCGGAAGTACACGTGATTACCACGATGGTCAGATTTTATGTGCCAGTGCGACTGTCGCTTGTAATCCTGAGCGATGTCATGACTAGCTACGTTATTTAATAGTGATGTCACCGCGGCAAACCAGTTATGTGCCCGCGATGATCCAAATTAGGCGAATTTGTTCCAACAGTCGGCCTTCCAGATGACTCCAGACGTGGTTTTTGGCCTAGTTTATCTCACCCTCCTTTCTCTGGTGTGGTTGTTCTATCATTTGTGCTACCTTCTTTGGAGATAAGCTCATCCTCCCACCTTTCATGGAGACTCCTTCTCCTATTTAAACTCTCACTATTGCTATGTGCTGCTAGTTTTGGAGTTCTTAGTCTTTGGAGTGGTTGCTGATAGTGATGTTAGTACTTGTGAGTTTGCTAGATAGCTGGTGTGAGTGTGACAAGTGTGGGATTGTTGATAGCTTTAGGAAGGTTGTGAAGTGCCCTTAATCTTGTGTAAAACTTGTGAGTGAGAGAGACTTGTGTATTGGGAGATCCATCATCAAGAGTGAATGCTTGAGGAACATGCTAGCTGGACACTTCTGAGAAGGCTTGTGACGTCAAGACTTTGGTTGTAAGCTTACTCTTATTTCATTATTAATGCAATCAATGATGTTTTCCTATGTCTTGTATGTAATGTACTTGATAGCTCATGACTTCTTGACTTTGTGAGTAAATAGATCATTGTTGTTCCAGTTACGTGCTTTGTTGTATTTCCTTTGCATTGTTTCAGGTTGATTACTCATTAGGAGAAGGAAGTGGAAGCTGGAGCAGTGCAACAGAACTCCATCGACCACCGGTTGAGGTAGGCCTCCAACTATGACTGTTTAAGGAAAGCTATTGTTGATCTGTCCTTGTTTGTGACTAGACCCACTCTAGGGCTAGAGGGGTTGCCTCTGTCTGCAAAGGGAACACTTTCCTGCATCACAACCCTACTTCCATAGGTTGCGCTGATGTGTCTTGGTTATGGCTTGGTGAAGAAATCTCATTTCATTTTTGAAAGCCTAGATGATAGGAAAAGGGAAAAAATAGTGAGGTATGAGTGGAAAATGAAGTGATGTGAAGGTGGAGTTTGACAAAATGGTAAAGGAGGTTTGAAAGAGGTGGAAATGAAATTTGGAGAGCTGATGAAAATGAGTGGAAGAGAAATGAAGGAACAATGTGCTTGTAAAAGGGAAAAAACAGAGTTTTTAGGGAAAGTGCCCAAAACCCCTAGGAATGACCTAGGGTTTCAATATTAGTGGGGTAAATTTGTGTTTTAAGGTTGATTGAGTGGTTTACATGGCTTATCAAACATGTATAAAGGTGTAGGGAAAGATTTTACATGTTAAAAATCAATAAATGAAAATGGTCATCATCAACCCTATCATTTTTGCATGAGAAATTCACTAAAAAACCCTAATTGAAGAAAGCTTTGGCATGAATTGATTTTGCAAATTAAAAAGGTAAGTAAGGTGGTGTACTTACTTGTAGCTCAGCTTAGGATTGCAATAAAACAAGTGAGAAAGCTTAAAAATTGAGTTTGGGTGAGTTTCAGGAAATTTTAGCTACTCTGGCCCAAGCGCAGCATAGTGTTCCTGAGTGCAGCTCCAGGCCTCCAAGCGTAGCGCAGTCTTCCTGAATGCAGCACCGGTCTTCCAAACCACTTTTGGAGGCCTTAAACTGCTCCAAATTGAGAGCTTGATATCTTGTTGGAAATATATTGAAGTCGAATATAAGATAGACTCCTCAAGTATGCAATGTTAACACTCCATCAGGGAGAAAAATTGATTTTCCCAAGGTCACTCCAAAACCCAGGGTGTCTCTGACAAAAGAGAAGCTCCAACTTGTAGAGCACGTTTTGATGCCTTACACTAATCCAAATAATGATCTGAAGGTACCATTGGAAATCTTAGGATGTCTGCTACATAATAGAGTCCTTAAGCACTGCCAACACCTGCTCCAAACCCCTGAAAAGTTGTCTTGAAGTCAAGTTTTCCAGAAGTGCAGCAACTCTCCCATAGCAAGTGTATTTTGGGAATTTCTTTCAAATGATAACACCTGTGCATAAAATGAAGGAGGTTTTTGTTCCTTGGACTATAATGGACAAAAAAATCTTTCACTTTTGTAAAATTCTTCTCCATTTGGTCAAAAACATATTTTGAAGCAAACATGTCCCTATGAGAAATGATGAGGTGAGGTAGTGTACTGCAACATTGTCTTATTTGAAAAAAAACATTAACTTTACCTTTATTTTTCTTTCCCTAATCTGCTAACTCCCTTTACCCACTTAATCACATGATGGACATGTTTTTGGAAACATATTGTATCGTGATGACACATGGGGTGAAACCCTATACCATGACCTAAAATGAGGAATTTAACCATTTCATGACCCAAGACACTTAAATGAAGATATGATACCTCAAAGAAGACAATGAACATGATGAGTGATGAATATCATGAGTAAGTGAAGGGAGTAGCAGTGACCTAGACACAACAGCCAATGACCAAATTTTTATTTGAAGATTCAATGAAATGACAAAAGTTGACTTCACGCCCTAAAAACACCTTGTAAGAGCATATTTGATCACTGGTGACAAGATGAACTGAATGACACTAACAGTCCCCAAGCTCAATATGCATATGGAGATATTTCTCCTCCAGGTCACTGAAAAACTCTCTACACCCTGTCATGTGGAATGAGGCACCAAAATCCAAGTACCACACTGTTATAGACATATTTGGGAACTACAACCCCAATCACATATTTCCATAAACCAAGGGCTTCTAGGTCCCTAAAAGCATTGTTTCATACCCTAAAGGAGCAAGGTCAGCTGATTACATCATCTCCCAGAAGTTCTCCATGAAAAACCACTCAGAACTGGTCAAATCAGGACCATACAGACTGCCCAGTGCAAAAGGTGTGATGCATCTCACCTACCACATGAAAAAAGTGCGATGCATACTGGAAATCCCTTCTATAGGGTGCAATGAGCGAGAGAAAACAAATGGCACAAGCAGTTTGCTAGGTGGAAACCCAGAGAATCTTCTAGAAACTGCTCATTTGACAATTGCCTCTCTGAGTTCGCCCAGGGATGAGTAAGAGATCTGAAATCTCCATGTGGAACCAGGAACTATCAGAGAGATGACACTAATAAAAATCCCAGAAGCTGACTCACCCCCTTGCAAATATCTATAAATGGATCCCTCATCCCAGAGATCCACAGGTTGGAATTTGGTAATTTGCAAAGAGGTGTTGATGGTTTCTCTTTGAAGACATTGTGGGGTGATCTTTCTTTGTGTGAGGTGAAGAGGGCTTTCAAGCTGGGAGGATGGTGTTGGGTCAGACCAAGTGGTTGTAATCCTCTCTTCTACTACTTTTACTAATAAAGCTATTTGAGTTTTCCTCCATATTCTTGTGTATCTCTGAATATTGTGTTGATATATGCATTTGTATGGTCAATATACATCTGATTCTATATTTTTTACAATGAAAGATCTCTATGATTTGATGGTATTATGCTGTTGTGTATCTACAGTTGCTCTTTGAAGCGGGACAAGTAAGAAAGCCGTGGCGAGATTCTGTCAAAGGGGAAAGGAAACAAGCAAGGAGCCAAGTGGAAGACTGAAGTTGGTACTCTCTGCTTCTTTCTCATCTCTCTCTCGTAAAGGAAAAACAAGTGATTTTAATCTATTTGTTTCTAAGATAGCTACCCGTCTTAGTGGGACTAGCAGCTCTGAATAGACACTAGATTTCCCGCTAACAAAATGGCGACTCCACTGTGGAGCGATTAGTTTGATTACTTGTCTCTATTTGTTTAATTCATAAACCAAAAATGGAGCCTGAAGTCAAGCCAGCTAGCCTTCGAACTGCATTTTCTATGCAAGTGAAAAGTAGATCAACGCTGCTTCATTCAATCTCTAGGTTTGTTTATGAACTGAACAACTAACTTGCAAACATCCTAAGTGCCCTAGAGGTAGCTTGAGTAACATCATTAGATCAGCCCTATACTTTTTAGTTACTGACTATCATTTGCTCGACCTAAATCCCTGAACTAAACTGCAAACTATGACCAAAAACAAAGTTAAAGTCTCAACCCTGAACCATCGCACCTTATCTTCTCGGCAATCTGGATGCATCGCACCTCCCTTGTGCAGTAGGTGGGATGCATCCCTGTTTCCCTGTGTTACATGTGCAATGATCAGTCAAGACTAGATCTGCCTCCAGATTTTGGTTTTTTCTTCACTCTCTTCAGTTTTATTCAGGAGTTTTGCTGTCTGAGATCAGTAGACCACTGTTGAAACCCCCTTTCTTTGCATCATCCAACCTCCATTGTACAAAGATTTGTGAATTTTTTTATGTATTTTTTTCCATTCATAGTTCTCATTTACAAAATAGTAGCTTAATCGAACTGTCGTCTTTTCATTTGAAAGTGTCACAAGTGTCGTTTTCAGTCAAAGAAAAGAATGCTTCTCTTTTTGATAGTCGATTACATTGTTACTCTTGTATTTGATCTAAATTTATAAGTATTTAAAGTGTCGAAAGCAGTTTTCAATTCAAAATCGCAAAGTGTCGTTTTTCCTTCCAGTCGTTTTTTGGAAATAAAATCGTTAGCACTGTCGCTTTGAAAGAAGAGATAATTCAGATTTATATTCAACATTCTTTTTGTCATTCAAACATTAAGAAATCGAAAACAAATACACGCATGTGCATTTGCATTTAGACTGCTTGTTGATTTTGATTTAGGACAGTGCATCTAGTGTGTGCTCTCTGCTCTATGTTGAAAGAATCTCATTTCTCTTTCCTTAGTAGCTAGGATTTTCATTGCAAAAAGAAGATTAAATGACTGTTTATCATCTTAGATTGCATTTTAGGAATTGCATATCTACATCACGTGGTGAACCTTAAAGGAAAACTTCTTAAGAAAGATCAACTGTAAAATAAATTCAATGAACATAAAAACGCTTTGGAACCTAACACACAACATCTAGAAGTCTAGGCTAGAGACGTATTTTGGCGTCGTAAAGCCTGGTATCTGTCACTTTCATCATAGGTTGGGTGATTCCTCCTCTTTGAGATGACAAGTGCCAGCATGGACTTGTGCTCCCACGTACCGTCGAGTATATATTAGGAGACCACAATAGGCTATATCCTTTGACCTTAGGAAGCCATGTCTGCCGCCCTATCGATCACAATGCACTAAACACAGCATTCGGGAAGATTGACTGCTGTACCGTAAAAAGTATTCTGCAGTTTTGCGATTGGTTTGGTAATCCCTCTGTATAGATTTCCAGAGTAGTCTCTTTCGTTCCTTTTCAGACTCCTTAAAGGAAAAGGTCCATCTGAGCACTTGTCACTTCAAGCTCATTAAAAATCAAAGGCGACTAGAGTCATCTTTAGCTTTTTCTCAACTCTTAAAAATTGAAAAAGCAAGTTGTGTCAAAGTGTCTAAAATTTATTTTAATTGGAATAATGTCACTGTTCCCTCATTGATCTTAGGTTGGAAAATGGAGTCCACCAACTAAGGATTTCCCCTTAGGGGAAATCCTATTCCTTTCTCCTCTTGGGGAGATGTTGGTGCACCTCATATGGCCACATTGTCCCTTCTAGGACTAACAATTGGCTTGCCGGTATGGCTTTTCTCAACCTCTATTGTTCAAAGCACCGTGATTCCTGAACAATCGAATCAGCAACTAGATGATACCAGAGTTCCCCCCAACCTTCTACTTCGTTTGTCTCTCCCTCTCCTTCTTCATCTTCGCTTGGTGAAGATAGTAAAACTAAAAATCAAGTAACTGAGAAGAAGAATAAGGGGAAGGAGAAGAAGAAGAAGGATCCAACGGCAAAAAGGGGCAACCATGCATCGTCTAGTGAAAATCCACACACTACACCGTCTAAACCTAAATCTCCATGTGTCATTTGCAAAGGATACCACCATCATCGAGATTGTCCTTGCATCCCATGGATCCTAAGGGACTGGTCTCCCCGCTTGCACAATCCAATGTCGTCAACCTCTGACGATCATGTTGAAAGTACACCGTCAACTAGTGAAACCGAAGTCACCGGATAGAAAGGAAAATCTAAATTTCCCTGCAGACTGTGTGAAGGTGATCATGCCCTCCACCATTGTCCCTTCCTGGATGAAGCCAAAAGAGTCTTGGATAATCGTCCTACATCACCGCAGCAACTCCCTCCTAGGTACAAGAAACTCTTGCCGAATCCATTGCTACTTGAAAATCCTACTAACCCACCTTTTGAGTTGGTCGAAGCACCTATCATTGAAGATAAACCCTCTGAGTCCACATTGGACCAAATTCAACAGGTTGAGATGGCAGTCGACCCCATCTTGGCTTCAAAAGATTTACCTTCAGATGATACAGTCACCAAAGAGAATGATAACGACGCCATTCAAATTCTTTTCGTAAACACAGACTCCGATGAACATGGTGGAAATCTACCCATTCCTTTACCGCAGGAAGGAAATTCGTCAGATTTGTATCCGACCATTTATTCGGTCCCACCTCCAAGCAACCTAGTCATTTCCTTCGATTGGAATCTACTAGGAAGACCCTGTTTACCATCTAATGTACCATTTCGAACCATAGTAAAAACTTACAAAATGGTCATGGTTGGTACCATCATAGATGAAGGGACTTTTGTGAGTATCCTTTCCTCGACTGCTTGGAAAGTGCTTGGTTCGCCATCGCTTCTGCCTAAGATGATAAATCTGACAGGCTTCGACAAAGGAACCAGTCGACCGTTAGGGATCCTTCCAATTTTGCCTATAACTTTGAGAAGGAAAACCATTTATCTGAACGTAATGGTATTCCAAGGACCTTTAGATTACAATCTACTCCTTGGACGTGACTACATTTATAGCATGGGAGCCATTGTCTCCTCACTCTTTCGAGTAATGTGTTTTCCACATGAAAGCAGAGTGGTCTAGCTTGTAGACCAACTTTCATTCCCCGGTTCACACATAGCTAATAGTCAAATTCCATCCCTAACAGATCTTTTTGCACAAGGAATGTCTCATCAATCTCCAGTCCGTCCACCTAGTGAGCGCGAGTGATTCAGTGGTCGTGACTGAAACCCAGGGGGCATGCATTATGGTCTGCTTCGGCAGGAAAACTTCAGGTATAGGGTATGTTTCCGCAAAGGATATATGACTGGTCTGACACACCCATCCATTTAGGAAAATGGGATTAGACCAGAATAAGATACCTCTATTAGAAGGTAGGCCTTTCCTGATAGAACAAATTTTTTTTTTGCAAATTGAAGGGTAATTTGGAAAAGGTAGGCCTTTCCCGATAGAACAAATGTTTTGTCTGCAAATTAAGGGGTAACCTAGGAAGCTCTACTTCACTACACCTTGGGGCATGCAAACCTCTTTGCGTGAAAGTGAAAAAAAACCATTTATTTTCTTAGTTTCTAGGTTCTTAACCCTTTAAACTCGTAGGATTGGTTGTTCCTAGCTTACATAATAAAAGGAGTCAGAGCATAATTTCGAATGGTGCAAGCTCCCTAAAAAATGAACCTATCAATGAGACATCCTTATTATACAACTGTCACAAGCAGTTTTACGCGAAGTTCAAGCTCGTTAAAAATTAAACCAAGCAATGAGCATATATTCCGTCAGAGTTTAAGCTCATTAAAAAATGAACCCACCTCCAGTAAATAACTATTTTGAATGATTATCATCAGCTTTTGAGACTTCGTTGTTTTCTTACCATCGCCTCCACTCAGTTTTAGCTGATCAATCGCCTCCATTTGATTGTTTACCCCTTTTGAGGAACAACTGCGACAAGTGATCCTATTAGCCACCTTCTTTACATTTCCATGATTGAAAAGTTACAAACCTTACCTGCAACCAGCTGCTATCTGAAAACATCACTCGTTCCTCAAAAAACAAGTCTCCTTTAAGCTCTTTTCATCTGACTTGTAAAATATGAAAATATTTCCGAGCAATTGGCCTCTCCAGCTCGTTAAAGTGATTGGAAGTGTTATCCCTCCTCTAGATTTTAATCTTTTTGGACCTAAGGGATTATTACACAAAAAGATCGAGCATTTGTCTTGTTCGGCTTGTTAAAACTATCGAAAAGTCATCCCTCTCGCATTTTTTTATACTTTTTTGGACTTGAGGGATTATATTATGAAAAAGGAATATTAGAGTTTTCTTTCCGTCTCTTTTTAGACTCTCTAAAATTGAAAAGGACCGAGTTATCCTTGTTGTTAAACTCGTTAAAACAATAGCGACAAACTTGTCCATTCAGACAAGAGCGAGTTTCACAGTTGCTAGGCTCGTTAAAACATAATGACGAGTTTTCCCGAAGGGAAAATTATAGAACAAGCATATGTTATCCTCCTCAACCTTGAAAAAAATAAAGAGGTACTGGTCAGAAATGACTGGGGAAAATTGGGAAGAAAACTCGAAGAAAATTTATTGGTAGCAGGTCGCTCTTGAACATGACACTTTCACTCCATCACCTTGATTGAGTCAGGTTGGGTTATTCCATTCACCGATCATATCACCATTAGTCCATCGTACCATCCACTTTTGGGGTTAACGCTACCAATCCATTTCAGTGTCGCCGATATGTTTAAGAGAAGTCGTTCAGAGAATTCACCTACCTAGCTTGTGTCTCATCCGCTACAATACCTTCACACTTCATTCTTTCATGACCACCACCCTGAACCTTGTATCATCAAATCGTTTTCACCTCTACAAAATCATTTGCTCCATTCTGTGTCATAGATGTGGGATCCATCAATGCCCTCCTGCGACAGGTCGCTTCTTGTTGACATCAGCTCATTATCCAAGAAGCTAACCTAGGGACAACCCTTCCAGTACTTTGAAGCTTGCATGCCTCAATGGCAAGTTTCTCACTTCCGGCGACAAGTTTACATTAATGGCCTTCGACCGAAAGATTTTGCGTGGTGTTCGACATCAACTCATGTATTCACACCACGTGAATTGTACTGTAGTACCTTGAGGGTAATCATCATCATCGGTTATTCCTCTCACATCTGTTAACAGCTTACATCATTGGCTGGTAATCAGGCGATGTCCTTCCATGTTCGAAATCAGAACATCTTTCCACATGGATCGACTTGTACTTTCAGGTGAAGATTGAACGAGTTTTGAAGACCCCAGATCTAGTTTCATCCATCCGGGTTGTGATATAATCAGGAAAAATAAAGGCATCAAATGTACATCATTGTTGCACAGATAATCATCCAAACTAAGGGATCATAGTTCTACCAGAATCATCAGTTTTCACACAAACGATTGTCTGTCCTATGTACATGAAAATGAATTTATCAAGCTGAGCATGGGAATGCCCGCCTCAGCTAGATCATGAAAATATTATGAAGATAATGTATTGTATTGTATCTTATTACAGGTCACCTTCCAGTGCGAAAAACCTCGGATCCTCATTATAAAGCATTTCACCCGACATCAAAAGATTTACGACCTCATGCTTTAGGGGGCAAATGTTATAGACATATTTGGGCACTGCAACCCCAATCACATATGTCCATAAACCAAGGGCTTCTGAGTCCCTAAAAGTGTTGTTTCATACCCTAAAGGAGTAAGGTCATCTGAATACATCATCTCCCAGAAGTTCTCCATGAAAAACGACTCAGAACTGGTCAAAGCAAGACTATACAGACTGCCCAGTGCAAAAGTGCGATGCATACTGGAAAGCCCTTCTATAGGGTGCGATGAGCGAGAGCAGACAAATTGCACAAGCAGTTTGCTAGGTGGAAACCCAAAGAATCTTCTAGAAACTGCTCATTTGACACTTGCCTCTCTAAGTTCGCCCAGGGATGAGTAAGAGATCTGAAATCTCCATGTGGAACCAGGAACTATCAGAGAGATGACACTAATAAAAATCCCAGAAGCTGACTCACCCCCCTGCAAATATCTATAAATGGATCCCTCATCCCAGAGATCCACAGGTTGGAATTTGGTAATTTGAAAAGAGGTGTTGATGGTTTCTCTTTGAAGACATTGTGGGTGATCTTTCTTTGTGTGAGGTGAAGAGGGCTTTCAAGCTGGGAGGATGGTGCTGGGTCAGACCAAGTGGTTGTAATCCTCTCTTCTACTACTTTTACTAATAAAGCTATTTGATTTTTCCTCCATATTCTTGTGTATCTCTGAATATTGTGTTGATATATGCTTTTGTATGGTCAATATACATCTGATCCTATATTGTTTACAGTGAAAGATCTCTATGCTTTGATGGTATTATGCTGCTATGAATCTACAAGTGCTCTTTGAAGCAGGGCAAGTAAGGAAGCAGTGGCGAGATTCTATCAAAGGGGAAAGGAAACAAGCAAGGAGCCAAGCGGAAGACTGAGGTTGGTACTCTCTGCTTCTTTCTCATCTCTCTCTCATAAAGGGAAAACAAGTGATTTTAATCTGTTTGTTTCTAAGATAGCTACCCGTCTTAGTGGGACTAGCAGCTCTGAATAGACACTAGATTTCCCGATAACACAAACACTCCCCATCATATATTTGGTCATTAATGCAATAAGGGTGAAGTCTAGCTCAAACTGTGGAGCCATATCCTCATATGTTGCTTCCCCTGAGTTCTTCTTTCTAGAATTTTTGTGTGGACACTTTGTAGTATAGTTACTGAACTCGTGACAATTGAAGCATTTTATTTTGGACAAGTCTTTCTTCTTTCCCCCTTAGCTAGATTCTGGTTTGGTTTGATATTTCTTCCCTTTTCCCTTCTTTCCATTTCCAACCAATGAAATTTTTTCTTCATCCTCTCCCTTTGATGAGGTTCCATCTCTAGTATTTCGCCTGATCTCTTCTTGTACAAAATCGAACCAAAAGCATTCCCAATTTGATCATTTCTCCCTCCTGTTCACTGAGTCCTAGTAGTTATGCCAGCTTTTTGGAAGGCCTAGAAGAGTTAGCCTCATCGAGTCATCTTCTGCAACATTCACACCAACCCCTCCAATCTCATCATGAAACTATGTAAATCTGTTGAGATACTATGGAATAGTATCATTATTCTACATCTTAATATTTAAAAGTTTGTCTTTGAGGGCCATTTTTCTATAGTCGCTTCTATTTTGGATTAGCTCTATTAGTTCCATCCACATTGTGAAAGGAGTATTTTTCCCATGGATATTTGAGACAATGTGGTCTTGAACTCCCTCCAAAATTATTCTCATGGCCTTGGCTACATCTTTCTTCCATTGGGCTAGGTTTTGGCCATCAATTAATCTTGGTTTTGGAATGTCTATCTTGACATAATCCAGTAGTCTATTGACGGTGTTGGACCCACCAACATTCAGGGGATCACCCCAGTATGAAGTCCCAACTAGACCTCACACAGTTTGGTGTGGGAGTCCCATCCTGTATGATAGCACGGTTGCCATTATCTTAAAGATTTGCCTCAACTCTTTCTTGTTAGCACAAGAGAGTGGTTCTCTTTGTCTTTGAGAAGTTAGGTTCATGTGCCTGGTGATTGCTAGTGTCACTTATGTGAATGGTTCTTTCACTGTAGAGGGAGAGGGTGGGAGTGAGTCCCAAGTCAGTTGGGAGGAAGCCCCAACTCTACTAGGAACACACAACACAATAGGACGTGCATAGATTCCATAGGAACAATCCACATGGATGTGAAAGTCACAAGACACAAGGGAAGATAACACGTACAACACTCAGCGGATGAGTCCACGCGAGTGCAACAGTTGTTATAGAAATTTTTATGTGAAAGGTTTGTCTGATGTGTGGGGAGGTAACCAACACGGGTGAGACAACGTTAACATCATATACAACACATTTTCATTAACATATATGTATTACAACAAGTGAATGAGTTCAAGTGTTAAACATAGGTTAAATCAAAATGCATTACAAGTGTTCAATATTAGTCTTATAATAGTTACAATACATGTGTGAAAACTTGTTGGCCTATTAGCAGGCTTCTGAATTAAGCGAAAGTTCCAAGACACATCATTACACGATACATCACTAACCTTGTGGGGGGCGTTGGAGCCACTACTTACTCCTCAAAGAAAAGATTACAGACTCTCAAGGTTATGTGGGAGGAGTTGAGGTGAAAATTCCCTTACATGTAAAAATGAGGGGGTATTTATAGCCAAGGGTGAAAGTGACCCTTGTGGTTGTTTGACTACCCTCATGACTGTTTGACCTCCATGATTTTTCAACTTTACATGACTCTTCATACAACAAGTGGGTCTCTTGGACTTCCACGTTACATTAAATTGATTGATAGTATGGCCCATAGTAGAGATGTGGACGACATGAATCATGACAAGACTCAACATGACAACAATGGTACATTCGTGCTGCTGTTGGTGTGCATGTCGAGTTTAAGTGATGTTGGGTGATGGATGTCCTCATGGTGTGTCACAGCTTTACCTCCGCATGGAAAATTGCGTCGAGTCTTCGATGGTCTTTGGTTTTCTTGATGTTGCATTCACACATTGATCCTTGCTTGTATGTTGGTAAGATCAACAGGTTTGTCCATTCACAAAAGGTGCATGTTCGTCCGTCCGTCCATCCGTGAACACATCTTGCATGGTTTCTCGTCTGTCCGTCTGTGAACACATCTTGCATGTTTTCTCATCCGTCCATCTATGAACACATCTTTGCATGATCATTCGTTTGCAAGCACATCTCTTTGCCTGCATCGTTTTCTTATTCATTGGCAAACATGTTCTTTTGCATGTGCTCCCTTTATTCATCCCATCCGTCATCGTGCCATGATTGTTTGTGTACTTGTATCTACAGTCACTCATGACGATACAACATCAAATCCATAAACCTTGTAATCTACCATGATGCATGATCATTTCAGATTCAAGTGACCGGGTGAGGAGAAAATATTGTGAGCTAGGATGGAGGCTTTGGTCACTACTTATTAAAACTGCACAACAGTCACTAGGTGATGGAGATGGGTAATCTGGATCGAAAATGACTATCCGTGGGGTCTGGGTCAGTTGGAGGAAAAAACTGTGTAGTTTTTGAGAGGAGAAGTCTGGGCTACGGGAAGGCTGGGCAGGCAAAATCTGCGCAATTTCTGGAAGGAGCAAGCAACAAGAGCCTTGCAACAAAAACTGTGTAGTTCTTGGAGGGAACTAGTAGTTGGATACTAGGTCACTGGCAGTAAAAACTGCACAATTCCTGAGGGAAAATGGCAGTCAGCTGCCGAGAGCTGGGCAGTAAAAACTGCATAGTTCCTAGAGGGAACTAGCAGTCGACTATTGGAGCTTAGTAGCAAAAACTATGTAGTTCCTAAGGGGAACTGGTAGTCAGCTTCCAAGAGCTTCTAGCGAGAAAAACTATGTAGATGTTGGGAGGTTGGCCTACTGATCACACCCCTGTGCAGTTTCTAAGCTGAGCGGACTGTTGGGCAGTAGAGGGCTTGCTCATGAAAGCTGTGCAGTTTTCCAGGTGAGCATCCAGTCAACTGATTGGAGGGTTGACTAGAAAAACTACGCAATTTCTGAGGGAGGCAAGGATGGGCACTTGGTGTCTATCCAGCTTGTCTACGCAATTTTTCAGTGAATGGAGTGGGCAAGGTCTGCAGCCTCTGCACAACTTTTGAGGGAGGTCAGTCTCGGGGCAACTACCAAGTCAAACTCTCTGGTTGACCAACATGAAGGTTGATTAATCTACTTGCAGGCAACGCAACTTGAAATGGCTTGCTTGGTGCTTATGTTTTTCTAGGTGATAGTCGATCAAGTCGATGGCGGGGTGACGGTCCAACTGTCAGAGGGAAATCTGGTCATCAAAACTTTAGCAAAGTGACTAAGTGTGTGAACGAGTGAAAGATGCATACGTGATATTGCAAACAAACGCTTACATGACTAGATGATGAGACGACTCAAACCATCCACACACACATGCTCAACATGACTAACCGACGATGTAAGTGACAAGCGCAACACTTATGATTGATCGTTAGTCAACAATGACGATGCTTGCGTGATAGTGTATGTGACTCTGTGTGTGAGCGCAACAAATGTTTTCATAGTGAACACAACATGTACACTCGAAGTGAAGACATTGAGTATAACCAGAACTCCGTCGTAAGGATGATAGTGACATCAACATGCAAAAGCTTGGGTGGAATGATCAAGCAAGGTGGGTACAAAGACTCACAGGAGATCATGGAGTGAACCTGACTGCATCCAGTGATCTGAAATGAGGGTTTAACAACTTGTTATGCTTACAAGAACCTCTCACTCCAAAGCTTACAAATATATGATCTAGATTTTGTTGACATTTGCGGAATTAAGTACTTGAAACGGGTGTATGTCTTTATTTTTTTTTAACTGTTCAATTGATTTAAGTTGATTTGTTTCTGTTGATATTAAACACACATAACAGCCATATAATGCAGCAAATAAACATTAACAACAAATTTAATCTAGGAGTTCACCCGAATATCATGGGCTTCGTCTCCTTGAGCTTCTGTCAGTTTGACTTGGCTCTTTCGGATTATGGCTTCAATTATTTTACAAGTTCCACACTCAAATCCAATGGTTTTTGACTAAACCAATGGGCTTAGAAATCCATTTATATGCCTGTCATGGTTTTCATCATTCTACAAACAGATCTGAGATCCCTTAGACTTGATTCCTTCAATCGGTGCACAGAGCTTCCTTGAGCTTCTTGATGGCACGAACTCCTTCAGAATTATTCAACTATCTCTTAAACCTCTTCTACTGTCTCTAGAACATATCATACATCAACAATAGACTGTTCATTTGCTCAAAATGAGCACTGCATCCCCAATCTAGGCCTTCTTCCACAGTTGACATTGGGTTGCCTAAAACATCCTTGTAGCATCTTGGCCTTTAGAAGTCCTTAGATGCTTTTGTAAACCCTTGCAATGGATTCATAATGCTCATTACAGTCAGGAATGACTGTTGGTTCGCTGATAATGGATACTAGTAGCTCTTGCAACTGCCTCTAACCCTTGGTGGCCCTAAGCTCCAAAATCTCCCTGGATGAAAATCTCCTTGAAGATGGATTCTTCAACTTCTCTGGACTGTTCCATTGGCTTCAAACGGCCTCAATTAGCCTAGCTAGCCTCTTGTTTCACTCTCTTAGGTCGAAAACTTCTCCTGTAGTGCATTTATTCATTATCTCCTAGAGATCCTCCACTAAATCTAGTTAATTGCAGTTAAGGCCGCCAAATTTGGCAGCACGCCCGAAATTAGCGGATCTGCCAACTTTAATTCCATCTGATAACCGTAACCATTGGCTCTGGCCACACATGTGATAGCTACTCCTGGCGATTAGGGATAAACAATTGTTAATGTTGGCAGTCATCCCATAGACCACGTGGTTTGGTTCCATCTGCGGTTAAATGTGACAGAGTTTTATGGGACCACTGGCGGGTAAGACCATTGGCGGTCCTGACCCCCAAACCACCAATCGTTACACATTAAATTAAACATTTGACCATATATTGTTAAGAACCAATGTAGAGCGGAGTTGGTAGTGTGCTTGTTTAGCCAGCCGGTGGTCACGGGTTCAATTCCGTTGGACCCAACAAAATTTTACCATGCCATTCCAGGGCCACGTGGCGGCCTCCGGGCTTGCCATGTGTCAGCTCCTGATTGGTCAATCAAATAGGAATATTCCTTGGAATATTTTTTTAATATTTTCCAAAAATCAATTTATTCTTGGAAATTGCAGTTTATTGGACTTTTTCAAATGGCGATAACTTCTTCATACGGTATCACGTTTTTGAACCATTCATGGCATCATAATAAAGAAGACGAGATTTATCCGATCATTCAGGTTTGATACTTTTTCGAACACTTTGAAATTTGAGCTATCATTAAAGTCCTAGATCAATATTTGATCACTCCTCCCCATTGGGAATATTTTGGACCCCAAAAGACTGATATACTAATCTGAACAGTAGATGAGAGTATATTACCCTCTTCTTTTAGCCTTCATACACTTGCCTGCATGGCTAGTGCCTTTGAACCAAAACTTGAAGATAGTTGACACTTCCCTTCCTGGATGCGCTTGTCCTCCTGTTAAGAATTGTCTTCCTTGAACTCATTCAGAATTTACAGAAGGTAGCTGAACATCGCTTCCAAGCCACTTCCATGGCGACCTTTGCTACTACAAATCTTCTTCAGCAGATGATGTCAAAATACAAGAAAACAACTTGACGAATATTTGGTTAATTTAGAGTGTCCTAAATTGCTATATTAATTGTCAATCCAGGAGTCGTAAATTGTTGAAGTGTGGCGCACTATATGTGCAAGATAACCTATTTCTTACTTTTTGTCCTTTTTTATTTTTTTTTATTTTGTTTTGGGGGTTTTTATCTTTGTTTATCTCCTAATGTGAAATGGAAATTCTAAAATACAAGTATGGATATAAATGTTCAAGGAAATTATGTCCTTTATAATGGTTTCCAAAACTTCAAACTTCAAAAGGTCTTAGAACATGCTAATGATGAAATTAATTCCTAAAAGAAAATGAAAATGTGCCACTATTCTAATCAAACAAACAGTGAACTATTGATCATGAAACCATTATCCCTACTGCTGTCTAAATACAAAAGAAATGAATTAAGCTACTGTACTCAAAGAAATCCAAAAAATTGCAAGTAAAGTAAAGCTAAAATCAAATTACATCAATTCATATTCTGACCCCTCACCAGTTAGTCTCGCTATGGCTTTCGGAGGTAATCATCAACAACTTGAGAAATATGATATCTAATTGCAGAAAAGTAAACTTAAAATCAAATCACATCAATTCATAGTCTGACCCCTCGCCAGTTAGTCTCGCTATGGCTTTCGGAGGTAATCATCAACAACTTGAGCAATCTGATATCTAATTGCAGAAAAATAAAACTAATATCAAATTACACACTCATACTTCAATCCCTCGCCATTAGTCTCGCTATGGCTTTCGGAGGTAACTGACAATGATATGAGAAATTTAATATCTAAGCTAACTAATAAAGCCAATGAACAAAATTGAAAAAAAAAAAAAACAAAACAAAACTGGAATTAAAAGCTAAGAAAAGTAAGTCAGCAGAAAGACTGATTCCATATCATTAGTCATTGTGAAAATTATATGCAAATGCCCAGGCTTCCTACTGTAATCTGGAACATACACACTGATCAGCGTTAACAACAATGTAAAGCATGTAAAATTATGAACAAGAATGAAACGTTAGTACCATATTAAATGAAATATACATAAGTGAATAACTATGGCATAATAAAAATAAAGAAACATAGCATGAAACTGTACAAAAAATAAGAAACAAAACCTCAGCGTGTGCAGGGGCCCTCTGCACAACCTCGGGCAACATCTATCAATCAAGAATTATGCTCAGAAACAAAGTCTTCTCATATATTTCAGAACGTAGTCACAACAACGAAACTAGTGTCACGGCACAGTGGGATTTTTAACAGCAAATTACATTCCAAAAGACTAACTCCTACGCGTATAGGAATGCATTATTTATAGCAAAAGGCTACATAACTGTTTTCCTATAAACTACGCTGACAGAGGACACGTGAACGACAACGTCCATGGATCTAGCATCATGGATGCCGAGATGATGCAATCTATTGAAAGTGGCTTGTTGGATTTACATCTTGGGCACCCTACAGGTGTCAGCGTGCCTCCAGAAATCTAGCAACGGCCACAAAAATCTTTCACGTGCTTGGAAACAGAGTCCTGTTGCCGTAGGACTCTTTTGTTTGACCACCGTTGACCACGGCCTCCTCTGATGAATCCAACTGAGCCAATAGGACTCGGTCCATTTCCAAGTCATTCCCAACTTGCCCATGTGGCTCGATTTTCCTGAAGACACCTGTAATGTAAACTTTAACAAAAACAACTGCGAAAAGTTGAAGCAACTGCAGAAAGTGATAGGATTCTGCAGCTCAATGAGCAAAAATCTAGTTCAAACAATAGACACAAACCATAGTTAAAAACCACGTTAAGTGCTCTTTTATGATTAATATGCAATGATGTTGATAACTTAGGAGGTCCAGGTGAATGGAAAAAGTCTAGGAAGGTGTATAGGAAAGATGCAAGTTCAGGGCTCAACAATGACATAAATTCTTGCTCCATCAAAAGAAACAAATTTCACATCATGTGAATCATCATCATGTCTTTACATCTTCTGTTCAAATGTTTGACTAAATCTCAAGCTGACCAAAAAAAACATGCCCTTTCAACAATTGACCCTTCAAGTCAAGCACGTACAAAAAGAATTTTAATGATTCTTTTACAAAGATAAAACACTTCATCATTATCTCCCTTTTACAATCTTGGAGACCAAATCAACTCTTTCAAGTCAACATGACATTACATGCATGTTTAAACAAAACAATATGATGGTCGATAGCTTTCCATCAAGTCAAACATGTTCAAATACAAGGAAATCATTAACATCCTTGTGTTGATACATTCCATCGTCATGCATGTATTCGATTCTTCAACTTTCTCTTAAGTACAATCATAAGTACAAGATCCTCAATCACATGTACATGTACTTTCAAAGCTGAAATGAATATAATTTTGCTGCAATAAAGTGAGTCTACATACTCAACTTTTCCATCCTGCAACTTGCATTCCATTAGCAAAGAAATGCAAATAGATGTGACACATTTCTTTTCACATCAAAAGACATGTAACTTTAATTGGATAAGAACTCTAACCATTTCTTACCAATCCACACCAAAGGTGCTTCCTTTAACTGCACATCGATATCAACATGTGGATCATCCTGAATCACATCAATTATGGAAACTTCCTTTCCATTCTTACCATACTCTTTCTCCACTTTCTTCGAATTTCATGGAAGCATTGTGGGATTCAGATCCAACACCTTTCAACAATATGTCCTTGCTTATGGAAATAAGTACAACACATATTCATCTTCTTGACAACATACTTTGCCTTGTCCAATGGACCTTTGACTCCTTGCCTTCTTTCCTTCAAAAGATTCTTGTATGTGGCCATTCTCTTCCAACATCTAGAAACACTATGCTTAACCAAACCACAAAAGAAACATGCAATTATTTTCCAATTCTTATGTGGAAAGTTATCATGCTTAACATAATCAAAAGAAGTGTGATGGAAATCAGATTTATACCTTTCCCTTTCACCTTCATTACCTTCACGAGGAGGTGATTCAAATGAATAAGTAGCTCCCTTTGGAACACCATCAATCCCTTCAATGGTTTTAGAGCTTTCACAACTTTCTGGTTCAAGTGTATGCTTATGTACACCTTCCTCCTACAAATTATGTTTCAAACAATTACATTCCCCAAGAAAAATATATTTACAAACTTGAGGTAGGGAACCTGAAATGAAACTCCTTCTAGGAACTGTTTCAATTGCCTTCATGACTGCTTTGGAACTTTCTCCATAAGATTTTTCATAGCCAAGACCCAAATACTTAGGCCTTTCCTCAACCATTATTGGCTCAACAATACCTTGTGCATGTTTTTCCAATCCTTTTCCTTCATAGCCTACTTTGGACATTAACTTGGACCCTATGCCTCTTGTATGTTTTTCAAAAGAACCAACATAAACATTCTTAGAGGAAATTGAAGACAAACTATAATTTTTTACCTCTTCTTCAAGCTGATACTTGACTAAGGATTCTTTGGCAACAAGGAGTTGTGTCTCCAACTCATGCATCTTTTCCACATCCATATTTGCAATATGAAGTTGTCTCTGCGTTTCTTGCAATTTGTCAGAAAGCAACTGCTTCTCTTCCTTCATGGAATTCACCTGCTCTCCAAGTTCGGTGCTCATTTCTCTCACCATATCCATCATGATGAACAAATCCTGCTTCAAGTCTTCATCAAAGAATCTTGTGAAAGAGGAGGATTTGGAAAACTCACTTGTAGAAGTTTTCATCATCAAAATGAACAAAATCACTTCAACAAAATTCTCAAAGCTTTCAAAGAACTAATGACAAATTTCTGAACTAGATGGCAGTAAAATCAAATTCTTATTCAAGCATCCTCTTGCAAACAAACCCTATTATTCTTCAAGGATTGTCTTGAGGTACTTGGGGTAAGGAGAATGCCTTTAGCCCTTCTTCCTTCTTGTCCTCTCCTAGACTTAGCTTATCAGTAGCTTTCCCTTCACCTTTGCAAACTCAAACTATAGTCAGTATACAAATAATCAAACAGTAGAATCCTTTGTACTATTTAAACACCTATCAAGTCAAACAAGCAATATTTTTCTCTATCAATCAAGCATCCTACTCTGATACCACCTGATCTGAAATGAGGATTGTCGGGCGGATAAATCGTTCTTGCGGACAAGACCAATCTCCCTAGTATCTAATGATATCTAGCAACAAGCAAAGCAAACAAATTCTATCTTTCTCTAAATATGCAATTTATAAATAAAGGCCAACAGATGTTTTAGGCCTACCTCAGGTCCAGTGCTATTTTGTGGAAGCCATGCTTCATTTGTCCAAATGAGCTCCCTTTTAAAGAATCTGCAAACACAAACAAGCACACATATCAAATACCACCTGCATAGCCAATATAATAAACCATATTTATCATGATGATCAAGGAATTCATGAAATAAACCATAGAAGACAATTTATTGAGAAAAATGAATCTGATTGTATTAAATTTAATCAAATAAGAACTTTACAACCTTGGTGCCTTGATGCTGTACAAGCTCCTCCCATGGTCCAGCAAGAATCTCCTCTACTTTGACAAGTTTCACTCTCTTCCCAATGGAGCCAAAAGATATGTAATCTCTCCTCTCAAGCTTGACTAGGAAGTCTCAATTCCAACAACATTTACCCTAAAAAATGTTCAACTTTCAACCTCCCTAGCAACCAACCCAATGCCTCAATTTATAGTGCAGAGGAGGGAAGTTACTAGGTCCACCTTCAAAGGGATAGAGCCCTCCTTCAAAGGGATAAGCTCATATCATCAAGGGGTTAGCTCCTTTAGTTATGGGATGCATGAACCACCTAGGAGTGAACCAACCACGTCAAGATTCCTTCTAGAAGCATCCATAATTAACCCAAAGTGAGTTTTTAAGAATAAACTTGTGCCTTTTTTACTTTCATAGGGGTCCACACCCACTCTTTTAGAGACAGAGCAGGCAGGTCCGCATGTAACATGACCAAGGGGTGCGGGACCACAAGTAATGGTAAGAGAAAGTGCGGAACCAGATTTTTATAGATTTTCAAAGACTTTATCTCATTTTTAAAGCTTGACATGAAGAGCCGAGGTTTAAGACTTGCAAAGGAGGATAGTATGAGTGGTGATAGACTCACACTGACTGTAGAAAGTCATGGTGACAATATTGTGTAACAGATTGCCCCCTAAAGTGCGAAGTCTGTAGTAGATGAGGATTTCATTTATCATCTAGGAAGAGTGAAGTACTTTATAATTTCGAGGATCATCTTGTGGAGGGCCTGGTTGGAACCTGTAAAAACATTCAATACAAAATATATATATGAGATCATATCATCACTGAGGTAGGCATTCCCATACTCAGATCAAAACTGACTAGAAAACTAACTAAACTTCTCTGATATAGGAATGATCTCGTAATACATCACAAGTATAGACTCATGTAGACACAGTATGGGCACAGCCATCTGTTTATGAATAGTCCACTGTATAATGAATACAAAATTCCTCGCAACTTGGATGGTGGAAACTAGATCCAAGGTCTTGATTTCTACTTCCCGAAATAGTACGATTCTATCCATGTGAATGAATGTGTCGAAGTCAAACATGGTAGAAACCACTTGATTACCAGTCAATGATGTAAACTATTAACAAGTGTGAGAGAAACCACCAGTAATTTCAATGGCTCTCAAAGTACTCAGTACAATCCATGAAATGTGAATAGATGTGTTGATGTCGAACATGTCACGGAATCCTTTGATTGAAGGTCAATGATGCAACCTATCGTCGAAGGTGAGAAACCTGCCATTGAGGCATGCAGATCCCAAGGTACTGACAATTTCTAGATCATCTTTCTAGATAATGAGCTGAAGTCGATAGAAAGCGATTCGTTGTAGGCAAGCCCACAACACGAAATCATAGATCAAGTTTGAAGAAATATAGTTGCAAGCACTGACTCAAGGATGGTCAAGATGGATGACAGATATTTTGCAGATGAATGGTTTATTTGCACTGACCTCTTGAACACATAACGACACTGCAGATGGCTTGGTGAAAATTGACCCAAAGTTAATACCCAGAAACCGGCTGAAGACTTTCAATATGGTTTGATTAACTGTTAGGCAAAGGATTTCCCAACCCAGTTGAACAAAAAGTGTCGTGTTCAAGAGTGGTTAAATGTTTTTCTGAGACACAAAGTATGACAAGCAGGTTCATTTTTCTCTCTTTTCCCCCACCATTTCTGGCAAGTACCTCTTTATTTTTGACAAGCTTGAGGAGGATAACATTTGCTTGATTATAAGCTCATCCTTCGGATGAGTCCAACTTAGTTTAAATTTGAACCCTAATAAGGATTGGTCTGTTCATGTTTGTAATTGAACAGGTCCTTTACTGTTAAATTTTAACGAGTCTAGTATAGGAGAAACTCGGCGTTTTTCAATTTTAGGGAGTCTGAAAAACTTAAGAAAACTCCATGGTTGTCCTTTTTCATAAATTTGTGTCTCCCAAGCCCGAAAAAAGTATAAAATAATACTTGAGAGAACCAATTTACCATTATGATCAAGGAGTACTTTTCATAATTAGTGTCTCTGATCCGAAAAAGTAAAAAAGCGATCAATGACACGTCGTTTTATAACCAATATCGAATTTGAAACGACAAAAATCCGGCAATCTTTTCATGTTTTTACGGTCAAAAAAGAGTTTTAAACGGACCGTCTTTTTAATTCCATTTTAACGAGCTTAAAAAGAAAAAATCGGCAATCTTTTCATATTTTAGGAGTCAGAAAAGAGCTTAAAGGTGACTCTAATGTTTTTTGTCGAAAATGATCAATTTTGCCTGAAAAATCCGTTATCCTGCACAAAAACTCAAACATTACTCATACCTATTTAAAATAAATAAAAATGCTTCAAAAGTTACCTCTTTAAAGTGAAAAATAAACAAATTAAAAATTCATTTATTCAAAAAAACTTATAAAAAGGGCTTTTGTAAATTCATTTTTACCGTTTGACTTCAGAGTGAGAAAGAGAGCTTTTGGGTAAGAAACTTCCCGTGAAGATTGCGAAAATCCGTCTGTTGGAATCGAACACCGTCACCTCCAGGTAATCCACATCACCTTACTCTTGCATTTCAACCGTTTGAAATTTTGTTTTTAGGTTTATATTTTGATTTTTTGGAAAAATTTTGTTTAAAGGTCCGCTCGCGGGGGTCCGCAGGCGCAGCATGCGAAACCTGCGGACCCCGACTTTTTTGCATGCAGAAAAAAGTCAGGGGCCCGCACCTACTGTATAGGCAGAGTGCGGACCTACGCACTGTCTCTAACTTAGAGGGTGCGGTCCCCGTGGCATATGTTCTAAAAATCCAAATTTTCCAATATTTGCCCAAAAACTTTGATTTAAGATGTTCTAATCCACCTTTTCTTTGAATGTAGGGTATACATTATGCTTAGCTGACGGGAATGGGAGCACGAGGATGTGGATGCTGCCACACTAAATCATAAACCCTCAATAGATTCATTAAGGGCATGCGGGCTATATAAATTCTGGGCCATACCTGGCATGAGGGCCCAAGTAGACTTTTTGCAGTGGCTGGTAGACAGGTGGAATGTGCAGGACCAGTGTTTCATTATTGGTGGCCACCAGCTCAAAATGGAGCCGGAAGACATTTACTTTTTGATTGGTTTGCCTAAGATAGGTGAACAATTGACTCTATTCGAGACTAGGCCAGGTGGCCAGTCTGTCGATAGCCTCTGGCTAGAGTTTTGTAACGACCAAACCAAGGACAAAGGGATTGATATCAAAACCATTTCCCATCCTGAACTCAAAGTGATTGCATTTACTGTCACCAGGCTCTGCGGAAGCGCAGCACTACATATGGCCATTGGATCCCAAATGCGAATGGCAGTAGACTGCTTTCGAGGCACCGTCTTCCACTGGTGCGAAGTTGTGTTGGCTAATGTAAAAGGCCAACTGACTAGAGCAAAGAACGGACAACTGAAAAAATTTGGATATGGTTTCTTAGTTGTGAGCTTTGGTCTAGAGAGGGTCCCAATGTTGGTCCCACAGCATCTTTCCGTTGAAGTAGGACTTCCTTGAGAGCCCAAACTGATGTGTTGGGTTGCAGTTATGGCTCGTCATCCTGAGTAGGTTTAGAGGTTGTTTGATTTCCTCCTGAGTATTTTCATTGGTTGGAGAACCAAGTTTTTTCTATTCAGGATTTTCCTTATGTTGGGATGGATTATCGTGGTGACCCAGACATGGCTCTTCCACCAGGAGAGCAATGGGATGACTCAGGTAAAATCATTTTCAAAATTTTCTAATTTAATTTTTTTTTGTTTTTAAATCATCTAAAAATTGATAGTAAAAAGTTTCAAATGCAAATGTAGGTCCACGACGACCAACCACTCTCTGGCCCTATGAGAGGAAACAGCCAGCTGCAGCAGCACCAGCCCCACGGGACGAATCTACAAAGACCCTGGCCGAATTGGAAAACCATCTAGAGCATTTGACAGTAGACATTCCAGAGACTAGCATAGATGACATTCCTCTTAGGCTACAACGCTGTGTGATTGGGGTCCCAGGACCTTTCAGGAGGTTCCTTTGTAGGGTGGCCCATACAGTGGTTTCTTATCGTGATCATCACCAGTGATAGGATGATCGCCTGTTGTAGACTCATATGACATTTTTTCTTTTTGCACTATCATTTTTCCGATCATAAGGTGTTTTTCAACCTATGATCGAAGATGATGTATATTTGACACACTTTTATGCTATGCTATATCACTATTACCGGGTATCTTGTAAAACATGTTATGGAATGTTTTTAAATTTACTTGTTTGATTATTGCAAATGTCTACTTAACATTCGAGAAGCAATTCCATTTGCTAATGTATTTAAATATCTTGGAATATGCTGATATTCAATATAGTCAAATTCACGTTCCGAAATGAACTCTCAAAAATAATCTCAATAACACTGGATTTCTAATGGCATAAACTCTATTAAGCTACAATACAATGAGTTCAAAATCTAACCTCACAATCAAACTCTGAATCCCAAATGGGATGGATTCAGATAATAGCTCAATCACTACACTATACTCTGCAATTTTGTTCATTGTTTGACCGAGGCTTACCCCATGCATAGATACCAACTCATCAGAGGGTGAATAGATAACCCAAGCTACGGAAGAAATGTTCCGTGTATTACAACAAGCACCATCAGCAAAACCAATGTATGTTTGGAGATACGTTGACATCTGCAATATCAAGAGTAAAATCAAGATAAGCAGGAATAATGACAAAAACAGTCTCTAAGCTAAGCACACTTAATCTAAAACACACCAGCTAGAAAGAAAACTAACCTAACTAAAATCTCCACACCCAGATTTAAGCATAATATCTCTTCAGGTAAAGACCATTTATGGGTTTACCTAAAGAGACTCCGTCAAAGTCTACCAATTCATAGGCCCCTTTTGCCAGCTTTCGCTTAACAACATAAGGACCATGCCACATGGGTACGAATTTTCCAGTGCCCAACTTATCATTTTCTTGATCGTACAGTAAGACTAGGTCTCCTTCCAAAAAATTACGAGGTGTAACATTTCGATCGTACTGAGCTTTAATACGTTTGGCATGAGTTTCGATTGCTAGTGCAACATCACGTCGATTCTCATCTAGTTGAGCCAAGTACAACAAATTTTTCTCCTCTTCCGAAGTGGCTGGAAGTAATTCTATGGCCATTTGCAATGACGGGATTTCGCATTCAATAGGTAACACAGCTTCCAAACCGTAAACAAGTTGGAAAGGAGTGAAACCGGTTGATTTTTTTACTGAGGTTCGATACGCCCAAAGTGCTAAAAATAACATGTTATGCCAATTCGACCTATGAATATCAATGATTCGTCGGATCATAATGACTAGGACTTTGTTGATGGCTTCAACCAGACCATTAGCCTGTGGATAATATGGAGTTGAACTATCGTGACGCAGGCCAAGTTGTTCTGTTAGTTCAGTCATCATAATATTTCGAAAATGATGCCCATGATCAGTGATAATCGCTTGTGGAACACCGAACCTCGCAATTATATGATTGAAAATGAAAATCGTAGCAGTTTTGCCATCTGTCGAAAATGTAGGCATCGCCTCGGTCCACTTGGTAAAATAATCTATCGCAAGGATGATATACGCATGACCCCCAGCCGAGTGAGGGTTACATGTAATAAAATCGATACCCCATTTCGCAAAAGGACCGACGGAAATTATAGGGTGGAGAGGAGCAGGTGGAGCGCGAATCTTTCGATCAAAAATTTGGCAGTTGTGGCATTTTCGAACTGCGTTAATACAGTCTTTAAACAAAGACGGCCAGAAATAGCCAGTGCGCAATATCTTTTGGGCTGTGGAAAACCTAGACATATGGCCACCACACACTCCAGAGTGACAGTCATTTAGAACCCTTTCAGCTTCCTCATGAATTAAACAACACCGGAAAACAGAGTCCGCCCCACGACGATAAAGAGTATCTCCAATAATTTTGAATTGTTGGGATTGGAATCGTATTTTTCGACGCTGAGATCTTGAAATTTCAGGCTGAAAGGATTGGGTTTGGAGATAAATGATGATATCTCCATACCATGGATCAAGAGTGTTGATTAGAAACAAGGATTCGTCCACAATGGGCTCTTCCGCCACAGTTTCAGTATCAACACGCGGGAAGTCACACATCAACTCCGCAAAAACTAAAGATTTCTTTGACTTAGATTTTTCAAACTCCAAGTCAAATTCTTGCAGGATAACAATCCATTTGGAATACTTGCCCCCTAACAATTGTTTGGTCAAAATATAGATCATAGGGTTGCAGTCGGAAATTACAGTAGTTTTGCGTAGTAAAATGTAATGACGAAAACCTTGGACAGCTTGAACAACTAACAGGGCCAATTTCTCCATATGTGAATATTTTAGCTTAGTCGAATTTAAGGTTCGACTAAGGTAATAGATCACAAGTTCACTACAAAATTCATCTTCTTGAACTAATACCATTCCGATGGTGGAATGCGAGGCGGCGAGATATAAGAAGTAGTCCTAGTTGTATTTGGGAGGATGCAATAACAGTGCATGGGTCAACACATGTTTTAGTGCATCAAAAGATTTATCGGCTATCTCATCCCAAAAGAATGGAGTATTTTGTTTCAACAACCTGGTAAAACCCTTTGTTATCTCGGCGTAGTTAGGGATGAATCGACGTAAAAAGTTTGCTTTCCCTTGCAAACTTTGGAGTTGGCGGAGAATCGAAGGAGGATGCAATTTGACAATAGCTTCAACCTTCGAGGGATCGACACGAATGTCGGCTTTCGAAACAACAAATCCCAGTAACCGACCCGTTTCTATACAGAAAACACATTTGTGTGGATTCAACCTAATTCGATAATGCCTACACCTCATAAACATTGCTCGTAAATGGATGAGATGATCAGCTCGATGTAATGAATGAGCAGGTAAATCATCGAGATAGGGTTGCACAATGTGCTTGATGTCATGAAACGCGTAAGACATGGCTCTTTGAAAAGTTGCTCCAGCATTCTTGAGCCCAAAAGGTAATTTGCAATAAGAAAATGTCCCCCATGGACAAATGAAAGCCGTTTTTGGTTGATTAGCAGGTAGAATGTGGATTTGATTGTAGCCGGAAAAACCATCCATGAAGGAGAATATTTCACTACCGGCACAATCGTCAATGATTTGATCGATATAGGGAGTTGGGTAATTGTATTTTGGATAGGCTCGATTAATATCCCTATAATTGATGCATATTCTTATTCTCCCTTGCTTTTTATTAACAGGAACGATATTCGATACCCAATCCATTAAGGGAATTGGATAAATGAAACCTGCTTTAAGTAATTTTTCAACTTCTGCTTTAATAGCAGCATCTTTTCGCGGATGGATCTGACGCAAATGTTTCCGGATGGGTTTAGCATCCGGGTAAGTTTTGATTTCATGAACAACAATTGCAGGATCCATTCCTGGCATTTCCTCATATGACCAGGCAAACACATCGTGAAATTCTTGAAATAGGGCCTTATATGTTTGAATTTCATCTTCCGTACAAGAGGCACCTATATGAATGTTTTCAACAATTCCAGGCTTAACCGAAATGTCAATAGGAATAGTTCGAGAAATATTTCCCAAATTTAACTCAGAATCAGGATTTTTCAATGGATTCTAAGGTTCCTTGACATAATCAGTTGTAAAAATAGATGAAAAATCATTTTCAAAACGATCAATCTTAGGTAAAAACGAAGATCTATGATGAAGATCTTCCCATGGTAAATCACTAACAGACAAGATTTAACGGAACTGCCCGTCAGTGTGAACAAGTTCGGAAAACGTTGTTGAATCTGAGTCTGATATTGAAAGTGATTCTTCATGGACCACATTCATTAAGTCAATTTCAGTTAAAGAAGGGTTGGAAAACGACTGTACGGCCTGATACACAATTTCATAGGGACTTAAAGGCATAACATCACCAAATGAATCCATCTCAGATTCGGAAGGGACGATCCAAGGATCATCATAAACAATAGTGTCTGATGAAATCATATGAATTGTTGCAGTAGAAGGTGATACATTGGGAGGAGGAAAGGAAAAAGTTCCTAGTAAACCAGAATATTTAACTAGTCCTACTTCAACATCCTTATAAGGGATAGTTGTTTTGCCGACATGGTGGATACTTTCAGAATAGGCTAGGTCAGATGAAAAGTAAGTTACCTGGTCTATAGTTACGATCTTTCCATTATGAGGAAACTTTACGAGCTGAGAGATCGATGAAACAACAGTATTCATAGCGTAAGACCAACTACGACCCAAGAGAAGGTTGTAATCTAGAGGGGCATCAACCACTTCCACATCTAGATTAACAGTTTTGCCTTCAACCCCTAGAGGTAAATCCTATAGAATGCCAAAAGGATGGAACCCACGGCCATCAAAAGCCTTTAGAATCATCGGGGATTCGTTAAGTGTAGGAGAACCAAGATATCTCCAACACTGGATCGACATAATACACGTTGAAGCTCCCTCATCAATCACAGTCCTATAGCAAGGTTTGTTTTTGACTAACACTGGAATCTGGAAAGCCATTTGATGAGGTAAGCGAGGTGTACTATTTTTCTAAATCAAAGATTATAAGGTTCGAGTCTTGAATATCAACAGCTCCTATAGCCGACAATAGCAATTTACGTTGTGCTAGACATGATTGCAACACCTCCAAATCCGACATTTTTGAAGGTGAAATAGCCAAATCTTCAACAATGTTATAGTTCTGAGCAGCTCTCGCATGTGGATTGAAAGCTAAATTTCGAAGTATACCCTTGGTGGGGGGTTTTATTACTAAGTCTGGGTTAGGTTTCTCGATCTGTAGTGGATCAGAACTGGGAGTTGAAGTTGATGAGTTCGAATTAGAAGATTCTGCTTCCTTACCACCAACAGGACTTTTACTTCCATAATCTTGCGATCGTGTCGCAATCCTAACATGGGACATCATCATTATGGGTTCTTCTAAGGCATTTGAGGAAGAACCTATCATATTAATGTCTTGACTAGGAAAAGGATCCTTCAAAACAACAATCATTTGAGAACCTTTGACGATTTTCGCAACCTCAGCGCGATGAGGGTAGTCTCTTGTAAAATGCTCTTCAGTGAGGATTAGGCTCAAAGAGCATAGTGCAGATATCCATAAAGAAAGAACTCTCTCTTCAGCTTTAGCTGAGCATGCTGGTAAAACAAACCATCATATATGCCTTGAGGACACTAAAGTCATTGCTAATGAAAAACACCATTTCAAGCGGAAAGTTCGTGAGGCTATTGAAATCATAAAACACCCACATAACCTTAATAGGGATGGAGGCCAGGATATTAGTAAAAATTGGAACTCTCTGCTTACCCCCCATGAATAAGTTATCCCTCCCTTCCTCAAAACCCCTTCCTCCCCCCATCTTACCCAATCTTAGTAGTTCCCTCTCTTAACCTAAAGCATCCTTTAAAACTATAAGAGATATGGCCTTTGCACCTTAATATATCTAGACTTATCTTTAAATAAATAGAAAACTACTCAAAAACATCAACAATATTCCCTTTAACTCATACTCTTAAGAACTTTGAATCCAGTTTTAACCAAAAAAATAAATAAATAAATAAAAATAAATTTAGCCTATAAGTTAATTAAATTAATTAGATAAAGTCTCACATTTTTAATTTTAATTAATAGTTAAATTGACAATATTAAAAACTCAGTATATTAATAATAATACAACCTTATTAAGGAACATAATCCTATAATTTATGTACATAAAAATAAAAATAATAACTAATTAATTAATTATAAAAATCAAACCTAATCCTTTAGCTTAAACTCTTAAGAACTTTAAATCTAGATTAAAATATAGCTTATAAATTAATTAAACTAATTAAATATAGCAATATAAAACTAATCTCACTTTTAATTTTAATTAATAGTTAAATTAACAATATTAAAAACTTATTATATTAATAACAATAAAATCCTATAACCTGTGTACATTAACAAAGATTAAAATAGGTTAAGAAATTTTTTACAAAAAAATAAATAAATTAGAACACATATAGTAATATGTTCAATAAATATAATATGATAGTATTACAGGAATTAATTAAAATAATATTAAAATAACATTAAATAATCAAATGGTCGGCTTACCAACTTAACAGCCCTCCTACACCATATTTATCACACACTTTCTCTTCTCTGTAAATCAGTCCTGATGATGAGTCTTGGTCTAGACTCAAAACGTTGACAAACAAAAAGATGAACACTGTGGAATATCCGAATTCAGGCTATCAAAAACCACTCCACAGAAATCTACAAACCAAAATGCTCTTCGTCACAAATGAGACAAGGATAACGAGGTTTACGTTTCTCTTCAGTAGATTCCATTTTTTCTGGTTTCTCTTTCGAATTTTTATCTGATTTATTTTTCTTCTTCCCTTTCTTCTTACCGTCGGATTTTGGTTTGGCCGTAGATGACTCTACAACATGAATATCGGCAAAAATTTCCGCAGAAGAGTCTCCTGTCGGGGAATCTGGTAAAGTTATGATAGGAGAAGAATTCTTGGAAGATTTCTTCTTACTTTTGGTATTAACTGTACCAATCATACCATCAGCGGCATGAGATCCTGAAGGAGCTACAGTTATTTGATTTTGTTTAGGAAGGTCGGGGATTTTCTCATGTAAGGTACCCGACTGCATATAAACGAGGTCAAGGTACTGAGCTTGAGCAATTACTTGCTCTTCAGTAACGACTCCTACCTTAGCTACATCCTTAATGATTTTAGGTAATAATGATTTGATAAACCATTCTGCTAAGATCTGATCCGGAATAAAAACTTTCACTAAACGTCATCGACGTCTCCATTCATGAATGTGATCTGAAATGTAAGTGGACGTTGACTGTTTTAATGAAGTTAATAATTCCGTGCCATTGTCATATCTGACTGGTAACTGAAAATGAGTTAAAAAAGAAGTAGCTAGCTGACTAAAATTATAAAAAGAGGCTCGCGGTAACTCAATGTACCACTTGGCCGCAATACCAATTAGAGTACACTATAAATGAAATGAATCATTTGAAATGGAGTTAGACACACATCAGAGGTGATAAGTCATCACATGGTTTGACAGATCCTCTCCTGATTTACCTTCAAACTTTGGGATGTCACTAGGCAACTTATTTGGCATTGGCAGCCAAAACGGAAGATAATTAATCGGATCGTTCATAAGGCGCGACAAGTCAGGCAAGTCCAAATTTGCAATGAATGGTAACTAACGATTAGGGTCTCGAAAACCCTGGGTCTTGAGACCAGCCCTAGGAGGACGGTATCCAGGATAACTAGGAATTGGAATTGCATTTGGGATATTATATCCTCCTGGAAAACCAGGATTAACCGGACCGTACTGGGGTTGTTGAGGTTGCTGATAAGTATATCTAGGGTACGGTTGATACTGATAGACTGGGTTCTGCACAGCAGGACCGTATTGGTACTGTCCCTGGTATGGTTGATAAGTAAATTGAGGTTGACTTGTGACAACTGTACTTGGACCAAGTTGTCCTACAGGCATTTGAACCGAAGTCTGAATTGTGGGTCCATACTAAGGTAAAGATACTTGAGGAATTGATGCAGGAACAGTAGAAACCGGAGCTGTCGATACTCTAGAAGTAGGTGGGGTAGATGGAAGAGATGTTGCAGCAGTTGCCGCAGTCGTTTGAGGCGGAGTTTGAGGCAAACTAGGCCCAGGCTAAGAAACTACAGAAGGTGCAGAAGTTTGAATAGTAGGCTGAACAGGTTGCTAGGTTGAACCAGAAACCAAGGGTTGTCCAGATTGAGATGACAACTGCACGTTTGGTTGCAAGATCTGTTGGGATTGAGATGGATCCCACACTAAGTTCATTCTGGGGTATGGACCCATAGAAGGTTGAACATATTGAGGACCATAACCGGGTTGAGGGTAGGGTTAGTAATTTAAAGGTAAATTTCCAGTTCCTTGGACAAATGATTGACCTGAAGGTGGTTGGAAACCTTGGGTTGGGTACTGACCTTGAGTTTGATAACCTTGAGGTACGCACTGATATTGGGGTTTACCTTGAGGTACATATTGATACTGGAGTTGACCTTGAGGAATGTACTGTCCCGAAGGTATGTACTATCCTTGAGGTTGCCCCCCAGGCGGTAATTGGGTACCTTGAGGTTGCGGATTTGGAATGGTACCTGACATCATAAGAATATCTTCTACACTCAATGGCTTAGTTCCGTTATTACCAGTTAATAACCCTTGTTCAACACGTTGAGGAGATGCTCCCGAAAAAGTACTAGTAAGTGATTGATACCCAGAGGGAACAGAAGGACCACCATATAAAAATGTTTCTGGAGATTGAGAAAACATGGATGACTGTCTTGACATATTCAAAGGAGGATAATAACCCCTAGGTGTTGAATGAAAAGGAATGTGAGGTGGTGAAAAACTTAGTCCAGAGTTTTCCAAAAATTTGGTCAATAAAAGATACCAAGCGTTCCTCCTAGGTGGACTGTAAAAGATCGATTCACGCTCCCTAAGTTCTATAGCTGGTTGATTTTCAGGGATGGATATACCTTCTTCCGAAGTAACAAGTTCTTCAATAGCAATAAGTCCATAAGGAAGATTTTGGGTAATGACTATTTCTACCCTGGGTGAACCAGGACCACTGGAAGTTGGAGAGGCAAATCCTGATGATGGAGTAGCAGCAGGTTCAGTTTCCAGTTTAGAAATTTCACGTTCATCGGCTAATTCACTAGTAGAAGAAAAACTACCAGTAACTTCAAAACATGAAACAGGTTCAATAATATACTATGGTGCTTGAACATGATAATCAGGATGTACAGCTAAAGAAGACTCTCCTTCTTCAAGTGACCCAACTCTACTGTCACTAGGACTTACAAGGGCTCGTAGCCTTTCTAGATGGCTTGGTGAAAACTCAGGAGGTTGGCCCTGAAGTCTACAGGACTGCCTCAGTAATTTAGCCACGATTAAAAATTTTAATTACTTCACACACAAACAAAGAAAAATCTCAATGAAAACCACCTAAAGTCTCTAAAGAACCAAACAATTTTGAATCACACGCCTAAAGAATCTAGGAGGTCAAACCACACACAAACAGTAACTTTTTGTACTGAAAACACTAGTTGGTGATGAAATCCAACGTTGCAGAATTCAATACAGAAATGGCATTTGGAACAGTTACCCCAACAACCTGCTTAATGAATATACTGGCACAAGTTTCTCCACTAAACCGTCTCAAGTGAAGAGAACCCCCCCATAAAATCCAAGTGAGTCTAGTCGACGTCTTCTCCAGGTACAGTGGGATCTTTCCTCCATCGTCACCTTAGGAAAGATTCCTATAGAATATGGTCACTATGGTTACCAACAGAAACAAATATACCTGGAGGAACAGTCTGTGATCCGATACACACGCAAGGGCAGAGTAGAAAGCTCAATCCCCTTGAAGGCTCCTTGACATAATCCAAGGTTTACCAACAAGTGACCCCAGGCTCCTCGACAATGGTTAATCTGAGGTTTACCATTTTTAATACGTTTATATCTGCTATCGTTCCCAATGAGGAAGGATTGATTACCCCACTGGTTCGGATATGACCTCGTGCTCGACTCCTTTAAGAGGAGCTTCCCAGAGAATAGATGTAACAATTGGAATTTATCTCCTACCACAAGATACAACTACTTGTTTGCTTTACTATCTTGGAGAGTTAATTACTCCCTACTCCAAGATACTAGCCTAAGCTATGTTGGTGATAAAGAGCCCTAGAAATAAAAAGATTACTAGATAGATTTTGCTTTAAGTGTTATTTTTATTGGTTTTTTCTTAATTCAAAAGGTGCGGAGAAGAAACTTTATGGTGTGAAGACTCGACTCCAAAACACTAAAAATGCACTTAAGATGATAAACGATCCTTTTCCTTCAATGAATTTCTAGCTAAAGAAAGAGTTGAGAATGCAATTGCTTGAAAAACAAATCTTTCCTTAACAAACAAATAAAAAGAAGAACTTTTTTGTCTTTTTCAATTAACTAAAAAACGAGACTGATAATTATTCTCACGAAAAAATATTTTTTCTTCAACAATCAAAAACTACAAAAAACAAACTTTTCAAAAGAGATTTTTTTATTTTTTAAACACTCAAAACTATTGAAAAATCTAATCTTGAGATATATAAATTCTAAAAAACTAATTGAAGTAAAAGCTTACAAGATTTCTTTTCAAGGATGTTTTACTTAGTTATGAACAAACTAAGGACTAATTTGTCCAAAATCACAAAATAATCAAAAAACAATCAGCTTTTGTTTTCTTTTTAAAAATAAAATCCAAAACTTTCAAAATAAGTTCTTTCGAAGCTTCGCAAAGAGAAAAACAAGATGTATTCCTTAACAAAGGCATATTTTACAAATCGGTCAGACTCATAAGAAGACCAGCAAAAACCAAGGTGATCTGAGGTTTCTAAGGCCTCTAAGCTCTGAGTTACTACAAAGACCAAACAAAAATCAAGCCAGGCACACAAAGCTTCTAGAAATTCACCTAAAACCTAAATGCCAATGTAATTAACCTACGAAAATTTTCTGACAAGACACGTGCAGATTTGGGCAAAGGCTAAAACACATAAACAAATCCTAAGCTTAACGGAATGAAAATATTTTAAGTTTTTCAAAATTCTGACAGGGTCCGCAGGCCCCTGGTATAACCAGGCACGGTACCGCACTATGTAGTAAAGGAACAGTGTGGGTATGTCTGCACTGTGTTACAAACAGCAGGTGCGGTCCACTCTAAAAAATATGAAAAAAAAAAAAAAACAATTCAAAATCTATAAACCTACCCAACCCCACACAACAAGCAGAAACCAGAAACAAAGAAACAGTTTCTCAAGTCAAAGTAAAAGCAAAGGCAAAAACCAAAAATTAAAGTCCCCAGCGAAGGCGCCATTTTGTCGGGCGGATAAATTGTTCTTGCGGACAAGACCAATCTCCCTAGTATCTAATGATATCTAGCGACAAGAAAACCAAACAAATTCTATCTTTCTCTAAATATGCAATTTATAAATAAAGACCAACAGATGTTTTAGACTTACCTCAGGTCGAGTGCTAGTTTGTGGAAGCCACGCTCCATTTGTCCAAATGAACTCCCTTTTAAAGAATCTGCAAACTTGTAACAAACACACATATCAAATACCACCTGCATAGCCAATATAATAAACCATATTTATCATGATGATCAAGGAATTCATGAAATAAACCATAGAAGACAATTTATTGAGAAAAATGAATCTGATTGTATTAACTTTAATCAAAGAAGAACTTTACAACCTTGGTGCCTTGATGTTGTACAAGATCCTCCCAGGGTCCAGCAAGAATCTCCTCTACTTTGACAAGTTTCACTCTCTTCCCAATGAAGCCAAAAGGTATGTAATCTCTCCTCTCAAGCTTAACTAGGAAGTCTTAATTCCAACAGAATTTACCCTCAAAAATGTTCAACTTTCAACCTCCCTAGAAACCAACCCAATGCCTCAATTTATAGTGCATAAGAGGGAAGTTACTAGGTCCACCTTCAAAGGAATAGATCCCTCCTTCAAAGGGATAAGCTCCTCTCATCAAGGGGTTAGATCCTTTAGTTATGGGATGCATGAACCACCTAGGAGCGAACCAACCACGTCAAGATTCCATCTAGAAGCGTATAGAATTAACCCAAAGTGAGTTTTTAAGAATAAACTTGCGCCTTTTTGACTTTCACAGGGGTCCGCACCCACTCCTTTAGAGACAGAGCAGGCAGGTCCTCATGTAACATGACCAAGGGGTGCAGGACCGCAAGTACTGGTAAGAGAAAGTGCGGAACCTGAGTTTTATAGATTTTCAAAGACTTTCTCTCATTTTTAAAGCTTGACATGAAGAGCTGAGGTTTGAGACTTGCAAAGGAGGACAGTATGAGTGGTGATAGACTCACACTGACTGCAGAAAGTCATGGTGACAATATTTTGTGTAACAAGGATTTAACAACTTGTTATGCTTACAATAACCTCTCACTCCAAAGCTTACAAATATATGATCTAGCTTATGTTGAAATTTGCATAATTAAGTACTTGAAACCGGTGTATGTGTTGCCTTATATGGGCTTGACCCAAGTTTGGAAGAGTTATTTAACCAAACAAATCCCGCAGCTACCGGCCCTTTCGGCAACAGCCCGCGGAGCGCGGACTGAGGTCTCACTCGAGGTAGCAAGGGAGGGTGTTGGAACCAAGTTTCCACACCCTTGGGATGTCTAGATGTGGTCTGGATGTTTCGCGCCCCATTCTATAGCCTCGCACTACTTTGCTTCCACGCAGATTTGAGACATGGTTATTCCTCACTACTAATTAAGGAGTTTTATGGATCATATCTACTTGTGAGGGTCTTTAAACAAACATTTAATCAAGATAACCAGTGCACGCACTTAACAGAGATACAAATTTGCATTGACCCAGAACAAAAGCATATGCATAGAGATTCAATAGAACTATCAATCATAAAGTAACCAGATCTACAATAGCTCAGATTACCACGGTGTTTCAAAATCAACTTATCTTTATTTCCACTTTATCACCGATACATCCAGATCTACCTTGCGCACTCAACTGCAGGGGTCTGCGCACACAGCTGCGGACTCTTCCAGGCCTCTGCGCACACCGCTTCAGAGCCTCTATCTACTACCCAATACCCTCAACTCAGACTTATAGACGCTTCAAGACTTTTCTTCTCAAACACCCATTACCTATCAGATCCAAGATTACATACCAAAAAGCTACCTTCTACCCATAGAGCCTCGCTCTATTTATACCTTCCTATGGTCCACGGACCGACTTACTTCCTATTATTCTATATTATTTCTTTGCGGGACAACCCTTTAACTCAACTTATTTCCAACTCGCGCTCCATGCACTTCGTGGAGTCTTTACCATATCTTTCCCAAAATTTCAGACTTTGAACCCCAAAACTGTTACGCAGGCCCTCTGCTACCCAACAGTCCCCCAACACAATTATCATGACTCGTCCCGAGTCACTTGGCTGGTGTGACAATATTCTCGCGGAGGTCAGCCAACAATTTCTATACTTCGTTGGTAGTTGCACCAAACTCAACCGAAATCTGTTGTATTTGTGCAATTCGGGCCACTGACACATCAATCTCTGCCAAAGCTTCTTCACCCGATGCATACTCTACCTGCATGTGTGCCACCTTGCGCTCAATGGCGATGGAAACCACGAATGCCTCATCAATCCATCGCTGGAGATGTTCTTTGATCACTGCTTCTTTTTGGCGAGCAGCATCGACTTGGATTTTCAGAGCCTGAGCCTCCTTCATCTTGGCCAAGCGTTGCGTAACCACAACCGTCTGCGTGGTTCCTATGATATCATCATAAGCTTGCTGGAGCTCTCTTGCCTCAGTTTCCAGTCGCTGTAGGGTAAGATATTCTTGGAGTGAAGTGAGAGTGATAAGCACCTACGTCAACAAGTCATGTGCATTCCTTCATGGATCATGTGATATTTTCTCAGCCAGAGCTAATGATGCTCTTGTGCTGCTTGATGACCTCCATGGGCATTGAAGGTTGTGCCTACAATTTCAGCTCAGTAATCTGCAAACTGAGCTCCACTTGAATCTTTGCGGCCTCCTCCTTCACAGCATGGAACCCACTAGCCAGCTTGTCGATTCGTACGCCAATAGACAAGTCGGGCACAATCTCAAGCTCAGGGGCTCGCAAACATTCTTCCCCCACCAGTTTCTCCCCTTGTTGAGTTTATACGATGGCTTGGTCCCGTTGCAGGCTCAATTGTTCGATATTAATTCTCTGTTCATTAAGTACTTGTGTCGCGTGCCTCTCTCTGGCGTGGAGCTCCATCGTGGCATTGTCCTAGAGCTGGTACAAACTGTCACATGGGAGGGCAGCCAAATTGAGTCCCATTCCTTGAAGTCATCCTACCACAGCTCGGTCCTCCTCATTTTCCGTTATCAAGGCTCTTGCTGGAATTGCGATAGTATGAGCCAGTTGGGCCTTCATTAATTGCTTGGTGGCTAATATTCCTGTAACGTCATGAGTAGCGATGGTTCCTATGTGCGTTGTCCATGTGCTCAGTCCTTGTAGCTACGTGCAGAGCTCCCCCAACACAATCTGGTGCTCTAACATGGTGTTGTCAATTGCATCCCGAGTGTCTTCGTGAACGATGTCCCCTATGTCCCCTAGGTCACCCTCGGTCAAGGTGGTTAGTTCACCGTCCCATTTAGATGCCTTGGCCTTCTTCTGTGACTTCGTCCGTTCGGTCAGCACTGGCCACTTTAGGGGCGCACCCGTGGTGGTTTCTGTCCCTGTCTGTGTGCCCATCTTCGTGGGTACCTTCTAACTACTGTTGTCCTTTGTTGATGTAGCCTCTCCATAGAGTAGCCTGGCCTTGTCTACCTTTTGCAAACACTCCTTTGGCTGCAGGGTTGTAACTGTCCCTTTTGCATTCTGCTCCATCAGTGCGCCAATCGCCAAATGGGGAAATTTTATTGTATCTGCCAGGTCCCAGTCTTCAAATTTCATTGTTGCAATCCGGCCAACCATCGAACTTTCAAATGGAACTCCTTTTGGAATGGACAGGGTGACAAGTATATTATCGACTTCATCCAGATTGGTAGGTACCTTAGCTTTCCCTTTACTTGGGGGCACATACTTGGGCCATCGTACTAGTTGGATAGTATCCTCATCGGGGTTTATTTCTTTGACATATGTTGGAGAGCCCACTTTCTCCTCATCACTTTCAATTGTGATCGGTTTGCCCTTTTCTTCCATGGTGAGCTTACTAAAGTGCAGATGTCGCAGCAACCTTCTTACCGGTTCTAGAGTCTGGGAGTCCTTCTTAGTCCACAGCGTCTGGGGTGATTTAGGGAGCTCGGCTACCTGCGACAGGGGATTATATGGACTCCCTATGGTAGGGTTTCTTGTCCTGAGGAATAACTCTTGGTACTCCTTTGGCAGTGCCTAAAACCACAAGCTTTCCTCCATTTGTTTTTCATTCTTCTTAGCCGAAAACCAAGGCGTTCTAATTTTTAGCTGAACAACCTTAGTGTTGTGTCCCTTTTCTTGCGTGTTATATACAGTTTCAAATTTAAAATCGGTCGTTCACCCTCCTCGTGGCTCATTAATGCGATTTTGGCAGTTACCCTTATGCCTTAATGTTATAGAAATTTTTGGGCACTGCAAACCCAATCATGAATGTCCATAAACCAAGGGCTCTTAAGTCCCTAAAAGTGTTGTTCCAACCTCTAAAAGAACAAGGTCAACTGATTACATCTTCTCCCAGAAGTTCTCCATGAAAAACTACTCAGAACTGGTCAAAACTGGACCATCTCACCTGCTCCATGGTCAAAGTGCGTTGCATCCCACCTAAATACACATGGGAGGTGTGATGCATACTGAAAATCCCTTCTATGGGGTGTGATGGGTGAGAATGGACAAATGGCAAGGTCAATCTGCAAGGTGGAGGATCATGGAATCTTCCAGAAAATTCTCCTGTGACACTTGCCTCTCTGCATTCGCCCAGCGATGAGTAAGAGAGCATCAATCTCCAAGTGGAATCAAGAACTATCAGAGAGAGGACACTAATCAAATCTCAAAATCTGACTCACCCCCTTTGCAAACATCTATATATGGATCCCTCATCCCAGAGATCCAGAGGCTGGAATTTTGTATCTTGTAAGGAAGTGCTATTGGTTTCTTGGTGTAATATCATAGTGTTGGGTGATCTAAGCTTTTCATGAGGTGAAGAAGGGCTTTCTTGCTAAGAGGATGATGCTGGGTCAGAACAATTGGTTGTAATCCTCTTTACTCTTCTTGATTATTAATAAAGTTATTCAAGTTTTCCTCCACATTCTTGTATGATTGATGATATATGCATTTGTTTGGTCAATATATATCTGGTCCTCTATTGCTTATGATAATAGATCTATGTTCTTGGATAGTGTTATGTTGTTTTGATTTTACAGGTGCTCTTTGAAGCTGGGTAGATGAGGAAGCGAGTGGGAAAGATCTGTCAGAAGGGAGAGGAATCAAGCAAGGAACCAAGCACAAGACAGAGGTTGGTCTCATTTATTCCTCTCTTATCTATTTCTCATAAAGGAAAACGAAAGTAGTTTTAGTTTGTTTGTTTCTAAGGTAGCTACCAACCTTAGTGGGACTAGCAGCTCTGCATAGACACTAGATTTCCCGATAACAAAATGGCGACTCCGCCGGGGAGCGAATAGATTGTTTGTTTATCTACATTTTTTTACTTTATAAACTTACAGACGGAGCCTGAAGTCAAGCCAACTAGCCTTAGAACTGCATTTGCTATGCAAGTTCAAAGTAGATCAATGTTGCTTCAGTCTATCTCTAGGTTTTATTTATTAACTGAAAATTTGATTTAAAAGCTCTCTAATTGCCCTTGTGGTGGCTCTAGTAACCTCCTTAGATCTACCCCTGTGATTAATTTACTGATTACCACTTGCTCGGCCTAAATCCCTTAACTGAGCTGCAAACTGTGACCCGGAACCCAGTTGAAGTCTCGTCCCTGGACCATTGCACTGTCTCTTCTTTGGATTCTGGATGCATTGCACTTCCCAAGTGTAGTAGGTGCACTGCATCTCTTTTTCCCTGTGTTACAGGTGCACTAATTAGACAAGGCCACTTCTGCTCTTAGATTTTGGTTTCTGTGTTCACTCTTTTCAGCTCTATTCAGAAGTTTTGCTGTCTATAGTCAGTACACCTCTCTTGAAACCCCCTTCCTTGCCATTATTCTGCCTCCATTGTGCAAAGAACTGTAAATGTTTTTATGTATTTTGAGCCATTTTTAGTTCTCTTTTACAAAGAAGTAGCATAATTGAACTGTCGTTTCTTGATTTGAAAGTGTCGCAAGTGTCATTTTCAGTCATAGAAGAGAATCCAACTATTCTTGATAGTCGATTACATTGTTACTCTTTTATTTGATTTGAATTAGTAGTTTTTCAAGTGTCGAAAGAAAGTTTTCAATTCCAAATCGCAAAGTGTCGTCATTGCCTTCATTTTGTCTTGAAAAGAAACTTGTTAGTAAGGTCGCTTTGAAAAATAATTCAGATTTGCACTTAGATTTCTTTTTATCATTCACACATTAAGAAGGCTTAAAACAAATACATGCATGTGCATTTGCATTTAGACTGTTTGTTGGTTTGATTTAGGACAGTTCATATAATATGTGCTCTCTTCTGTATGTTGAAAGAATATCATCTCTCTTTCCTTAGTAGCTAGAATTTTCATTGCAAAAAGAAGATTAAACGATTGTTTATCATCTTAGATTGCATTTTAGGAATTGTACATCTACATCACGTGCTGAACCTGAAAGGCAAATTTCTTAAGCAAGATCAACTGTAAAATAAATTTAATGAATCTAAAAACGCTTTGGAACCTAATGCACAACATTTAGAAGTCTAGGCTAGAGACGTATTCCGACGTCGTAAAGCCTGGTAACTATTGTTTTCATTGATGGTTGGGTGATTCCTCCACTTTGAGACGATAAGTGCCAGTACAGACTTGTGCTCCCACGTATCGTCGAGTATATATTGGGAGACCACAATAGGCTTTATCCTTTATCCATAGGAAGTCGTGTCTGCCGCCATATCGATCGCAATGCACTAAACACAGCATTCGGGAAGATTGACTGCCGTACCGTAAAAAGTATTTTGTAGTTTTGCGATTGGTTTGGTAATCCCTCTATCTAGATTTCTAGAGCAGTCTCTTTCATTCCTTTTCAAACTCCTTAAAGAAAAAGGTCCATCTGAGCACTTGTCACTTCAAGCTCATTAAAAATCGAAGGCGACTAGAGTCATCTTTTGTTTTTTCTCGACTCTTAAAAATTGAAAAAACAAGTTGTGTCAAAGCGTCTAAAATTTATTTTAATCGGAATAAATATCACCTTTCCTACGTTGGTCTTAGTTTGAGAAAAATGGAGTCCACCAACCAAGGAGTTCCCCTTGGGGGAAATCCTAGTCCTTTCTCTTCTTAGGGAGATGTTGGGGCGCCCCATATGGCCACATTGTCGCTTCTAGGATTGACAATCGGCTTACCTGTACGGCTCTTCTCAACCTCTGTCATTCAGAACACCGTGATTCCTGAACAATCAAGTTAGCAACTAAACGATACCAGAGTTACCCCCCAACCTTCTACTTCATCCAATTCTTCCTCTCCTCCTTCCTCTTCGCTTGATGAAGCTGGTAAAGCCAAAAATCAAGTAACTGAGAAGAATAAGGAGAAGAAGAAGAAAGAGAAGAAGAAGAAGGAGCCAAAGGTGAAAAGGGGCAACCAAGCATCGTCTAGTGAAAATCCACACACTGCACCGTCCAGGCCTAAATTTCCATGTGTCATTTGCAAAGGAGACCACTATCATCGAGATTGTCCTTGCATCCCTTGGATCTTAAGGGACTGGTCTCCTCGTTTTCACAATCCGGTTTCATCAACCTCTAATGATCACGTTGAAAATACACCGTCGACTAGTGAAAGTGAAGCCCCTGGACAAAAAGGAAAATGTAAATTTCCTTGTAAATTGTGTGAAGGTGATCACGTCGTCCACCATTGTCCCTTCTTAGATGAGGCTAAAAGAGTTTTGGATGACTGTCCGGTTTCACCATTATGACTTCCTCCTAGATATAAGAAACTCTTGCCGAGTCCATCACTAGTTGAAAATCCGGCTGACATGCCATTATGGTCGGCTGAAGCATCTATCATTGAAGATAAACCATTTGAATCCACAACAGACGAAAGTCAAAAGGTCGAGGCGGCAGTTGACCCGATCTTGCCTTCAGAGGATCCATCTTCAGATGATACAGTCACCGGAGAGAACAAAAACGACACCGTCCAAATTCTCTTCGTAAGCACAGAATCTGGTGAACTTGGGGGCAGTCTACCCGTTCCTTTATCGCAGGAAGGAAGTTCGTCAGAGTCATATCCGGCCGTCTATTCGGTCCCACCTCCAAGAAACCTAGTTGTTTCCTTCGATTGGAATCTACTAGGCGGACCTGGCTTACCAGCTAGTGTACCATTTCGAATCATTGCTCAAATATATAGAATGGTCATGGCCGGTACCATCATAGATGAAGGGGCTTCTATGAGTATCCTTTCCTCAACTGCTTAGAAAGCGCTTGGTTCGCCATCGCTTTTGCCTGAAATGAGAAATCTAATAGGCTTTGACAAAGGAACCAGTCGACCATTAGGGATCCTTCCCAATGTGCCAATAACATTGAGAAGAAAAATCATTCACATAAACATAATGGTAGTCCAAGGACGCCTGGATTATAATCTACTCCTTGGACGTGACTATATTTATTGCATGGGAGCCATTGTCTCCTCACTCTTTAGGGTAATGTGTTTCCCGCATGAAGGAAGAGTGGTCAAGCTCGTAGACCAGCTTTCATTCCCCGGTTCACACAGCAAATAGTGATATACCATCCCTTAATGGTCTTTTCACACAAGGAATGTCTCATCAATCCCTAGTCCGTCCTCCTGATGAGCGCGAGTGATTCGGGGGATATGACTGAAACCCAGGGGGCATGCACTCTGGCCTGTTTCAACAGGAAAACCTTGGGTATAGGGTAGGTTTTCGCAAAGGATATATGACTGGTTGACACACCCGTCCATTTAGGAAAATGGAGTTAGACCATAATAAGATACCTCTGTTAAGGTGGGCCTTTCCCGATAAAACAAATGTTTTGTCTGCAAATTGAGAGGTAACCTGGAAACTCTACTTCACTATACCTAGGGGCATGCAAACCTTTTGGCATGCAAGCGAAGAGCGACCATTTATTTTTTTAAATTTGTATGTCCTCTAACCCTTTAAACTCGTAGGATTGGTCATTTCCTAACTTGCATAAAGAAAGGATGTGGGGCAAAGCTTTAAAAAAAATGTCGTTTTTATATGAGACATCCTTATTATACGACTGGATCGAGCATTTTTAACGCGAAATTCAAGCTCGTTAAAAAATAAACATAAGAAATGAGCAAATGTTCCCCCAGAGTTTAAGCTCATTAAAAAATGAACCATTTTCCTGTAAATAACCTTCGTGAATGTATTATCATCAGCGTTTGAAGCCTTGGTCGTGTTCTCATCATCACCTCCACTCTGTATTGGCCGATCATTCACCTCCATTTGATTGTTTACTCTTTTGAGGAACAACTGCGAAGAGTGATCCTATTAGCCATCCTTGTGACAATGCCATGATTGGAAAATTCCAAGCCTTACTTGGAATCAGCTGCTACCCGAATTTATCACTCGTTCCTCAAAAAATGAGTCTTCTTTAAGCTCTTTTCAACTGACTCGTAAAATATGAAAAGATTGCCGAGCAATTGGCCTCTCCAACGTGTTAAAGGGACTGGAAGTGCTATCCCTCCTTTAGATTTTAATCTTTTTGGACTTGAGGGATCATTACACAAAAAGATCGAGCGCTTTTTTGTTCGACTCGTTAAAAGTACTGAAAATTCATCCCTTTTGTATTGTTTTATACTTTTTCGGACTCAAGGGATTAAATGACGAAAAAGGATTATTGGAGTTTTCTTTACGTCCCTTTTTCAGACTCTCTAAAATTGAAAAGGACCGAGTTATCCTTGTCGTTAAACTCGTTAAAACCGAATAGCGACAAACTTGTCCATACAGACAAGAATGAGTTTCACTATCGCTAGGCTCATTAAAACATAGTGATGGGTTTGCCCGAAGGGCAAATTATAGAACAAGAATATGTTATCCTCCTCAAGCTTGACAAAAATAAAGAGGTACTGGTTAGCAATGACTGGGGAAAGTTTGGGAAGAAAACTTGAAGAAACTTTATTGGTAGCAAGTCGCTCTTGAACATTACACTTTCACTCCGCATCCAAGTCAGGTTGGGTTGTTCCGTTCACTGGTCATATCACCATGGGTCCATCACACCATCCACATTTGGGGTTAATGCTACCAATCTATCATGTTAGTGTCACCGATATGTTCAAGAGAAGTCGCTCAGAGAATTCACTTGTGTCTCATCCACGGCAATACATTTACGCTCCATTCTTTCATGACCGCCACCCTGAACCTTATATCACCAGATCGTTTTGACCTCCATTAAAATCATTTACTCTATTCCGTGTCATTGATGTGGGATTCACTAAGGCCCTCCTATGACGGATCGCTTCTTGTCGACATCAGCTCATTATCCAAGAAGTCCATCTAGGAACAACCCTTTCAGTACTTTGAAGCTTGCATGCCTCAATGGCAAGTTTCTCACTTCCGGCGACAGGTTTACATCAATGGCCTTCGACTGAAAGATTTTGCGTGGTGTTAGACGCCAAGTCCCTTATTTACACCACGTGAATTGTACTGTAGTACCTTGAGGGTCATCATCATTATCGGTGATTCCTCCCGTGCCTGTTAACAACTTACATCATTGGCTGGTAATCAAGCGATGTCTTTCCATGTTCGACTCCAGAACATCTCTCACATGGATCGACTTGTACTTTGAGTGAAGATCGAATGAGATTGAAGACCCCGGATCTAGTTTCATCCATCCAGGCTGCGATATATATTTAGGAAAATAAAGACATCAAATTTACATCATTACTGCACAGATAATCATCTAACCTAAGGGATGATGGCTCTACCACTATCATCAGTCTACACTCAGACGATTTTATGTCTTATGTAAATGAAAATGAATTTATAAAGCTGAGCATGAGAATGCCTACCTCAGCTAGATCATGAAAATATTATGAAGATAATGTATTGTATTGTATCTTATTACAGGTCGCTTTCCAGCTTGAAAAAACTTCAGATCCTCATGATAAAGCATTTCACCAGACATCAACAGATTAACGACCTCATGCTTTAGGGGGCAACTTTTATAAACATTTTTTGGCACTACAACCCCAATCATGAATGTCCATAAACCAAGGGCTCTTAAGTACCTAAAATTGTTGTTCCAACCTCTAAAATAACAAGGTCAACTGATTACATCTTCTCCCAGAATTTCTCCATGAAAAACTACTCAGAACTGGTCAAAACTGGACCATCTCACCTGCTCCATTGTCAAATTGCGCTGCATCCCACCTAAATACACATGGGAGGTGCGATGCATACTAAAAAGACCTTCTATGGGGTGCGATGGGCGAGAGTGGACAAATGGCAAGGTCAATCTGCAAGGTGGAGGATCATGGAATCTTCCAGAAACTTCTCCTGTGACACTTGCCTCTCTGCATTCACCCAAGGATGAGTAAGAGATCATCAATCTCCAATTGGAATCAAGAACTATCAGAGATAGGACACTAATCAAATCTCAAAAGCTGACTCACCCCCTTTGCAAACATCTATATATGGATCCCTCATCCCAGAGATCAAGAGGCTGGAATTTTGTATCTTGTAAGGAAGTGCTACTGGTTTCTTGGTGTAATATCATAGTGTTGGGTGATCTAAGCTTTTCATGAGGTGAAGAATGGCTTTCTTGCTGAGAGGATGATTCTGGGTCAGAAAAATTGGTTGTAATCCTCTTTGCTATTCTTGATTATTAATAAAGCTATTCAAGTTTTCCTCCACATTCTTGTATGATTGATGATATATGCATTTGTGTGGTCAATATATATCTAGTCCTATATTGCTTATGATAATAGATCTATGTTCTTGGATAGTGTTATGATGCTTTGATTCTACAGGTGCTCTTTGAAGCTGGGTAGCTGAGGAAGCGAGTGGCAAAGATCTATCAGAAGGGAGAGGAATCAAGCAAGGAACCAAGCGCAAGACAGAGGTTGGTCTCCTTTATTCCTCTCTTATCTATTTCTCATAAAGGAAAACAAAAGTATTTTTTGTTTGTTTGTTTCTAAGGTAGCTACCAGCCTTAGTGGGACTAGCAGCTCTGCATAGACACTAGATTTTCCGATAACACTTAATTTCCCGCCGCCCACTCCAACGTGTCTTAACTGGGACATCTTATCATGAACAGTACCTGCAACGGTCGCTTTCCATTCCCTCTCTGCAGCATTGTAGCTCCTGGTGCATGGGTGCATCTTGTGCAGTTTTTCATCCATACACAGCTTTTCTGTAGCCTGTTTTATAGTCCCATGCCCTCTTCCAACTGCGTGGAGTGCTAGGATTGAGCCTTCTACAGATAGTCAGGTGGTCACATCGGTCGTGCGAGCCTGCCACTTCCCTACTAACCTAGGCTGTGAGCACCATTCGCCTTCTAATGGTGTATCACAGTCTATGTCTCTGTGTGCCCTAGGGTGCAGGCACAACCATGCTAACAGGGTCACGGGTTGCCTGATTAGTATAGGCGAGCCAGCCATGTCTGATTCCTTCACTAGCTCTTTTGTGTAGCCCATGGGGGTGACTTCTAATTGTAGTTTATCAATTTCTTCATCCAGCCTCGCACTTTTCTCTCGGAGTCTAGCCCCCACTTCCGCTAGCTCGCAAAGTCTCATTTTTCCGCGTTGAATGGCTTCCCATAGCTGTTGAATCCCTTCGCGCAGGTTCCCGTAAGCAAGATGGACTATAGATGTAATGGTTCGTTCGGTTGTGGAGAAAGTTCCCTTTCCCCGAGCCCTCATTCTGCACATATTTGGTTGGGTTGATGGCCGCGCGACGTGCACCCGTGCCCTTCACTATTGATGGATGACCACCCCGCACCCTCAGGGCTACCACGCGCATCCTCCACTCCGTACCTGGAACCACCTCCTACATCTCAGCTTCTCCATCCTCCATTTGGGTGCGCGTGGTGCTTCTTCCAGCGCACCAGGCTGCTCTTGTGTTACGATTAAGGTGCCAAGGCTGATGAAGTTCCCTTCCATCATTGCGTCGTTAGCCGCTGGTCGTTGTCTTTCTTCTGTGGTCACGCGTCGCAACGATCTAATCATCATATTACAATTAAGTGTCGTAACTTCATGCAATCGGTTTTGCCATCGCTCAGTCTCCTCATCTGAATCCGATGTGCAGGAGCTATCGCGTTCCCATGAGATTCTTCCATCATCTATGGGATTCACCTGAGGTCCTGCACTGTGATCTAATAGATGCATTCCAATTCATCGTCACTCTCCTCGTCGCGCATCGATTCAGTGTAGTGCTCTCCTTCAGCTGGGTCCAATGGAACTATTACCCACAGTGACTTCTTCTCAAACGTCATTTTTCACCTTTTTAAATTGATGACCCCATTCATGTCCGTGGCCCAATCGATTCCGAGCAACACAGGGTAAGGATTACTATCATCAACAATGTCTATTACCTCGAAGTCGGTTTGCGTACTTACGCCTTCGATGTCCACTGTCACCCCTTTCAATCGGCCCATCGGTAAGATCTTTTGTTGGTTGGAAATCCTTAGTTGAATCAGGGACCACTTTAGTGCGGGCTTACCCATACGTTCCCATGTTTACTTAGGTAGCACGTTCGCATCCGAACCAAAATCCAGAATGACCTCGTCCATCTCGTATTTGTCGATTTGCGTTGTCATTCTCATCTCTCGTCTGGAGCGCAAGACATGTTTTCCTAGTGTCCATACTACGCGCAGTTCACCCGACCCGGTGAACTTAGTGATTAGCTCCTATAGTCCTTCAATGGCTTTGTTATCATGCAGCAGCTTTACGCAGGTTTCGAGAAAGGTATTAATCATGGATGGGTCTAATCCTGGCTCTGTTTGGTCCCTCCTACCTGGAGTAGAGACTTCCACAAAGCTCTTCGGAGCTTCCTTAGGCGTCCTCATCCCTTGTTCCAGATCATGGTCAGGTTCCTTTGTAGGTGCATCATGCCTCTTCTCGTATTCTGCAAGCTCTTTCTACCTATCACCTCCTATGGTTGCACCGCTCCTCAATACCATGGTTATACTAGGGTCCTCTTCGCAGGGTTCCAATCACATCATCTAGACATTTTGAGTTGGTGTGGGTTGTAACACTCTCTTCTCACGCATTTGGGCAATTAATGTTGGACAATATACCATTTCATGATCAAACTTCTCACAATAGGGACAAGAGATCCTGGTCGGGTTAGTGCAGTCGCGAGTGTAGTGTCTTGGATCTCCACAGCTATAACAGATCAGTTGTCCGCGGCCCCACCCAGGCCCCATTCCTCTTCCTTGACCGCATCCTTGAAATCCTCCTCACGCTTCTGCGGTTCTTTCCATCATTAAGTCATAACTTCGACATGTTTGCTCATCGTGACATACTAATCGACAAAAGTTGCAGTACAGTTGCTACGGGGTCTGGGTATACTTCTGTAATAGGTGGCGGTTATCTGTTATGCATTTCCCCCTACTTGAAAAATCGCACACCAGAGCACAAGTGCGGGACCTGGTCTTTCTTGTACCTATAGTTTTAATGGCATCAGGCTTCCTCCCGCCAAATAGTTCACGAAGGTGAGGCAGTGGTCCTTATCATGCCCTTGACTTTTACATTTAATACAGCCTATCTCTGCACACGCCTCCGATCGATGCACCCTATCTTGCTTCAAGATTTGCATTTCCAAACTCAGGTTTTGTAGTTGCACATGGATTTGCTGAACTCCCGACCCTGGATCTTGTATCAAGGTCTCATGCAGCCTCATTATGGTCTCTAACACTTCATCTTGGGTTGAGATATTTTGTTGGGATAGGGTTGTCCTCAGATGTGGTGTTAATGACACCACAAACCATGCGCAGTGCTGCACATCCGTCAATGTCATGTTAGCCTCGCGAATGGTGCTTTTCAACCTCTGGTCTAGATCCCATGGAGTTTCCCCGGGAAACATTGTGATCTCCTTGAACCCAATAACCGACTGTGCTTTTGACTTTGGTCACCCAAATTCCTTGTTTAGCGCCTCCTGGATTACTGCTATTCCCTCATTTGGATGATCGCTTGAGTATTTCATGTACCAGGTCAACACGTGGTCTTGCAACATGCTAACTAAGGTAGCCTTCTTGATGTTATCATCTGTGATGCCTTGAGTGTCCCATATCGATTTTATCACAAACCAAAACTGGCTCGGTTCCTCATTTCCTACACCCTTAAATATCAGTAGCTTGACTGCACTTTCCATCCCGATGTCGGTGTGGATGGGTTTGATGTAGGTGAAACGGGGGATGGCATGGATAGAGGTGGTATCAGTGGGAAGCACTCCTTAATCAACCAGACTACACTTCCTAGTGAGAACCTCACGAGCTCCTCCTCACTCTCCCATGAGATAGAAATCAGTGGACTGTTCTCGACCCCTTCCATTCCTCGGTAACCCCTTCCACTCAACGTTACTGTAGACATCAATGGATGTGCATAATCTATTTTTCACACAATAGCATCTTAATCCACGTATTCAATGATTTGATATACTTACCCTGCTTCACTATAACTCACGGTTGTATCTATTGCGAACACAGTGATAAATCCTCCTATTACTCGATCCAGCCAATGATCTACTGCACGTATGATTTTATCTTTAGTGGCTTCTAGCCTGCGCACTAGTTCTGGGGTGCACACAATAGGCTGGTCTAGTCTGCACCTTCCCACGTTGTCAGCTAGCCTCGCGATCCACTCGTACAACTCTATTGGAAATGTTGTGAAGAAGATCTCGTGGATATCTGTGTATGTATAGCTGTTACACAGTAATTTGTCACCATCCCTATTACTCCTCTTGTCGTACCTTGGAGGACCCATCCCGGGAGTTATAAGAAGTGACAAAGTCTAAAAACACTTGCATTATGTTCCCCTGAGTATGTACTCCATGTTCCCTGAAGACACCTTCTGCATATCATCCCTGAAAAGTGCTCTTTTTCCATTGGTGCAAGTCCACAGTATCCTACCCGCGCCAATGATGGAGATCCTCAAAAGAGGGCACGACCATTGGCGCTCTGTCTTAGAGCAACAGTCGCGCCAACCAAATTTAGTCGTGCTTTTTGCCTTAACGCACGTCCGGCTGTTGTTTCCTTCATTACATGGAGCTTTTCTGAAGATAAAAAATCAGTCTTTTGTCGAGATTTATCCTATATCCATCTTTAATGGCTTTCGAGGATAATGCTAATCCACAAAAGGTGTCCCGGTTCATCGTATCCTCCTCCCTTCTTCATCTATATAAGCTTGTCATTATGCATTGGACAAGCTAGTGCTAGTGATAGAAGTGATAGAAGTGCTAGTGATTTAGTGATTGAGTGATAGTAGTGATAATCATTGGTCATGGAGTGTTAGATGTTGAGTTCTTTAGTTCTTGGAGGAATGCTAGTGAGGGATAGAGAGGTTATGTTGCCGGAGAGGAGATGCATTGCAAGACACATATAGTTACTCGCCCAGCCAGGAGAAGGGTCAACGTCAGAACAATGGTTGTAACTTTTCCTGTTTATTAATTGATGAGCGACTGCTATTATAGTTCCAATCTCATTGTCTATTATGGTGATGTGTTGATTTATTTCCTTTCTGACTGAAATATACTTGTGCCTTGGTAGTTTTTATGTTGGTATCTGTCTCTTCCTTTGAATGTGCAAGTGTTCGTTTGTGATCTGTTGGAGCGAGGGAGCGGGGATATCAACTCTGCTTCAATCATAGCGTTGGACTCCAGGTTGGTCTTCTTGATTCACCTTTGATGCATAACTAGGAACTTGCGTAGCAGCGTGGTTTGATTGTGGCTAGTTCTGTTATAGGCTAGTGGGATCGCCTCTGTCCGCAGAGGGGATTTACCTGACCAACAAATTGGCGACTCCGCTGGGGATCGAACCTAGAATCCTTATGCTGGGGGGCACTATACAAATCCCTATGGCCGATCCACTATGGGGCCAAATCCTTCCGGACAAACTCTATGGGGGCAACCACCACCTGGCTGGAACCCTGGTGCTCCACCCTACCAACAGCCCCAGATGCCTTTCAATCCTCAATTACCATTCTTAGCGACTTTAGAATTACCAGATGTATCCAAATTAACCAATGATCCTATTCTTCATAATCCTTATTGGCCTCCAGTTCCAACTAAAATACCTGGTGACTGTCCAAAATTTGATGGTAAAGCCAATGAAGACCCACAAGCCCATGTTATGACCTATCATTTGTGGTGTTCATCTAATTCGTGGCTTGACGATTCAATTCGGCTTCGCCTTTTTCAAAGGACTCTCACTGGCTCTGCCGCTAAGTGGTATATCGAACTTCATCGCGGGTCCTTTCAAGATTTCAATTCTTTGGCTATGGCATTTCTTACTCACTTCCAGTTACCCATTCGATACGAAACGGGTACGCACCTCCTCACTTCTTTAAGACAAACGACGGCTACGCATATCTCTGATCATATCCATGAATGGAGACGGCGTAGACGTATGATCAAATTTTGGATTCCCGACCAGCTTCTTACCGATTGGTTTACGACTTCGTTCGTGCCTCCGATAGCTCGGGATATCGCCATGGGGGCGTGTGTCACTGAAGAGCAAGCTATTGCTCGAGCTCAGTACCTTGACTTGGTTTATTCTCAGTCAGGTACATTATATGATTATCTGCCTGATGTCCCAAGACAAGGAACATCTAAAGCCCCGCCAACACCCACTGTTGACGGTATCATTGGTTCGGTTAATTCATCCTCAAAGAAAAATTCGACGAACCCTGCAAAGCAAAAAACATCTGCTTCGAATGGACAACCTTCCCAGGCATCACCTGGTTCGAATGTTACTTCTGAGGTTAATGCCGTCCAATCTAATACGGCAAACAAGGCTTCGAAAGAGAAGAAAAAAGGGAAAGCGAAAAATAAGCCGGAACAGCCTAAGCAGGAAACCCCAAAACCTCAATCCGAGGACGGCACTAAACGCAAACCCAAATATCCTTGTCTTATTTGCGATGAAGATCACTTTACCAAGGATTGCCCGAGGCGGTCCGAAGTTAGTCGTTTGTTAAAAGGCACCTCTGGGACTCCTGCGGTGCTCAAAGAGCCCTTTCCCACCCAACACACTCAAAAAACTCAAATGGTGGCTGACCCTACTCAGCCTCCCTCTTCCTTTGGTTCTCAAGTGTTTATGGCTGGTACAATACCCATTAATATCAGTACTCGAACGAAAGATTATCCGTCATCTGCCGGGAAGGAGCCTGAGGTTCCCCCAAGTGCTCCCCCGTTCAGTTCAGGTCCGCTCCACATCGAGAGACCTACCACTGAAACGCCTCTTCGACCCCCTCCAAAAGGAGTACTCCGGAAATCCTCGTATAATCCGAATGCTCGTGCTGCACAGCACTACAACATCGTTGAGGACTTAGCACAGACTCCGTCGGCTATGTCCGCTTTAGAGGTTCTCCAGAGCTGCCCTTCTCAGAGGAAGTCCATGCTATCTGCCATTGGTGGCATAGACCCGGCCGATTCGGATTTAATAACTTTTGATTTAGAATGCCACACTCAAAGACTGCCTCCCCAAATCGCCTTCCTCATACAGGTAATTATTGATTCCAAGACGATTCATCGTACAGTTATTGATGAAGGTGCCTCAACTTGCATCATGTCTGTTGCCTGTTGGAAAGCTATTGGATCTCCGACGTTGAGCCAATCTCCCACTACCTTGGAAGCTTTTGATGGAAGAGCATCCCGTCCTTACGGTATACTCCAACGTTTACCAATCTCTTTGGAAGGGAAAACGGTCGAGATTGAAGTTGAAGTCGTTGATGCTACTCTAACCTACAACCTCCTTCTCGGACGTAGCTGGATATACGCAATGCAAGCTGTTGCTTCATCTTTCTTCCGAATCATCTATTTCCCTCATCAAGGGAAGATCGTTACCGTTGACCAGCTCTCCTTTTTTGCTTCTTCTTCCGAAGGCACCATCCCATTCGTGGACCATACCTCCAAATTACCTAAGACTCTGGGAGCTGGACTTTTCAAAGATCCTGATCTTATGGGTGTTTTTCCACTCCCTCCTCTAAATGTCGCCTCTGTCAATATGATCGCTACTGGCTCTGATCCGTGGCTCGTACCCCCCACAGACCAAGTAGATTCCTGGGGCGACCAGATGCCATTGAGTCCTGCCGAGTTTAATTATGTTGAAATCATTGCTGCCTCGGCTCCCTCCTCTACACTTACTCCATCCTCAGGACTTCTAGATGAGGCTTCTTCGGATTCTCTAGGAGAAATATTCCTCTCCGACGAAGCTATTATTGAGACTATGTCTCTGGAGGAACCTCCCTGGTATAGTTCTCACCATCGTTCCTCATTTCTCCCTGCCTCGCAGCATTTTCTGACATGCCTCGAGCGGTTTGCTCCTTGTCTCCCATCACAAATCCTTCAAACGCCTATTCAAATTGATCAGGTTTTTTCTGAAGGAAATATGGCAAACATTACACGCACCCAACCCCTCGACATCTCTGTTAAACCCGGGATAGTCGAGCATCTTCACATCGGAGTCACTTGTACTCCAGAGGAGATTCAACTTTATTCCGAACTTTTTCGCGAATTTCGTGATGTTTTCGCATGGTCCTATGAAGAAATGCCTGGCATTGATTCTAGTATAGTGATGCATGAAATAATCACGTACCCAGATGCTAAGCCTGTTCGTCAACGTCTACGCCCTGTACACCCTCGGAAGGCTGCGGCGATTAAGGCCGAAGTAGAAAAGCTTCTTAACGCCGGTTTTATTTACCCTATTCCTCTTACAGATTGGGTTTCTAACATTGTCCCTGTAACTAAAAAACAAGGTACAATCCGGGTTTGTGTCGATTACCGTGATATAAACAAAGCCTGTCCTAAAGATAATTTTCCCACGCCATTCATTGATCAGATCATTGACGAGTGTGCCGGTAGTGAAATATATTCTTTTATGGACGGTTTCTCCGGTTATAACCAGATCAATATTGCTCCCGCTGATCAACACAAAACGGCCTTTATTTGCCCATGGGGAACTTTTGCCTATAAGAAGCTCCCTTTCGGTCTTAAAAATGCCGGTGCTACCTTCCAGCGCGCAATGTCTTATGCATTTCATGACATTCGGCATATTGTGCAACCTTATCTGGATGATCTTCCTGCTCATTCAGCTAAACGTCAGGACCACCCTAAACACCTTCGCGAAATCTTTCTTCGCTGTCGGTACTACCGAATCCGGCTAAATCCCCACAAATGTGTCTTCTGCGTTGAATCTGGCAGACTTCTCGGTTTTATCGTTTCTAGAGAAGGCATCCGTTTGGATCCCCTTAAAGTCGAAGCTATCGTCAATCTCCCTCCCCCAAATTCTTTGCATCAGTTGCAAAGTTTGCAGGGGAAAGCCAATTTTTTACGCCGTTTTGTTCCCAACTATGCCGAGGTAGCTAAAGGTTTTACGCGATTACTGAAGCGTGATATCCCTTTCCATTGGGATGCCACAGCTCAGGAATCTTTTGAACGTCTCAAGAGTTTACTTGTTTCTGCTCCATTGCTTCGTCCTCCGAATTATTATCGCGACTACACCTTGTATTTGGCTGCCGCCGATACCACTATCGGCATGGTTCTTGTCCAAACTGATGATGATAACACTGAACATGTTATTTACTATCTCAGCCGCAACCTGTTAGACACGGAAACTCGATATGCTTATATCGAAAAGTTGGCACTAGCCGCAGTTTGTGCTGTACAACGCTTCCGTCATTATATTCTTTTGCGTACTACTACTGTGATTTCTGATTGCAACCCCATGACGTATATATTGTCACGCCAGTTACTAGGGGGAAAATACTCAAAGTGGATTGTTATCCTCCAAGAGTTTGACTTGGAATTTACCACTGCCAAGTCTAAGAAATCCCTTGTGTTTGCTGAGTTAATTTGCTCTTTGCCATCTTCTTCCTCGACCTCGCCTGCAGAAGACCAAATTCCAGATGAAACCCTGTTCCTCATCAGCACCCTCGATCCATGGTACGGAGATATCATCACATATCTGCAAACGTCCTCCTTCCGCCAAGGTGTGTCTAAAGACGCTCGGCGGAGGATTCGTCATCAATCTCAACCCTACCGTATCATTGGAGATACATTATATCGTCTTGGTGCAGACTCCGTTCTCCGCCGTTGTCTTACCCTAGAGGAAGCTGAACGGGTTCTAAATGACTGCCACTCTGGTGCTTGTGGCGGACATATGTCCGGATATGCTACAGCCCAAAAAATCCTTCGTGCTGGCTATTTTTGGCCCTCTATTTTCAAGGATTGCATCCTTGCCGTCCGCTCTTGTCATGAGTGCCAGATATACCAGCGGAAAATGCGAGCGCCTTCTGCTCCGTTGCACCCTGTGGTTTCCGTCGGCCCTTTTGCAAAATGGGGCATTGATTATATGACCTGTAACCCTCGCTCGGCCGGGGGGCATGGGTTTGTCATCGTTGCCATCGATTACTTTACTAAATGGGCCGAGGCGATGCCTACATTAACTGAAGACGGTCACACTGCGGCGCAATTTTTATTCAATCATGTTATTTCGCGATTCGGCGTCCCTCAAGCCATTGTCACTGATCACGGAAAGCATTTCCGTAATCATATGATGACGGAATTAACAACCCAGCTAGGCTTGCAACACAATAGTTCAACTCCATACTACCCTCAGTCCAATGGTCAAGTTGAAGCTGTCAATAAAATCTTGGTTACAATGCTTCAACGTATCGTTGGTGTGCATAAATCTAACTGGCATTTGATGTTATTCCCTGCCTTATGGGCTTACCGAACCTCCGTGAAGGATTCCACTGGTTTCACTCCATTTCAACTAGTTTATGGACTAGAGGCTACCCTTCCAATTGAATGTGAGATCCCTTCATTGAAATTAGCCGTTGAGCTGCTTCCCAACACTACCCCGTTAGAAGAACGCCTTCTTTACCTAGAATGGTTAGATGAGACTCGTCGCCTGGCCTCTTTGGCCATCGAAACACAAAAGAAGCAAGTCAAGACTCACTTCGATCAGACCGTCCATCCGCGTTCTTTCGTTGAGGGAGACTTGGTCCTACTCTATGATCAAGCGAAAGATAAGCTAGGCGCAGGAAAGCTCGAGTCTATGTGGCTAGGCCCTTATATTGTCAAGAGAGTCCTGCAGAAAGGGGCCTACGAGCTGATTGATTATGAAGGAAACCCTCTTGGGAAGCCCCGAAATGGGATTTACTTGAAAAAGTACTATGCGTGATGCTGGTACATTTTATTATGTACATACATGTACTTTAGTGTATTGTGTGTCGGTTTTCGAGACATAGCTACCACTTATTGTTTTTTTTCGCTTCTTGTGCAGATGCCGGATGCACCTTATGTTGGTTTCGCTGATGGTTCCTGCCGCAGTACCCGCGATTTGTCTTCTGCGGCATGGGTAATCTACAATCCTCATAGCGAGCTAATAGATTGCCAGGGTGTGTGTTTAGGTCGTACTACTAACAATGTCGCCGAATACTGTGCTGTAATCGAGCTACTTGCTAGAGCAATTAATTTCGGTATTCGCGCATTGATAGTGAAACTGGACTCTCAACTTGTTGTCCACCAGCTCAACGGGCAATATTCCGTCAGAAACCATCATATACTAAGGTTGTATTTACGTGTAAGGTTGTTAGAAAGACATTTTGATTTTATTACATATCAACATGTTCCGAGACAATTAAACACGTTATCTGATGCATTGGCCAATCATGTATTAGATAGACATCTGCATAATTTGTAATTAAAACATTATGTAAGCAAGCACATGAAAACACAATAATGAACCATGAACATATGTATATATATACGTGTGTGTCAAAATGTTTGCGCCCCGCGCATTACATAATCCAAAAAATAATACATGTCCAAAATTCATACAGCCGTCGACAACATGTCTCTCAAAAACGTGCAAAAATGAAACCTAGGCGTCTAATCGCGGTGATGCTCATGATAGCATGTCACCGCCCGCACCAAACGTCTCAACAGATGATGGACGCGAGTAGATACTCCCACCGTATGCCTCTGGTACGCTCTAGGCACGTCCGCCAGTCTGCCATAATCTGGGATCCCGCGAGTAAGTGCCTCGAGGTTCTGTACTAGGTCATCATCGTCACCCTCTGCCTGAGGGTCCGCTGCAGGTTGTACTCTCCGTACGTTGTGAGGCAAGTCGGCTGGTCGCTCTGCACCAACATCTGCATACATATATATAGGTGTTGTAAGAAATAGACATGAATTATAAAAACTTGAATATGTTAAAATATTAAAAACATAAAGGGTCCTTACCTAGCTCCTCGTCCCAGTCCTCTCCCTCAGGCAACGGGAGGTCTGGATCTCCAGTAAAATCAGTGCCCGCATAGGGCCAGTCCTCCACGACGATCACCTAGTGTTGGAGCCAAATGAAGAACTCGGGCCTCCAGGCCATCTGCTAGCCCCCACCTCCTCTGGGCATAAGTGGTGCCCATCGAGCCAACCTCGGCTCCCGTGGCACTGGATCTACCACTATACCTCCTGGGATCCGGAATATCGGTAGCCGCTCCAGGAAAAATGATACTATGATGGATCCATATCCAAACTGTTTATTGCCATCACGCTTACATTTGGTAAGCTGCCTCTTGATATTTTTTGTTACTGTCGTGGCCCAATCAAATAATGTAGGGTGTAGGCACTCAGTTTCCAGCAGCAAGTGATTCTTGCTGGCCTCGTGGGGTGCCTGTACCCCAGCCGTCCGAGTGATAGTGAATAGTACCACTCGTAGCACCAAATCTGGGATAGTGACAATGTCCACCTTGGCACTATTGGATCCAAAATGGGCCCCAGGACAAACTCTGGCCATTACCTCCCCCATCTTTTCCCCAGAAGGTCTACTACCGGTCAAGATGGGCCGTGCGCCCCGCCGAGATAGTCCAGTAATAAAATAGACATCAGAGACATCCAACTCCAATGTCTGGTCTTTCAGGCGGAATACCTGATCCTCAATATCCCAGGCATCCACAATAAACCTTAGTAGCTCGGGCTGTGCACGTAGATATGAGGTAAGGAAGAATTTTTTCAGGCCACAATCTCGCAAAGCATTCATGCATGCATCATCTTCCAATGCCAAAGCATCTATGGCCTCATGTTCCCTTTCTCTCCATTCTATAGCCATTCTGACCAATCCCTGCAACCAAAACACCAAAATGACATCATAAGATCAATGGTGAAACCAAAAATTAAAGAAAATTGCAGGTTCAACGGTCAAAATCATGTGAAAATTGGTTCGCGTGATTGGCGCGACTGTTTTCAAAACAGTCGCGCCAATGGCGCGTCTCCTTTAGAGAAAATTGCCCATTGGCGCGGTCCCGTGAGGAAAACTCGCGCCAATGGGCGCAACCCTAATTTTTGCAATCCTCCTTGCAGAAGATCATTTTATGGAAGAAAAACTAAATAAGTTGAATAGAAATGGAGCTAAAGATGAGGCCTCTTACCTGTTTCAAACGGCGGCTCGAATGGTCTCCTGGATTGGTCGCAATCAGCAGTTGAAGTTTGCACCCAAAACCCTCCAACGATAAACTTACAAGGTAAAAAGTGAAAAGTAATTTTATTTTTTACTATTTCACTATTTATAACTTCTTTTGGCTTAAAAAACACATTAAAATCATGTTTTTGTGAATATTTTTATGTCAAAGTAGGATTTTACGCTGTTTTTGTATGTTGACAGGGATTAGTGCCACTCAAGCAACATAACGAGCTCCTTTTTTCGGTTTTTCGAGCTCGGTAAAACACGAAAAAGGTTACTTCAAGGTCCGCTTTCAGCTCTTTTCTGACCATTTAAAGAGGAAAAGATTGCCGAGTCGCTCCTCTTGACTCGTTAAATGGTAATAAGGGGCGGTCGTTTTAAGTTCTTTTTGTCGACCGTTAAAACATAAAAAGATTACCGGGTTTTTGTCGTTTCAAACTCGTTAGTGGTTACGAAACGACGTGGTTTCAACCGCTTTTTTACTTTTTCGGGTCGAAATCACTAATTATGAAAAGTACTCCTCGATCGTAATGATCGGGCGGTTCTTTCGGGTATTATTTTATACTTTTTCGGGCCCGAGGGACACAACTTTACGAAAAAGGACATCCCTGGAGTTTCCTTTTCTGCTGTCTTTTCAAACTCTCTAAACATGAAAAGACGCTGAGTTCTTCCTTTTTCAGACTCGTTAAAACTTAATGACATCGGATTTTGTCACAACACAAGCATATGCTATCCCCATCAAGCTTGTTAAAAATAACTGGGGTACTCGCCAGAAATGGCGGGGGGAAAAGAAAATTTTTGAACCATAATTATTACCGTAACGGCAGTATGTCGCTCTTGAACATGGCACTTTTTGCTTTCGTGTCCGGGGTGGGGATATTTCATCTCATATCTTTCACTTGCTTCCATGGACTTGGGTACCCTATTTGACCTCTCATCCACTCATTGCCTCGTCATCATGACCTTTGATACATTGATGTCAAATACTGCCAATTCCGTTAATGTGCCGCCGATATGTTCAAGAGAAGTTGACCTCTGCAAAGCAACCTCCCTCTGATAGTTCGCACAATCTTGATTCACAACATCATCTCTCTGTCTCGTGTCGATGATGTGGGAAACATTATGGCCCACCTTCGATCAAGGTCACTCCCTGTCGACTTCAACTCATTATCCAGGGAGTTGATCTAGAGACTCCTTTCCAGTGCCTTGGAGCCTGCATGCCTCAATGGTAGGTTCTTCGTGTTCGACGTGAGGTTTTCATCATTGGCCTCCGATCGAATTATTCTACGGGTGTTCGACTTCAGATCATTGATTCACACGCCGTAGATTGTACCTATAGTACCTTGAGGGCCATTGTCATTATTGGTGGTACCTCTCGCATCTGTTAACAGTTTCCACTATTGACTGGTAATCAGACGATGTTCATGCATGTTCGACTTCAGCTCATATATTCACATGCTTGAACTTGTACTCTTGTTCGGGTCGAGATGGAGTGCAAGACCCTGGATTGTGTCTGTTGTAATCCAGGCGTGATTCTTGATACTTGACTCATTCACTGGATGGCTGCGACCATACCTGAGTCAATTCATTGATCCTAACCAGATGGCTGCGTCCATACTATGGATCTAGATTATTTATGTACTCTCTTATGGATGCCTGCGACCATACCACGTACATCATGTAATTGAACTATCAGTCATGTCTCTTAATACAGCTCCTCGGCGGCAGTAACTATATGTGCTCTTATGTGTTCTTATGTGTGTTCTTGTAAAGCATTTCACCCCTCTCCACCTCTCGGACTTCATGCTTTAGGGGGCATCTGTTACACAGTAATTTGTCACCATCTCTGTTACTCCTCTTGTCGTACCTTGGAGGACCCATCCCGGGAGTTATAAAAAGTGACAAAGTCTAAAAACACTTGCATTATGTTCCCCTGAGTATGTACTCCATGTTCCCTGAAGACACCTTCTGCAGATCATCCCTGAAAAGTGCTCTTTTTCCATTGGCGCAAGTCCACAGTATCCTACCCGCGCCAATGATGGAGATCCTCAAAAGAGGGCGCGACCATTGGCGCTCTGTCTTAGAGCAACAGTCGCGCCAACCAAATTTAGTCGTGCTTTTTGCCTTAACGCACGTCCGACTGTTGTTTCCTTCATTACATGGAGCTTTTCTGAAGATAAAAAATCAGTCTTTTGTCGAGCTTTATCCTATATCCATCTTTAATGGCTTTTGAGGATAATGCTAATCCACAAAAGGTGTCCCGGTTCATCGTATCCTCCTCCCTTCTTCATCTATATAAGCTTGTCATTATGCATTGGACAAGCTAGTGCTAGTGATAGAAGTGATAGAAGTGCTAGTGATTTAGTGATTGAGTGATAGTAGTGATAATCATTGGTCATGGAGTGTTAGATGTTGAGTTCTTGAGTTCTTGGAGGAATGCTAGTGAGGGCTAGAGAGGTTATGCTGCCGGAGAGGAGATGCATTGCAAGACACATATAGTTACTCGCCCAGCCAGGAGAAGGGTCAACGTCAGAACAATGGTTGTAACTTTTCATGTTTATTAATTGATGAGCGACTGCTATTATAGTTCCAATCTCATTGTCTATTATGGTGATGTGTTGATTTGTTTCCTTTCTGACTGAAATATACTTGTGCCTTGGTAGTTTTTATGTTGGTATCTGTCTCTTCCTTTGCATGTGCAGGTGTTTGTTTGTGATCTGTTGGAGCGAGGGAGCGGGGATATCAACTCTGCTTCAATCATAGCATTGGACTCCAGGTTGGTCTTCTTGATTCACCTTTGATGCATAACTAGGAACTTGCGTAGTAGCGTGGTTTGATTGTGGCTAGTTCTGTTATAGGCTAGTGGGATCGGCTCTGTCCGCAGAGGGGATTTACCTGACCAACAATAGCGGTTCAACCAATCCTCCTCTGATATCCGTGGGTTTCTGTTTTCCTGAACTGCGAACTCGTGGAGCTTCAGATCCCACCACTCTTCAAGCTCTTTCTTTGTAGGTTTCTAGTGTTCCCACATTAGACACCCCTTAGACAGATCCCGAGTCCCGGCAACGGAACCATTTTTTGGCTTATATGGGCCTGACCCAAGTTCGGAAGAGTTATTTATCCAAACAAATCCCGCAGCTACCGGCCCTTTTGGAAACAGCCCGTGGAGCGCGGACTGATGTCTCAGCTAAGGTAGTAGGAGAGGGTGTTGGAACCAGGTTTCTACACCCTTGGGATGTCTATATGTGGTCTGGATGTTTCGTGCCCTGTTTTGTAGCCTCGTGCTGCTTTGCTTCCACACAGATTCGAGACAGGGTTATTCCTCACTACTAATTAAGGAGTTTTATAGATCAGATCTACTTGTGAGGGCCTTTAAGAAAACATTTAATCAAGATAACCAGTGCATGCACTTAATAGAGATACAGATTTGCATTAACCCATAACATAAGCATATGCATAGAGATTCAATAGAACTATCAATCATAAATTAACTAGATCTACAATAGCTCAGATTACCACGGTGTTTCAAAATCAACTTATCATTATTTCCACTTTATCACCGATACATCTAGATCTACCTTGCGCACTCAGCTGCAGGGGTATGTGCACACAGCTGCGGACTCTTCTAGGCCTCTGCACACGCAGCTGCAGTGCCTCTATCTACTACCCAATACCCTCGACTCAGACTTATAGATGCTTCAAGACTTTTCTTCTCAAAAACACATTACCTATCAGATCCAAAATTACATACCAAAAAGCTACCTTCTACCCATAGAGCCTCGCTCTATTTATACCTTCCTATGGTCCTCAGACTGACCTACTTCCTATTATTCTATACTATTTCTTGGGCGGACAACCTTTTGACTCAACTTATTTCCAACTCGTGCTCCGTGCACTTCGCAGAGTCTTTACCATATCTTTCCCAAAATTTCAGACTTTGAACCCCAAAACTGTTACGCAGGCCCTCTGCTACCCAACAGTATGTCTTTGTTTGTTTTTAACTGTTCAAGTGCTTTAATTTGATTTGTTCATGCTGATATTAGACACACATAACAACCATATAATGCAGCAAATAAACATCAACACATAACAATAAATTTAATCTAGGAGTTCACCCAAATATCGTGGGCTACGTCTCCTTGAGCTTCTGTCAATTTGACTTGGCTCTTTGGGATTATGGCTTCAATTCTTTTATAAGTTCCAAACTCAACTCCAATGGTAATTGACTGAACCAATGGGCTTATAAAACTGTTTATATCCCTGTCATGGCTGTCATCATTTTGCAAACAAATCTGAGATCCCTTAGACTTGATTCCTTCAATCGGTGCAATGAGCTTCCTTGAGCTTCTTGATGGAACTAACTCCTTCAAAATTCTTCAAATGTCTCTAAAACCTCTTCTACTATCTCTATAACATATCAGACATCAACAATAGACTGTTCATTTGCCCAAAATGAGCACTGCATCCTCGATCTAGGCCTTCCTCCACAGTTGGCACTAGGCTGCCTGAAACTTCCATGTAGCATCTTGGCATTTAGAAGTATTTAGATGCTTCTGTAAATCCTTGCAATGGATTCAAAAGGCTCATTACAGTCAGGAATGATTGTTGGTTCGCTGAGAATGGATACTGGTAGCTCCTACAACTGCCTCCAACCCTTGGTGGCCTTGAGCTCGAAAATCTCCCTAGATGAAAATATCCTTGAATATGGCTTCTTCAGCTTCTCTGGATTGTTCCATTACTTCAGAAGGCCTCAATTAGCTTAGATAGCCTCTTTTTTTACTCTCTTAGGTCTAAAACTTCTTTTGGATTGCATTTATTCATTATCTCCTAGAGATCCTCCACTAAATCTAGTTAACTGCAATTAAGGCCGCCAAATCTGGCAGCAGGCCCGAAATTAGTAGACTCTGCCAACTTTACTTCCAACAGCTAACCGTAACCATCAGTTCTAGCTGCACATGTGATAGCTACTCCTGGCGGTTAGGGATAAACGGTTGTTAAGGCTGGCGGTCATCCCACAGACTACATGGTTTGGTTCCATCAGCGGTTACATGTGATAGAGTTTTATGGGACCGTCGGTGGTCCTGACCCCCAAACCACCAACCATTACACATTAAATTAAACATTTGACCATAGATTGTTAAGAACCAATGTAGATCAAAGTTGGTAGCGCACTTGCTTAGCCAGCCGGAGGTCACGGGGTCAATTCCATTGGAACCAACCAAATTTTACCATGCCATTCCAAGGCTACGTGGCAACCTCCGAGCTTGCCACGTGTCAGCTCTTGATTGGTAAATCAAAAAGGAATATTATAGGTAATATTCCTTGGAATATTATTTTTTTAATATTTTCCAAAAATCAATTTATTCTTGGAAATTGCAGTTTACTGGACTTTTTCAAATGGCGATAACTTCTTCATACAGTGTCAGTTTTTCGAACTGTTCATGGTGTCGGAATCAAGAAGATGAGATCTATCATGTCGTTCAGGTTTGACACTTTTTCAAACACTTTGAAATTTGAGCTATCATTAAAGTCTTGGATCAATATCTGATCATCTAGTCATCAAGTAAAACTCTCAAAGGAGGCTCTGAAATTGGATGTAGGCCATAAATTTTAAGGGTGGTTGTAGCTGCTACAACACTTGGTGACACACTGGTAGAACTCCAGCTTCTCTGTTTTGGTTCATTGATAGCACAGGGCCTTGGTATTTCAGGGAGTATTGAATCATTGTGTGGGTTACTTCGGCTTCCCCACTTACCCCATGGACATACATGGTTCACCTTTTTCCAACTCAGTCAACACAATCAAAAGTTTCGCTTGATCACAGTGTTTCGAAATTGGGAAGGGTAGTTTAGCTCGTGAGTTGAAGATTTTTAGAGTATAATTTTTCATCTCTGGTGTTTCTCCACTACCAGTAGGCCTGGACAGTACCCCAGTGGAGTCACGTAGGAACACACACATTTCTCCACTTCCAACGAGCCTAGTCAGTACCCCGATAGAGTTGCATGCTTCACCTATCTGTGTAGGAAGCCTTTCTCTTCTTTCACCTTTGTATTTTTTAAGAGGACTATGCATAGGCACTTATTTATTTTTGAGGCGGAAGGGGGATCCTGACTTATTGAGAGCAGAGGAGGTTGTTCCTTTAGAGAATCATGTAATACCTCTGACATAGGTTTGCTCATTTAGATTTTCCGCTTCTTCATTCCTACTAGTTGGATGAGCTTGAACACGTAGAGAAAAAGGCTAAGTACATGCATGGGGCTTCCCAGTGTGGACACAGGTTCATGTTTGGACCAAAACTTCCTTTGCAAATAGCTCGTATTTCTCGTCAAGACTTCATCGGCCTAAGGTTATAACCAAGCACATAGAAGACAGATACAAGACTGGCCAAGTGCTGCAGTGTCACAAGTCTCTTCAAATCTTAGCCACATACTCATTCAAAAGCCGGAATGTAGTAGTTGGTAGCACTTATTTCTGGAAACAAAAATAGTAAGGTATCAAGCAAACAAAAAAATGCAAACAAAAATAGTAAGCAGAACAAACCAAATAAAAACAAAGAAATCAAAGCAAACAAAATGAAAACAACAAGCAGCAAGCAAACTATGTACATGGCACAGAGCACATCCCAGCCTACTAAAATTAGTGTTTGAGATCTTGGCCATTGAAAGGAAGGTTGTCAATCCTCTCATTAAGTGATTGCAGATGGTACGTGTGTGGGCCAAGCTTCTCATGGACTATGTACAGACCAATCCACAAGGACTGGAATTTCGTATGTTTTCATTTGTCTTCATGGGACTTATCCCATTTCAGAACCAAGTCACCAACACAGAAGTTAGATTTCCTTGCAAACTTCTTATCGAACCATCTCTTGATACGATTCTGGTGGAGTGTGAATTTTTCTTTTTCTTTCATCCTTTCCCTAAAGCTTATGGAGAGTATCCATCCCACGCTGAACTAGCTGGCAAGGCTTGCCTTGGGATTCTCGGGAGAGTTGAAGTGCATGCAAGTAGATATTGGGCAGAAGGATGGCTTCTTTACCATTGACTAGGAAGTATGTGAGGTATTCAAAGATGGTTTGGGTGTTACACAGTCATCCCATAACGCATTCATCAGGGCGATATGCCAGTTGCGTTACTCAGAGAAAACGGTCTTTTTTATTATGCGGATGAGGTTTTTATTTGTGGATTTAGCTAGACCATTTCCTTGCAGGTAATATTTGGATGAGTGTTTCATAAACATACCATTTTGTAATGCAAATTCATAAAGTTTCAAAGACGAAAATTACGTTTCATTATAAAAAACAAGTGATGTTGAAACACCGAAGTGTGAGAAGATGTTCTGCTGGAGGAAGCTGATGACCTTCTGGTCGTTCACTTATTTGAGTGAACCTCCTTATTTCCACCGCGTGAAATAATCAATTGTTGTTAGAATGTAGTGGTGTTGCTTTAACAAATGTGGGAATATTTCCCCAATGATGTCCAGGCCCCACTATTGGAATGGTTCAGTCACTATAACAGGGTGCAGCGGGACTGCTGATCTTCGTGTCCTGTCAGTGCATCGCTGACAGACCGGGCACTTCTGAACATAAGAATTTACATCCTTGAATAATGTGGGCCAGTAGAAATTGGCTCGCATAACTTTGTGTGCAGTGGTGTTTCCCACAAAGTGACCCCCAATGGGTCTGTCATGTAGATCTTGTAGTACCTTCTTTGAATCATGTGCCTCCAAGCACCTGAGAAAAACTCTGTTATTATGCTTCCTATAAAGCACTCCATGCATCGACTGATACGCTAAGGATTTGAGGCACAATGCCCTCTTTTATCTATTGCAAAAGTGAGAGGGTATGATTTCATGCTCAAGGTAATGGCACACATCTATGTACCAAGAGGTTCTATCTTCTATGGGTGTTGATCGCCTTATATCATACATCTCAATTTCCTGCTCCCAGCTAGTGAGCTCTTCTTCACTCTCCGATGTGTGTATTGCTTCAGCTGCAAGTCTACAGAGCCCATGTCCTTTGATCATGTGAACTAGCTTGATTTCAAGATCATACTCTTGCAAGCCTGTCATCCAGTTCATGCTTTGTTCACCTAGTTCTTGTTGTACGAGCAATGTGCGGACTGTTGGGTGAGGGACGAAGACTAGGGAATGGTTCTTCAGCAAGTAGGGCCTAAAGTGTTTTACCGCCTTTTAAACTACATATGCTTGCTTCTCAATGGTGGGGAAGTTGAGTTCTAGTCCCTGCATGCTTGCTCATGAAAGAGATTGGTCGTTTATCATTCATCTCGTCCTTCTGAGTGAGTACTGTAGCAAGTGAATTATCAGAGGCGAAGATGTATAGAAGGAAATCCTTCTTGAAGTCTGGGTTGTAGAGTGCAGGCACTTCTGCAATAGCCTACTTGATCTGGGTGAATGCATACTTTTCCTTCTTGCCCCAGCTATAGACTACATCTTTCTTGATCATGTCCTGCATGGGCTTGATTATCTGTGCATAATCTAAGATGAACTTCCGCAGGAAGTTCATCTTACCCAAGAAGGACTGCATAGCTTTCTTGTTAGTTGCGTGATGGATCTGTGTAATAGTATGAACCCAGTCTGGATCCACCTTGATCCCGCTTTTGGAAACAAGGTGTCCAAGAAGGTTCCCCTTAGACACTGTGAATACACTCTTTTTGGGATTCAAGAAAATCTCGTATCTCCGGCATCACTCAAAAATTTTCTTCAGATGGCATAGGTGGTCCTCATTTCTTCTTTATAACACAATCACATCATCAAGGTATACCACTACTCTCTATCTGATGAGTCCATGAATAGCGACGTCCATGATGCACTAAAAAGTTGCGCCTGCATTTACAAGCCTAAATGAAATTCGTTTGTAAGCAAATGTACCCCAGTTGGTACAAAAGGTAGTCTTAAGTCTGTCAAGTTCTGCTACCAGAACCTTATTGTATCCTGAAAAACCATCGAGAAGAGAAAACATTTGTGCCCCAAATACAGTTTTCAGAATGTGGTCCATAGATGGCAAGGGTTAGTTGTCTTTGTCCGAGGCGCAATTCACATTCCGAAAATCAACGCACAAGTAGATTTCCCCGGACTTCTTGCATACAGGAACAAGGTTTGAAACCCATGTGGAATGAAGAACTTTGTATATGATCCGTGCATCCAGCAACTTAGTGAGCTCTTTCTATATGAGGGGTTCAAGTGATGGATGTACTTTTATCAACTTCTGCTGATATGGGTTGACCCCTTCTTTGATCAGAATGATGTGTTGTATGATTCGCATGTCATATATTTCCATATCATCATACATCCATGCAAACACATCTCGGTACAGTATGAACAAGCAGACAAAGGCTTTCCTCTCTTACTATGTGCAACTTGTACCAAGATTGACGAACTTAAGACCTTGTTCTATTCCCAAGTTGATCAATTCATGCATCATTGTGGAACTGTGGGTCTTGCTATTCCTTGGCCTCTGAAAACGTTCTTACAAGTCATAAATATTTTCCAATGTTGCCACACCTTTTGTGATAAGGTGGCCTTTCCTGTTACTAGCTTCTGCTTGCAGAGAGAGCTCGTTCTCGATGTCATCTATTGTTGCATCTTAGAAGACATCAGCGTTAGTCATGAAATGTAGTATCTGTTGAACATCATTAAACACGTGTAAATTAGTTATGTTATCTGGGATAGATGGTTTGTACAAAATTTCAATAGTAAATCTATCCCTAATCGATGACATTCATGAAGTTGTGTTAGCCAGAGCATTAGCAACTTCAATACAAGTACGTGGTACAACAATGATGTTAAATTCTTGGAAGTTAGATATTAGCCACCATACCTCTTGCTGGTAACTTTTAAGATGTGGTGACAAACAATGGATGGTGTTACGTACCTGTCGTACCACTATTTCTGAATCACCTACCACTTTGAGCATGACCACGTTGAGGTTGATGGCTTTTGGCAAGCCCAACACAAGAGCTTCATATTCAGTCACATTGTTCGTGAACTCGAACTCCAAGTGACTTGAAACCGGATTATTTCTGTTGCATGCGTCAATCAAGACACACCCATCTCCTGAGTCGTCCTGTGTCTTTGATCCGTCAAAGTACATGTTCCACAACTTGTCTGTACACTAACCATTTTACGTGCTAGTACTGCTACTACTACTATTGCTACTGCTACTTAGACTATTGGTACAATGCACTATACATGTTTCATTACCATCAGTTGGGCAAGGAAGGAGTCCCAACTACGTGTCTAGTGGGGTTGGAGCTGGCCGTGTAGGAAAATATCCCAACATTGTTTCAAGGAGGCAGTTCCCAAGCGTGAGTTCTGTGAAGGCCAATGGTTCATTTTGTCCATTAAGGGGAGTCACATTGTGCTTCATATACCTCTCAGATACCACCCAGATTTGATTGTGTTTTCCCTTGTATGAAAGCCACATGTGCGACCAGTCTATAGCAAAATATATGTCTAGCTTGCTGGACCAATCTCTGCTGAGTAGTACATTGTATGCTTTTGATATGTCCACAAAAACTATGTTGATGCATTGGTGGACTCGACTATCATGAGATAGTTGGATGATCACATCTCAGAGTTCACCAATGGTTGGTACAGATGCTCGATCAAGTTGGATGATTCAAGTAGATGTCTCGTTGCATTGTGCATTGATATTTTTAGCAATGTAGAGAGGCATGAAGTTGGTTGCCACACCAGAATCAACCAAGCAGTTGTGAACATTAAAGTTGAAACTTCAAATGAAAGTAGGAATGGAGGGAAACCTCAGTTTTCTTCTTCCATTCGGAGTGTGTTGAGCACAATGGAAAGTGATCTAGGAGGTGTGCTTGTTCCCTTGTTGGTAGAGGTTGTACTATCTGTTGCTATCTGTCTTAATGCATGCAGCAGGATGCCTCGCTGACTCTGGATATTTACTAACTCGAATAAACTAATGCTCGCTCGATTTTTCTTCATGTCATCCACAATGCTGTAATCTAGAGGTGGAAGACTCACCTAGGTGTCTAGGGTAGGACTAATGTTCGCGTCGTCTGGCAGAGTGTTGTGAAATTTGCTGCTCATGGATGCACTCTTGTCCACCGCTCTCTTCCCGAACTTGTTTTGTGTTTTATTCTTTGGGGCAGCCAATGGCTCAACCTTCCTCAACATCAGTCTCATATTTTCTTACACTTCCACAAGTGTAAGGGGAGCCCCTTTACTCCTAAGATTATAAGGATCATTTTTCTTTGGGGGATGCTTCTCTGTGTTTGTCTTTGGCATTACTTGTGAGCATTGATATGCATTCACCACATGCCCATAACTTGATGCTTCATCAAGTGCAATACCTTTGCCATTATCAGTGTCTTCTGGTTGCTCCCGCATACTTTTTTCTGCATCAAATGTATGACTGCATACCGAGTTTGTGACTCGATTCTAGTCCGAAACGAAGGTACTCGAGGTGATGTTCTTCATGGAATGAATAGAACTCAAGATCTACGTAGTTTTTTGAGTGAATTGGTTGCTTCCCAATGAACAGCTTCCTTGTCTCTATCTAGGTGGATGGTTGCTTGCAGATGTGTCCATTTTCTGTTATTTAAGCTCAGACACTTCTGTTGTCAATTTCTTGACGAGAAGAGTGTTTCATTATCATTTACTTCCTTATCTCTAACCTTGCTCACCATCGCTTGGGACTTTCTATTCACGTATTTGGAGTCCTTTGCTAGTTCATCATCCTTGATGACTCCAATCGCGCGTGGTATTTCTCAACAACTATAGCCTCTTCATAGTTTTCCAAAAGTGTTGGTTCCGTAGCTTGCTTAACGAACTGCGCAATACTAGTCAGCAGTGCAGACATGTAATAATCAATAGTGATGGAGTCATGAGGTTTGGTGTCTGCTGCAAATTTGTTCAATATGTGTGTAAAACTCTGATTGAAATATTTTACCTTTTCTTTCCCCTCCATCTTCAGGCTTCCCAATTCTTTCAGTAACATAGTTTAGGTCTTGTCATCAGCAAACTTTTCAAGGAACATGTGTTTGAATGCACCCCAATTCTGTATGGAGTTTGGTGGAAGGCTGTGATACCATGCAGTTGCACGACCATCCAAGGTACATGGAAACAATCTACAAGCTACGTCATCATGCCATACCTCAAGGGTCTGCAGCTGTAGGTAGAAGTTATCAAAATGGTCTTCTGCCTTCACCATGTTGTCAGGGTTGAACTTGATGTTAATTCTCTCCACTCACTTTGGTATCTTGTGCAAAACATCTGGGAGAGCCATTGGTCCCTGAGTCATCCATTCTAGATTTGGGTCAGCCATCTCTTCTTCTTCTTCTTCATCCTCCTCCTCTCTTTTAGAGTCTGACAGTTCCATATCTAAGTCCATTGGTTCATCTCCACCTCTGCCTCCTCCATTTCCTTCCCCTCCACCTCCTATACTGGAGTCTAATCCCAAGATCACAAGGGTGTCTCGTTCCCCTTGTCGAAAGATCGAAGGTTCCTCTTCATCTTCAATAGATTGTACCAGACCTTAAAGGGTGGTAAGAATTGCTTCTTCTACTAATGATACAACAACCCTTGTGGGAGTGGCTTTTGGCTTCCTTGATGTGTATGGGAGATGTTGTATGTCTGGGATCAGTCTAACTGCTTTCGCGAACTAGTGGGTGATGGGATGGACAGAGCAAAGTTGATGATATGGAATCTTGTGTTCAATCCCGGGAGGTGAAAAATAACCAACTGCAAAGTCACACGTAGGTGAGAGGGAGTGCGAGTTACTGCCTTGACCAGACGATTGATGAGTGAATGTGAGAGGATGTTCAACCATATACAACTGGAAGCCCTCCTTCTAGTGCCAGAAATGTTGATGGTGTTGGACCCACTAACTTTCAGGGGATCACCCTGGTATGAAGTCCCAACTAGACCTCTCACCATTTGGTGTGGGAGTCCCATCCGGTATGATGGCCCCAGTTGCCATTATCTTAATGATTTGCCTCAACTCTTGCTTGTCAGCACAGGAGAGTGGTATTCTTTGTCTTCAAGAAGTGAGGTTCACGTGCCTGGTGATTGCTAGTGTCACTTGTGTCAATGGTTCTTTCACTGTAGAGGGAGAGGGTGGGATTGAGTCCCACGTCGATTGGGAGGAAGCCCCAGCTCTGCTAGGAACACACAACACAACAAGACGTGCACAACTTCTGGAGGAACATTCCACACGGATGCAGCAGTCACAACACACAAGGGAAGATAACACGTACAACACTCAATGGATGAGTCTATGTGAGTGCAATGGTTGTTATAGAAAGTTTTATTTGAAAGGTATGTTTGATGTCCGAGAAGGTAACCAACATGGGCGAGACATCGTTAATAACATATACAACACATTTTCCTTAACATATATGTATTACAACAAGTGAATGAGTTCAAGTGTTAAACACAGGTTAAAGCAACATGCATTACAAGTGTTCAAGGTTAGTCTTACAACAATTATAAGACATGCATGAAAATGTGCTGGCCTATTAGCAGGCTTCTAAATTAAGCGAAAGTTCCAAGACACATCATTACACCATACATCACTAACCTCATGGGCGAGGCGTTGGAGCCACTACTTAATCCTCAAAGAAAATATTACAGACTCTCAAGGTTATGTGGGAGCAGTTGAGGTGAACAGTCACTTGCATGTAAAAATAAGGGGGTATTTATAGCCAAGGGTGAACTGACCCTTGTGGTTGTTCAACTACCCTCATGACTATTTGACTTCCATGACTTTTCGACTTTACATGACTCTTCATACAACAAGTGGGTCTCTTGGACTTCCACATTACATTACATTGATTGACAGTATGGCCCACAGTAGAGATGTAGATGACATGACTCATGACAAGACTCGACATGACAATGCTGGTACATTCGTGTTGCTGCTAGTGTGCATGTCGAGCTGCAATGTTTCTAGGTGATGGATATCCTCATGGTGTATCACAGCTTTACCTCTTCATGACAAAGTGCGCAGAGTCTTTGATGGTCTTTAGTTCGCTTGATGTTGCATTCACACATTGCTCCTTTCTTGTATGTTGGTAAGATCAACAAGTTCGTCTGTTCGTGAAAGGTTCATGTTCATGTGTTCATGAACACATCTTGCATGTTTGCTCGTTTTTTCGTTTGTGAACACATCTTTGCATGATCATCCATTTGTGAGCACATCTCTTTGCATGCATTGTTTGTTCGTTCGTTGGTGAACATGTCCTTTTGCATGTGCTCCCTCTGTTCATCCCATCCGTCGTCGCACCATGTTTGTTTTTGTACTTGTATCTGCAGTCACTCGTGATGAGATGACATCAAATCCATAAACCTCATAGTCTACCATGATGCATGATCGCTTCGGATTCAAGTGACGGAGAGAGGAGACAAGATTGTGTGCTAGGATGGAGGCTTCGGGCAATGCTGATGAAAACTGTGCAACAGTCACTCGATGAAAGAGATGGAAAATCCGAATCAACAGTGACTGTCTGTGTGGTCTGGATAAGCTAGAGGAAAAAACTACATAACTTTTGAGAGGAACAGTCTAGGCTACGGAAAAGCTGGGATGGAAAAGCTGGGAAGGAAAATCTATGGAATTTCTGGAAGGAGCGGGTAACATGGGCCTGGCAATAAAAAATACGCATTTCTTGGAGGGGAACTAGCACCTTGCTACTGGGTCATTGGCAACAAAATCTTCACAATTCCTGAGGGGAACTGACAGTCAGCTACTAGGATCTGGGCAACAAAAACTGTGCAGTTCTTGGAGGGAACTCGCAGTCAGCTGCTGGAGTGTGGCAGTACAAACTGCGCAATTCTCGAGGGAAACTGGTAGTCGGCTGCTTGGAGCTACTAGCAAGAAGAACTACGCTGATGTTGGGACGCTGGCATGCTTATCACCCCTGCACAATTGTTGAGCTAAGAAGACCGCTGGGAAATAAAGGGCTTGCTCATGAAAACTATGCAATTTTCTGGGTGAGCAGCCAGTCGACTGACTCGAGGGCTAACTGGAAAAACTGCACAATTTTTAAGGGAGACAGGGACAAGCACTTAGTGTTTTTCTAGCCTATTTGCGTAGTTTTCTCAGTGAGCGAAGTGAGCAAGGTCTGCAGCCTCTACACAATTTTTGAGGGGAGTCAGTCCCGGGGTGGCTATCGGGTCAGACTCTCTGGTTGACCGGCATGAAGGTTGATTGATCTATTTGCGGGCAACATAGCTTGAAATGACTTGCTTATTGCTTCTGCGCCGTTCTAGGTGACAGTCGATCGAGTCGATGACGGGGTGATCGTCCAGTTGTTAGAGGGTAATTTGGTCATCCAAACTTCAGCAAAAGGACTAAGTGTGTGAATGAGTGAAAGATGCATACGTGATCTTGCAAACACACACTTACATGCCTAGACAACGAGATGACTCAAACCATCCATACACACATGCTCAACATGACTGACCGACGGTGTGAGCGACAAGCGCAACACTTGTGATTGATCGTTGCTCGACCATGATGATGCTTGCGCGACAGTGTATGTGACTCCGTGTGTGAGTGCGACATATGTTTTCATAGCGAACACAACATGTACACATGAAGGGAAAACCTTGAGTATGACTAGAACTCGGTCGCAAGCATGATAGTGACATCAACATGCAAAAGCTTGGGTGGAATGATCAAGAAAGGTGTGTGTAAACACTCACACGAGCTCATGAAGTGAACCCGAGTGTGTGCAGTCATCAAGTAAAACTCTCAAAGGAAGCTCTGAAATTGGATGTAGGCCAAAATTTTGGAGGGTGGTTGTAGCCACTACAACACAGTCCTTTATCATTAAGCATTGCCTCCATGCGATCCTTTCATGTAATGAAATTTGATCTGACTTACAAGACATACTCTAATATCATCTTGTTGAAGGTCATTTTCCTGATCCTGAATAAATTCTACTATACTGAAGCTGAAAATTCGAACCTACTGAGTAACAAATTCGAAATTCTTATCAGTTGATATTGGTTTTGGAATGTCTATCTTGACATAATCCAGTAGTCCTTTGTCATTAAGCACCGCCTCCATGCGATCCTTCCATGTAATGAAATTCGAGATGACTTACAGGGCATACTCTAATATCAGCCTGTTGATGGTCATTTTCCTGATCCTAAATAAATTCTACTACAATGAAGCTGTGAATTCGGACCTACTAAGGAAAAAATTCGAAATTCTTGTTCTAATGTGAATCTTGCTCTGATACCATGTAGAAAATATGATGATAGAATTGCAATTGCTTAAGAAAATTTAATCTAAATCAAGAGACACAATTATACTCTACTATTCTGTGAAATTCGATTCACAATTTAGAACAATAATCTTAGACATGTAATAAGAAATAACACAAATGCACAGTACTTTTTCTAGGGGAACCCAGCTGGGAAAAACCCCTCAAACCTCTTTGCATTAATCAAATGAATAGAGATGTATTACAATTTCTTTCCCACACTAAGCACAACCTGCAAGTGAATAACCTATCTCTCTACTTAAAGAGAAGCTCTGACCTAGACTTAGTCAATTTTTGTTGCCTCTACTTGAGCCGATATCTCCTTGTGCAATTCCTAGAGAATTAACCCCTATTTTTTAGGAATTTTCCTCCAATTGATTACACAATTCCCAAGGTTTGATGATCTGACTGCATGCAGCACATGTACACTCAAACTAGTTTAAAATTGCTTGTTACACTGCCTTGGAATCTCCACCATAACTAGGAACTCGAATTCTTTGTATGCGCTATTTATTTTAGGCTAATTGGTCAGTTATCTGGATGCTCACTGAGTTACACTGTTGTCCCACTATGCAACTGACCTTCCACTAGTTCCTCCAACTGTTAGAACTAGTTTAACTAAACACAAATGGATATAAATGATTTGGATTACTAAAATTTAGCAATCACACATGCTTAACTGAACTCGAAGCCCTTCAACTCAAATTTACTGAGCTAAATGAGTGACAAGATCCATGCCACACAAGTTAACTACATCTGATTTTCCTGTTGATGTGGAAATTCATTTTTTCTCAATTTGACTAAGGCAAAGTCAAATTGAGAATTTCTTGCTTCCCTTCTCAACAAAATTCAAGATGTGAAGCTTGGATTTATGGGAAACAAACTCGAGAGAATTTTCCAAAAAGTTCATGGCATGTAAACATGCATTTACAATTGATTCACAATGATATTTGTGGATATCTATAGGCTTCTTTAGGTGGTTGTAAATATTTTTTTACTTTTCATTGATGATTTCAGTAGAATGACTTGGGTTTATATTTTGAAACAAAAGTCAAAAACATTTGAAAATTTCAATATTTTTTTCCAACAAGTTGAGAATGAAGTTAAAGAGAAAATTGGCACTCTCAAAGGAAAATAATGGAAGGGAATTCACTTCCAACGAATTCCATACTTATTGCAGGGAAAATGGTATCAAAAGACAATATAAAAATGTATACACTCCACAACAGAATGGAGTAGCAGAGAGAATGAATCACACCTTGTTAGGGATGGCAAAATCCATGCTAACTTTAAAAAATTTAAGTCCATCATACTGGGTAGAAGTAACACATGCAACAATATACTTAAGGAACAAGTCTTCTACAACTTCTTTGGATGGAATTACACCATCTGAAGCATGGTTTGGTTTCAAACCTCAACTCAAACATCTTAGATTTTTTGGTTCAGTATGTTATGCCTTAGTTTCGAAAGAAAAGTGAACTAATATTGATTCACTAAGTTTGAAGTGTACATTGATTGGATATTCTGACGAAAACAAGGGATGTCATCTTTTGTCCAATGGAAATTTTGTTGTCGGTAGGGATGTTATCTTTGATGAAACAGAAAGGAAGAGTGCCACAGAGATAGAAATTATTCAACAAAAATTGGAAACTAAGAGTGATAAAAGAAAAGTAGAATGCAAAATCAACCAAGTACACAACATTGGTATGAGAATGAATTACCTTCATCAGAAAATGATTCATCCAGCTCACCTGCTTCATGTAGACCATCTGGATATTTTGGAATTTCATCTTAATATCCTAGAAATAGTTCATCCGACAGTGACTCTCCACCTCAAGAACCTTTTGATGATCGAATAAAATATGTTTATATCAATCCACTTTATAATGATGGTGATTATTCAAATCCACAAACAAGTCAACATTAACTACCTAAATAGGACATTCAACTTTTGAAGGATGTCAAGCCACTTGAAGAAAACAAAATAAGAACATGAAGTTCACAAAGAAATGAAGAAATTTTTTACTTAATAACAAATGATTTTACTGAGCCCTCCAGATACAGAGAAGCAATAAAACATGTTGAATGGAAAAAGGAAATGGTTGAAGAATATGAGGCATCGATGGAAAGAAACACTAAGAAACTCATTGACTGCCCTGAAAATGTGAAACCCATTGGATGCAAATGGGTTTACAGAATAAAGTATAAGCGAGACAGAGAAATTGAAAAGTAAAACACAGGGCTTTTTTGCAAGGGTTTTGCACAAAAAGAAGGAATTGACTATGAGGAAACATTTGCGCCTAAAGAAAAATGGAACACCATCTGACTAGTTCTTGCATTATCAGAGCAAAAAGGATGGAAAGTACATCAGATGGATGTCAAAAGTTCCTTCCTCCATGGAGGCTTGCAGGAATAAATGTACATGACTCAACCTCTAGGTTTTGAAATCAAAGGAAAGGAACACAAAGATTGCAAATTGATTAAGGCTTTTTATAGGTTGAAACAAGCTCCATGAGCTTGGTATGAAAAAAAGGATAAGTACCTTCCCAAGGTTGGATTTAAGTGCAATGAATAAGATGACACTCTATATGTGCACTAACAAGGTAAAAATCTAGTGAATTAGATGATACTTTATATGTGTGCCAACATGGTAAAAATATGGTGATTTTAGTTATGTATGTGAATGACTTGATCAATATTGGGAACAATAATGATCATATTTTGTAGGTAAAGAAGGAGTTACAGGATGGATTTAAGTTGACTGATTTGGGATTACTTCACTACTATCTTGGAGTTGAGTTATTCCAACATCCAGACATTATTTTCACTAGTCAAATCAAATATGGATCTGAGCTACTGAAAAAGATTTGGAATGCAATATTGCACACCTATTCTCACCCCAATGGAGCAAAACTTAAAATTTTAAAAATTTGAAGGGGGGGAGTTGGTGAATAGTACTACTTACAAACAATTGATTGGCAACTAGATCTACTCGAAAATGACTCGTTGATACTTATCTTATGCAATTAGTATTCTCTTGAAATTTATGCATGAACCAAGGGAAAGCCACTGGAATGAACCAAAAAGAGTCCTTAGATATATCCAAAGGATGAAATATTCTGTTATTCTCTACAAAAAGACTAAGAACTTTGTACTTGGTGGATATTCAGATGCAAATTTTGTTGGAAGTATTGATGATCGGGCATCAACATCAGGTTATTTGATGAACTTGGAGTCAACAACAAATTCTTGGAGTTGTAAGAAGAAAGCTACAATGGAAACGTCTTCAAAATATGCAAAATAAATATCAGCATGGGAAGAAACATGTGAGATTGTTTGGTTTCACAGAGTTTTACAGGATTTAGGCATTCCTCAAGCAAAAGCCACATATTTATTCATCGACAACCAATCAACGATAAAGCTTGAAAAAAATATGGTTTTCCATTCCAAAACAAAGCATGTGGACACAAGGTATCATTACATCAAGACACTCGTCGCAAAGGACGTCATCAAACTAGTATATTGTCCTTCAGACGATCAGATCTCAGATATTTTCAACAAACCACTTGGCAAGATAAAATTTACTAAGTTTCGGGAACAGCTTGGTATTTGTTGTAATGTAATTTTGGATCAAAGGGGGGGAATGTTAGATGATCCAAAATACATAAGCTATAGTTAATTATTTAGAGTCTAATATTTAATTATCTAGAATATTTAGTTAAATATTGGAGACATTTTAGAATAGCATGTTGTTATAAGAGATATGACATCTAGAAAGGTGTCGTTTCTTAGGAATTAATTTAGGGAAATAGTTAAGAGTTTTGTTATAAGTGAATTAAATGTAAATGGACATGTGTAAATGAAATAAGTGATCCATAACAAAAATATTTTAGGACACAACATTATTTAAATTTTGTTTCTCTCTTCTTGCAAGGGTGTTGAGTGATTGTGTGTAAGCTCTTGCAGATTTCATGTAATTTTTATTTTCCCTATTAATAAAATTTGTGTGTTTGAGGACACTTATGCTATTATTGAAACATTTTGCATCAAAAATAGTGGATTGATTCCTCTTTTGAAGAGGGCCTAGAAATGTTTCCAACAAGGATTGAAATCCATTAACAATTTGATGAGTATTCTATATGTTTTATTACTGTTATCTTTTCAATTTCCATTATTTAGAATTGTTTATTTAAGTTGTTAAGTCAAATTTTTAATGGAATTATGGGAAAATTGAGAAGCTAAATATACAAATCCTAATTAGTGTAATGAATATTGTTTAGCACTAAATTTAGATTGTACAATATGCTCATTTACTTAAAAGCATAGGCTAATAGAACTATGAAGAAAGACGTCAAAAAAATAGTTAGGAGAGATTGATTGATTGCATTAAATAGAATACAAAGAAGACACATTATGACCAAACTTTGATGAAGAAAATATATGTCTACTACAAAAAATCAGTACACATGGAGAAGGCTTGTAAGAAGAAGACTAGACATCTAGAGAAAATGCGAGGAACCTTGAAGGATATGTGTTGATTATATGATCAACCAATGCTCAACGTTGACTTCCAAAGGGTAAATCAAATAAGTATACTTATTCTATTAGCACTTAAAAACTCTAGATGCTTACACTTCACAAAGTGAGTGGATAGTCAAGTCTAGTTGTATGCATCGTGTCACTAAAGATGATTCTCCTTTTTATTCTTTAAGTGAAGCTACCAAAAACAATATTTTTAGTAGATGGTTATCCACTTAATGTCATTGGTTGTGGAGATATTGAGTGTTAGAATTCCATGATCACCAGTGTATATAATGTACCTATCTTAGGTTGAAGCTAAGTTTGTTGTCTACACCTTAACTTACCTAGACTAAAAATAGGTTGAAATATGGACATATTAGTTTTTTATAATGGGTGTGAACATTAGTTATGAATTTATTTCTAAAGAAATTCAATTAAACTATAAAATGGTTGAGATAAGAAAATAATGGAGAATATGTGAGCATAGCAATTGCAAATTACATGTACATGGTATCTCATGTCAAATATCTGTATGTCTATATGTCACACGCCTCAACATGGTGGAGTTATAAAAAGAAAAAATCTGAGTTTAGTCAAAATGGCATGATGTTTGCTCGAGGCCAAAGATTGTTGGCTCACTTTTGGGTAAAAGTTGTTTATTGTTCAAATAATTTGTTGAACATTATTTTGACTAAAATTATCTATCAACCCTTGTTAAGAAATGCTTTTGGAGAGAACCCTCAATCAAATATCCTAAAAAAAAATTATGTATTATGTGGGCATGCATTTTAGACAATTATAAAAAGAAGTTAGACGCAAAGTGTCATGCTTACATCATGATCGGCCACTATGAAGATTCAAAAGCTTACAAAATTTTTAACCCAATCAAATAGTATATCATTCTTACAAGAGTCATTGTCTTTGATGAGAAGACCTCGGGAATTAAGCTATTGAATTACTCTTCTCATTTGATGACCAATGATCCCTTTGCAATTGTGACAGAGAATGGATCAAGTACCATATTGGATCATTGATTGGATAGTGGACTCATCTACCTATTTTGACTAGTGGTTGGTCATTGGCTGCAGAATCAATTACCAATTTTGGCATCCCTAAGTGATATTCTAGTGAATTTGTTGACATAAGAACCTCTTCATCATAGAATAATTGTCTACACTAATGGGGTACTAAGACAATTAAATATATTGGTGTTGATGTAGCAAAAATCATTGAATCAAGGAAAACTAAAAGTTGGAAATATCATAGTGGTGTTGTAGTAATGGAACATGTGCTAGAGGCATGTGATCTAGATATATTTGTATATGCACATGGTTAACTCAAATGGGAGAATTATATAGCTCAAGAAAAGTGTTCCTTAAAGAAGAATGAAACATGGGATTTAGTTTTTCAACCATTAGCAAAAAAATTGGTGAAGTGTTGATGGGTCTACAAATGCCAAGTGCACATCTCATGGTGTTTTTGAAAGCCACAAGGATCATTTGGTAGAAAGGGGGTTTACTTAATAAGAAGGCATCAACTACACTGAAACATTTTCTTTCATTTCAAGGATGATTTTTTTCAATCGATTTTTTCACTTGTTGTTCATTTTTTATTAGACGGATGTTAAAATTCTTTTCTTCAGGGAGATATACCTAAATAAATCAAATGGTGAAAACCTTATGGTTTAAAAAGTATGCTAGTCTAGTGTGTCGACTAAAGAATACCTTATGTGGTTTGAAACAAGCCCTTAGGTATTTGTATGAGAAGATTGGTGATTTATTTTCTAACCTTGGTTTCAAATTAATCATATCATAATATTTATGCATTGCATGTAAAAGATGAAATGTTAATTGTTGCATTGTAGGTGGATGACTTAGCCATAATGAGAAGCAATGTTGATTTAGTTTTGGTTTGAAGAAGTAATTGATAAAGACATTTGAAATCATTAACCCTTGCCTGTTACATTTTTTTAGGGGTATATAATCTTTGCAAATGGATGATGGTATATTTATTTCTCAACCTAAATTTGTAATTGATCTTTTGTAAAGATTCAAAATGGAATATTGTAAACATTGTGTTGCACCTTTTCTATTAGGACTGAAGTTGACCAAAGAGTGTGTTTCTCTGAAAGTCAATGTGACTCTTTATCAACAACTACTTGATATCCTTTTTATTTGACTCATAGTCAAAATGATATTTCCTTCATTGTTAGTGTGGTTTCTCAATATATGTATGATCCATCAAAAAGCCACTAAAACATCACAAACAAGATCGCCCATCATCTTAAGGGAACTTATCGACTTGGTATAAAGTATTGTAGTGATCAATTAGAATCATTGATTGGAATTAGACTGGGTGCGCAATGGCATGAAATCTACATATGGTTATGTGTTTCATTTTGGTTCAAGACCCATGGTATAATCATGCATGAAGTAGAACATGGTCTCTCTTTGGACCATGGAAGTCAAATAGCACAATGCAGTTAGTGTTGGCACAAAGGAAATGTGGATTTGATCATTCTTGGGTGATCTTTGCCTTCTATTCAAGTCATAAATGTTTATTTATTATGATAATTAAAGTGCAATATAGATTTCAAATAACCTTGTTTCCCATAGTAAGATGAAGCATGTCGATATTTGTGTTCATTATTTGCGACGATTGGCATAAGACAATGTTTTGAATCTTGTTTATTGAAGAATGGATGATCATGTTGTTAATATCTTTTGGATATGCTTGGAATTTAGGACATGGCAATTATAGAGGGATGTTCAAAAGTAATTTCACCTCCTAAATCTTCACAATGTTGTGTTAATGGGAGGGTGTTAGAAAAATGATCTATGTAGGTTCATCACACCTGTAGATCCTTTGGAGACAATTATTCAATAGTTAATAGTTGATTAAGTAGTCCTCTAGGTAGTCAATTACACATTTGACTAGTCGATTCGGTCAATTAAAATAATAATTGATTGGTAGATAGAAGAAGGAAAATTTCAAAGAATCTATTAGCAACCCTTGATGTTTGTGGACCATATCTTCCTCACTTCAAGGAAATTGGTTACATCTTGGTGCTATAAATGGATGACCTTATGGGTTTATCTAATATACAAATGTGAACAATGAATAATGCACTTTGATGTGCTCTTTGTATATTGAGCTATGCTAGCTTGTGCTTAAGTGTCGTAATGATGTCTCTCTACACCATATCTTCTTGGAATCATTGCCATTCTTATCTACCCAATTCTCTAGTTCTCCTATAGGTATGGCTTGAAAATGTCTACATGGAATCCTCTACTTCTCACTGTGATTATGTTTTCTAGTGTGATGTATAGTCATGTTATATCCAAGATAGATATCAAAACAAAAAATAAACTATAAACCATCATGGATATTCCATTGGAATAGTTCATCATAATAGATCTTATGATATTCTAAAATCTTTCATTATGTATTTTATTACCTTATATCTTAGATTTAATATTACTATATCACTTAAAATTAATGAAATAATTGACGCTGAAATGAATGAAACAAGAAAATAGATATGCCACCAACACGAATGAACACAATATGTGACTAGAGAAACCCAATACCAAAGAAGACCCAGCTAGAAGGTGAGAACTATACTCTCTCTCTTTCTTAGTTTTTAAATGCAAGTAGAAAGAAATGTTGGGTTGTGTTATATTCTTTCCACGTAGTTAACAGGGGGTTTGAGTGGCACCCGTAACCCCACTTTATGGGGTCCGAGGTAGCGCCCCGGAAAATTTTGGTTTTGGACCCTATGTTAGGTTGGGCGGACCCACCTATGGTTTTGTGCATGATTTTCGCACATGTCTTTTTTGGACGCAATGGTTTTTGGTCCATGGTATTGGACGTGATGGTTTTCGGTCCATGGTATTGGATGCTTCGGCATGTATATATATGTATTATAACATTGAAATGAACATAATGAAAAATCAAGCTAGTAGTCTCAGTTTTTGGATCCAGGGGAAATCTCTATGTATATGTGTTTTATGTGTCCTACTCTTGCATTATTTATTTTCTGTGTTTTAGAATTCGTATGCAAGTAATTTCTGTACAGGGTTAAAACCTACATTTGGTATCAGAGGAGACTCCTTTGCTGCTGAGGGGTTTCGCTCGGGCCTATGGTAGACCCTGTTCAATGGGAGATCTGCGAGATTGATTCTGGCGGTGAAAGAAGATGGCGAGCAGTGGAAAGATAGAGATCGAGAAATTTAATGGTCAGAGTTTTGAGTTGCGGAAACTCAAGATGGAGGATCTGTTGGTGGATAAAGATCAGTGGATCACGGTAGATCCGGGTACTAAACCAATAGGAGTGTCCAATGAAGAATGGAAAATTTTGGATCAGAAGGCAAAGAGAACAATACGATTGTGTGTCTCAGATTCAGTATTGCTGAATGTATCAGGGGAAGCTACAATGAACGCTTTGTGGGACAATTTAAGGACTTTGTACCAATATAATTCTCTGGTGAATAAACCGTTCCTGTGGAAAAAGTTGTATAACCTGAGGATGAAAGATGGAGACTCGGTGACAGAGCATATGAATGCATTTAATACTATGGTAAGTCAGTTAGCATCTGCTGATATTAATATTTCAGATGAAGATAAGTGCATCAGTTTGTTGTGTTCTCTACTAGATTCGTGGGATAGTCTGGTTATTGCAATAGGTAGCAATGTGACTGCCTTGCAGTTTGATGAAATAGTCTCAGCCTTGCTGACGGAGGAGATGAGATGGAAAAATATGGAGAGCCAAAATGGTGATGCCTTGTCTGTACGAGGACGGTCCCAGAATAGAAACAAAAATAAGTCATCGAGTGGGAGATCTAAATCTAGAGGGAGATCTAAATCTCCAGGAAAACCTGTAAAGGTGGTGTGCTGGAAATGTGGAAAGGAAGGCCACTTCAAAAGGGACTATAAATATAAAGCTCCTAACAAAGGAAAGGGATATGATGAGGCTCATTCTACAGAGGTGAAAACCACCTCAGATGAAGGTGGGGATGTGTACTTGGCTTCTTCAAGTACACATGTAGATCATGAGGCATGGTTGATTGACTCAGGTGCATCCTTTCACTTCACTCCCCATAGAGAGTGGTTCTGTGAGTATGAGAAATATGATGGTGGTGATGTCTTCTTGGGGAATGACAGGAAGGCTAGAATTATTGGTCATGGAAAAGTAAAGTTGAAGCTGCAAGGTTGAAGGGTTAGAACACTTCCGGGTGTTCTACATATTCCTGCATTAGCCAAAAATATGATTTATGTTAGTAAGCTGGATGATGCAGGTGTAAAAACAGTGTTCGAGAAGGATACCTGCAAGATGGTTCGGGGAGCACTAGTATTGATGCGGGGAGTTCAGATTGGAACTCTGTACAAGCTGCAAGGTAGCACTGTTGTTGATGGGTGCAACAGTTCCGTGGTTCCTGAAAGTGGAGCAGAAAATCTAGTAGTCTCTGGAGAAAAGACCATGCTGTGGCATCAAAGGCTTGGACATATTGGAGAGAAGGGCCTTCGAATACTTCATGGTAAAGGTATGGTAGAAGGTATGAGTAATAGCTCTCTGGATTTTGATTTCTGTGAAAATTGTGTATACGGGAAGCAGAATCAGGTGAGTTTCCCCTCTGGTGGTAAGAGGGCGAAACATATATTAGAGCTTGTGCACAATGATGTGTTTGGACCTGTGAAGGTTCCATCACTGGGTAAGTTTGTGTACTATGTATCATTTATAGATGACTTCTCAAGGAATACATGGATATATTTCCTTAGGAAGAAATCTGAAGTCTTTGATAGGTTTAAAGAATTTAAGGCTTTAGTGGAAAGCCAGACAGAGAAGAAGATAAAGGTGCTGAGGACAGATAATGGTGGAGAGTTTTGCAATAAGGAATTTGAAGAATTCTGCAAGAAGTGTGGTATAGCACGGCAGAAGACTACTCCATATACACCTCAGAAAAATGGAGTTGCAGAAAGAATGAACAAGACATTGATGGAAAGGGAAAGAAGCATGCTCAGTGGTGCCGGGTTAGAACAGGAATTATGGGCAGAGGCAGTGGATACTACATGTTACCTGGTCAACAGGTCACCTTCATCAGCGTTGGAGGATAAGACTCCACAAGAGTTATGGACTAGTAAGAAACCCTCTCTTTCACATCTGAGGGTATTTGGATGTGATGGATATGTACATGTTCCAAAGGAGAAAAGAACAAAGTTGGACAGTAAATCTGAAAAGTGCATCTTTATTAGGTATAAGGATGGTTTAAAGGGTTATCAACTTTGGAATCCAATAACAAGGAAGGTTATGTACAGCTGAGATGTGGTGTTCAGAGAGGTGAAAGATGTTATTAAACATGAAGTCCAACCAAAGGAACCTGAGAAGATAGAGTTTGAGCTAAAGGAGGAAGAATCAGACTCTACAATAGAGGAGGAATCAGAAGATGAAGAGCCACAAACTTCGGCTGTGAGAAGATCAATTCGAGAAAGAAGGCAGCCAGAAAGGTATAGTCCATCTGCTTTCTGTTCAAATTTTGCTTTGTCTATTACTAATGATGATCTTAGAACTGTGAAGGAAGCAGTGGATTCAGAGGATGGAAAACTCTAGAAAGAGGCCATGGTTGATGAAATGGCATCTTTGCACAAAAATGAGGCTTGGGATCTGGTGGAGTTGATCCGGACTTAAACAGGAACGCAAAAAATTACAGAGATAACCATAACACAGATATGCAGCGAAAATAATACTTCATTTCATTAATATAAAATACTAAAATATGTTTACAAACATGTTATAGACATTTTTGGACACTGCAACCCCAAGCATAAATTTCCATAAACCAAGGGCTCCTAAGTCCCTAAAGGTGTTGTTCCAACTCCTAAAAGAACAAGGTCAACTGATTACAGCATCTCCCAGAAGTTCTCCATGAAAAGCTACTCAGAACTAGTCAAAACTGGACCATTTCACCTGCTCCATAGGCAAAGTGCATTGCATCCCACCTAAATACACACAGTAGGTGTGTTTCATTTCAAAAATTCCTTCTATGGGGTGCGATGGGCGAGAAGGGACAAATGGCAGGGTCAATCCGCAAGGTGGAGAAGCATGGAATCTTCCAGAAACTTCTCCTGTGACACTTGCCTCTCTAAATTTGACCAGGGATGAGTAAGAGATCATCAATCTCCAAGCGGAACCAAGAACTATCAGAGGGAAGACACTAATCAAATCTCAAGCTGGCTCACCTCCCTTGCAGACATCTATATATGGATCCCTCATCCTAGAGATCCAGAGGCTAGAATTTTGCATCTTGTAAGGAATTGTTGTTGGTTTCTTGAGACAACATTATAGTGTTGGGTGATTTAAGCTTTTCATGAGGTGAAGAAGGGCTTACTTGCCGAGAGGATGATGCTGGGTCAGAACAATTGGTTGTAATTCTCTTGGCTCTTTCTTGATTATCAATAAAACTATTCAAGTTTTCCTCCATACACTTGTGTGATTGATGGTTTATGCATTTGTGTGGTTAATATACATCTGATCCTATATTGCTTATGATAATACATCCATGTTCTCGTATAGTGTTATGTTGCTTTGATTCTACAGGTATTCTGTGAAGATGGGTACGAAAACAAGTAGCAATGGACTATCAGAAGAGAGAGGAATCGAGCAAGGAACCAAGCGCAAGACAGAGGTTGGTCTCCTTTATTCTTCTCTCATCTATCTTTCATAAAGGAAAACGAAAGTAGTTTTTGTTTGTTTGTTTCTAAGGTAGCTACCAGCCTTAGTGGGATTAGCAGTTCTGCATAGACACTATTCCCGGTAACAAAATGGCGACTCCACTGGGGAGCGAGTAGATTGTTTGTTCATCTACATTTGTTTACTTTATAAACTTACAGACGGAACCTGAAGTCAAGCCAGCTAGCCTTCGAACTACATTTTCTATGAAAGTGCAAAGTAGATCAACGCTGCTTCAGTCAATCTCCATGTTTCGTTTATGAATTAAACAATTGATTTACAAGCTTTCTAATTGCCCTCGTGGTGGCTCTAGTAACCTCCTTAGATCTACCCCTGTGATTGATTTACTGATTACCACTTGCTTGGCCTAAATCCCTGAACTGAACTGCAAACTGTGACCCAGAATCCAATCAAAGTCTCGTCCCTGGTCCAGCGCACTATCTGTTCTATGAACTTCAAATGCAGCGCACTTCCCGAGTGTAGTAGGTGCGTTGCATTTCAGTTTCACTGTGTTACAGGTGCGCTGATCAGACAAGGCCTTGTTCCTAAATTTTGGTCTCTGTGTTCACTCTTTTCATATCTATTCAGGAGTTTTGCTGCCTGTAGTCAGTACACCTCTATTTGAAACCCCTTTCCTTGCTGATATTCCGCCTCCACTGTGCAAAGAACTGTAAATGTTTTTATGTATTTTTTGAGTCATTTTTCAGTTCTTGTTTACAAAGAAGTAGCGTAATTGTACTGTCGTTTCTTGATTTGAAAGTGTCGCGAGTGTCGTTTTCAGTCATAGAAGAGAATCTGATTGTTCTTGATAGTCGATTACACAGTTACTATTGTATTTGATCTGAATTAGTAGTTTTTCTAGTGTCAAAAGCAAGTTTTCAATTCCAAATCGCAAAGTGTTGTCATTGTCCTCATTTTTGTTTTGAAAAGAAGCTTGTTAGTAATTGTCGCTTTGAAAAATAATTCAGATTTGCGCATTAGCTTTCTTTTTATCATTCACACATTAAGAAGGCTGAAAAAAAATACATGCACGTGTATTTGCATTTAGACTGTTTGTTGGTTTGATTTAGGATAGTGCATATAGCGTGTGCTCTTTGCTCTTTGTTGAAAGAACGCCATCTCTCTTTCCTTAGTAGCTAGGATTTTCATTTGCCAAAAGAAGATTAAATGACTGTTTATCATCTTAGATTGCATTTTAGGAATTGTACATCTACATCACACGGTGAACCTGAAAGGAAAATTTCTTAAGCAAGATCAACTATAAAATAAATTTAATGAATCTAAAAATGCTTTGGAACCTAACGCACAACATCTAGAAGTCTAGGCTAGAGACATATTCCGGCGTCATTAAACCTAGTAACTGTTGTTTTCACTGTTGGTTGGGTGATTCCTCCACTTTGAGACGATAAGTGCTAGTACGGACTTGTGCCCCCACGTATCGTCGAGTATATTTTGGGAGACCACAATAGGCTTAATCCTTTATCCATAGGAAGTTGTGTTTTCCGCCCTATCGATCGCAATGCACTGAACACAGCATTCAGGAAGATTGATTGTCGTACCGTAAAAAGTATTCTGCAGTTTTGCGATTGGTTTGGTAATCCCTCTGCCTAGATTTCCAGAGCAGTCCCTTTCGTTCCTTTTTAGACTCCTTAATGGAAAAGGTCCATCTGAGCACTTGTCATTTCAGGCTCATTAAAAATCGAAGGCAACTAGAGTCATCTTTTGTTTTTTCTCGACTCTTTAAAATTGAAAAAACAAGTTGTGTCAAAGCGTCTAAAATTTATTTTAAATGGAATAATTATCACCTTTCCTACGTTGGTCTTAGGTTGAGGAAAATGGAGTCCGCCAACCAAGGAGTTCCCCTTGGAGGAAATCCTAGTCCCTTCTACTCTTGGGGAGATGTTGGTGCACCCCATATGGCCACATTGTCACTTCCAGGATTGACAATTGGCTTGCCCGTATGGCTCTTCTCAACCTTCGTCGTTCAGAACACCGTGATTCCTGAACAATCGAGCCAGCAACTAAACGATTCCAGAGTTACCCCCCAACCCTCTACTTCGTCTAATTCTTCCTCTCCTCCTTCCTCTTCTCTTGATGAAGCTGGTAAAGCCAAAAATCAAGTACCTGAGAAGAGGAAGGAAAAGAAGAAGAAAGAGAAGAAGAAGAAGGAGCCAAAGGCGAAAAGGGGCAACCAAGCATCGTCTAGCGAAAATCCACACACTGCACCAACCAGGCCTAAATCGCCATGTGTCATTTGAAAAGGAGACCAATATCATCGATATTTTCCTTGCATCCCTTGGATCTTAAGGGACTGGTCTCCTCGTTTGCACAACCCAGTGTCGTCAACCTCTGATGATCATGTTGAAAATACACTGTCAACTAGTGAAAATGAAGCCCCTGGACAAAAAGGAAAATGTAAATTTCCTTGTAAACTGTGCGAAGGCGATCATGTCATCCACCGTTGTCCCTTCCTAGATGAGGCTAAAAGAGTTTTGGACGACTGTCCGGTTTCACTGTTACGGCTCCCTCCTGGATATAAGAAACTCTTGCCGAGTCCATCACTAGTTGAAAATCCAGCTGACACGCCCTTGTGGTCGGCTGAAGCGTCTATCATTAAAGAAGAACCATCTAAATCCATACCAGACGAAAGTCAAAAGGTCGAGGCGGCAGTCAACTCGGTCTTGCCTTCAGAGGTTCCATCTTCAGATGATACAGTCATCGAAGAGAATAAGGATGACACCGTCCAAATTATTTTCGTAAGCACAGACTCCGATGAACATGGTGGCAACTTACCCGTTCCTTTACCGCGCGAAGGAAGTTCGTCAAAGTCGTACCCGGCCGTCTATTCGGTCCCACCTCTAAGCAACCTAGTTGTTTCCTTTGACTGGAATCTACTAGGCAGACCCCGTTTACCGGCTAGTGTACCGTTTCGAATCATTGCTCAAGTATATATAATGGTCATGGCCGGTACCATCATAGATGAAGGGGCTTCTGCGAGTATCCTTTCCTCAACTGCTTGGAAAGTGCTTGGTTCGCCATCGCTTTTGCCTGAAATGAGAAATCTAACAGGCTTTGACAAAGGAACCAGTCGACCATTAGGGATCCTTCCCAATGTGCCCATAACATTGAGAGGGAAAACCGTTCACATGAATTTAATGGTAGTCCAAGGACCCCTGGATTATAATCTACTCCTTGGACGAGACTATATTTATTGCATGGGAGCCATTGTCTCCTCACTCTTTAGAGTAATGTGTTTTCTGCACGAAGGAAGAGTGGTCAAGCTCGTAGACCAACTTTCATTCCCCGGTTCACGCATATCAAATAGTCATATACCATCTCTGAATGGTCTTTTCATGCAAGGAATGTCTCATCAATCCCCAGTCCGTCCTCCTAATGAGTGCGAGTGATTCAGAGGATATGACTGAAACCCAGGGGGCATGCACTCTGGTCTGCTTCGGCAAGAGAACCTTGGGTATAGGGTTGATTTCCGCGAAGGATATATGACTAATATTGCGAACCCGTCCTTACAGGAAAATGGGAACAGACTGGAATAAGATACCTTCGTTAAGGTTATGCCGGGTGAAACCACTCCCCTTTGCCTATTTCGATAGGCATCGCCGAGAAAGAATTTTATCTGCTACGCGGATGAAACTTTCTTGGTAACCTGGAATTTTTGCTCTATACCTGGGGACATGCAAACCTTTTGGCGTGCAAGTGAAGAGCGACTATTTATTTTTTTACTTTGTAGGTCCTATAACCCTTTAAACTCGTAGGATTAGTCATTTTCTAACTTGCATAAATAAAGGATCCAGAGCAAAGCTTTATAAGGTGAAAGCTCCACAAAAATGGCATCTTAGATGAGACATCCTTATTATACAATTAGATCAAGCAGTTTTAACGCGGACTTCATGCTCGTTAAAAAATAAACATAAGCAATGAGCAAGTGTTTCCACCAGCGTTTAAGCTCATTTTAAAATAAAAAATGAACCAATTTCCGGTAAATAACCATCGTGAATGTAGTACTTCAGCCTTTGAAGCCTTGGTCGTGTTCTCATCATCACCTACACTCTGTATTGGCTGATCATTCACCTCCACTTGATTGTTTACCCCTTTTGAGGAACAGCTGCGAAGAGTGATCCTGTTATCCATCCTTGTAACACTGCCGTGATTGGAAAATTCCAAACCTTACCTGGAATCAGCTGCTACCCAAATTTATCACTCGTTCCTCAAAGACGAGTATCCTTTAAGCTCTTTTCAACTGACTCGTAAAATATGAAAAGATTTCCGAGCCATTGGCCTCTCCAACTCGCTAAAGTGACCGGAAGTGCTATCCCTCCTTTAGATTTTAATCTTTTTAGACCTGACGGATTATTACACAAAAATATCGAGCGCTTGTTTTGTTCGGCTCGTTAAAAGTACCAAAAATTCATCCCTTCTGTATTATTTTATACTTTTTCGGACTTAAGGGATTATATGACGAAAAAGGATTTTTGGAGTTTCCTTTACATTCTTTTTCAGACTCTCTAAAATTTAAAAGGACCGAGTTATCTTTGTTGTTAAACTCATTAAAACCTAATAGCGACAAACTTGTCCATAACAGACAAGAACGAGTTTCACTATCGCTAGGCTCGTTAAAACATAGCGATGGGTTTGCCCGAAGGGAAAATTATAGAACAAGCATATGTTATCCTCCTCAAGCTTGACAAAAATAAAGAGGTATTGGTTAGCAATGACTGGGGAAAAATTGGGAAGAAAACTTGAAGAAACTTTGTTGGTAGCAAGTCGCTCTTGAACATGACACTTTCACTCCGCATCCTAGTCGGGTTGGGTTGTTCCATTCACTGGTCATATCACCATGGTTCCATCACACCATCCACATTTGGGGTTAATGCTACCAATCCATGATGTCAATGTCGCCGATATGTTCAAGAGAAGTCGCTTAGAGAATTCACCTGTGTCTCACCCACTATAATACATTTTCGCTCCATCCTTTCATGACCGCCACCCTGAACCATATATCACCAGATTGTTTTCACCTCCATTAAAATCATTTGCTCCATTCCGTGTCATTGATGTGGGATTCATTAAGGCCCTCCTATGACAGATCGCTTCTTGTCGACATCATCTCATTATCCAAGAAGTCGATCTAGGAACAACCCTTTCAGTACTTTGAAGCTTGCATGCCTCAATGGCAAGTTTCTCACTTCCGGCGACAGGTTTACATCAATGGCCTTCGACCGGAATATTTTACGTGGTGTTCGAAGCCAAGTCCCTTATTCACACCACGTAAATTGTACTGTAGTACCTTGAGGGTCATCATCATTATCAGTGATTCCTCTCGCGCCTGTTAACGGCTTACATCATTGGCTGGTAATCAGGCGATGTCTTTCCATGTTCGACTCCAGAACATCTCTCACATGGATCGACTTGTACTTTGAGTGAAGATCAAACGAGATTGAAGACCCCGGATCTAGTTTCATCCATCCGGGCTGCGATATATATTCAGGAAAATAAAGACATCAAATGTACATCATTGTTGCATAGATAATCATCCAATCTAAGGGATGATGGCTCTACCAGAATCATCAGTCTACACTCAGATGATTGTCTGTCTCATGTACATGAAAAATGAATTTATAAAGCTGAGCATGGGAATGCCCGCCTCAGCTAGATCATGAAAATATTATTAAGATAATGTATTGTATTGTATCTTATTCCAGGTCTCCTTCCAGCTTGAAAGAACTTCGGATCCTCATGATAAATCATTTCACCCAACATCAAAAGATTAACGACCTCATGCTTTAGGGGGCAACTATTATAGACATTTTTGGGCACTGCAACCCCAAGCATAAATGTCCATAAACCAAGGGCCACTAATTCCCTAAAGGTGTTGTTCCAACTCCTAAAAGAACAAGGTCAACTGATTACAGCATCTCCTAGAAGTTCTCCATGAAAAACTACTCAGAACTGGTCAAAACTAGACCATTTCACCTGCTCCATAGGCAAAGTGCATTGCATCCCACCTAAATACACACATTAGGTTCGTTGCATTTCAAAAATCCCTTCTATGGGGTGCGATGGGCGAGAAGGGACAAATGGCAGGGTCAATCCGCAAGGTGGAGAAGCATGGAATCTTCCAGAAACTTCTCCTGTGACACTTGCCTCTCTAAATTCGACCAGGGATGAGTAAGAGATCATCAATATCCAAGTGGAACCAAGAACTATCAGAGGGAAGACACTAATCAAATCTCAAGCTGACTCACCTCCCTTGCAGACATCTATATATGGATCCCTCATCCCAGAGATCCAGAGGCTGGAATTTTGCATCTTGTAAGGAATTGTTGTTGGTTTCTTGAGACAACATCATAGTGTTGGGTGATCTAAGCTTTTCATGAGTTGAAGAAGGGCTTACTTTCCGAGAGGATGATGCTGGGTCAGAACAATTGGTTGTAATTCTCTTGGCTCTTTCTTGATTATCAATAAAACTATTCAAGTTTTCCTCCATACACTTGTGTGATTGATGGTTTATGCATTTGTGTGGTTAATATACATCTGATCCTATATTGCTTATGATAATAGATCCATGTTCTCGTATAGTGTTATGCTGCTTTGATTCTATAGGTATTCTGTGAAGCTGGGTATGAAAACAAGTAGCAAAGGACTATCAGAAGAGAGAGGAATCGAGCAAGGAACCAAGCGCAAGACAGAGGTTGGTCTCCTTTATTCTTCTCTCATCTATCTTTCATAAAGGAAAACGAAAGTAGTTTTAGTTTGTTTGTTTCTAAGGTAGCTACCAGCCTTAGTGGGATTAGCAGTTCTGCATAGACACTATTCCCAGTAACAAAACAGTAATGGAAATAAACTAGCTAGGGCGATGGTAGCTTATCTCTGAGAAGAGATGTGGTGGCTACATGCCTATAAACTGTGTTACAATGAGGCTCGAAGGCCTATTTATTGTTGAGAAACAATGGAAAACCCTTCACATTCCAAAACCTAACCCTAGAGGATGAAACACCAAATTGTGGGCCCCGTTCTTAGGTAAGTTGGTACATCAACTTCCTGGGGTCGCGAATTGGTCATATTATCTCCGTTTGATGCGCATGATAGCCCGTTGGAAAGATCTCTCCGAGGACTACGACAAAAAAGAAAATTTTTTGATAGAAAAATCACTAGCGGTAGATTTCCCAAAAAACGTCGTTTAGGGCCTCAAAACAGCTCCGGAAGTTTAGGACCCAAAAAACTGCTAAAAATAGTAAATTGTGCTATAATTAAGGAAACTGAAAAAAAAAAATTGAAAGAAGAACTAGAGGGGTTCCAAGTGGAATTAGCGGGTGGCCACCAATATCCACCTGGATCATTCCTCCCCCCTTAGGAAGCAATGGTCCCCATTGCGTTGAGTTCCTCCATGAGATGAGGGAACTTCTGCTGCACTTGGTCCCTGGTGAGCCACTTTCCCTGGTGAAGGAGTTGTCCTGCTTTGAAAACTCGATACAGTTGGATATTCTGCTGGCGAGTGTGCTTGATCTGTGTGTCCATGATCCGATTAGTTGCAGCTTGTTCCATGCAAGCTGGATTTAACTCTGTGGGTGTGAGTTGTTCTGCAATGTCGAATGTGTCTAGTAATGGTGGAAAGTATGGCCGAAGGCAGTTGACATTGAACACCGGGTGCAGGCCAAGGAATGGGGGAATGCTTAGCTCAAATGCATTGTCTCCCACAGCCTTGGTAATGGTGTAAGGACCATGTCAGAGTGGTCTGAGCTTCTGATGGGTTCTGGTAAGGCGTTCTTTCTGTTGATGCAACCAAACTTTTTTGCCCACCTGAGACTTGTGTGGTACCCCTGTGGGTGAGGAGAAGTTGTTCTTATGTTTTTTCATGACTGTATCCCTTTCTTGCTGCTGTGTGGAGGAACCCTTCGCAGGGGTCATGGATTTAGCAACCATCTTCCCCTTACTTTGGGAGTGAATCAGACAGAAAATGAATTTCCTAGTCTGGGAGATGAGCTTGCTGCCTTTCTTGGCAGTGATCAAAGAGGTGGCGGTAGGTGGGGCTACCTTCGGTATCCTGTATAATGAATTATCCAAAGAGATAATGACAGCGCGAGGCCTTGACTCATACACAGCATGTCGCCTCCACAAGTATGGCTGGCCTAATAGTAGATCTCAAACATCCAGAGGTGTAACATCACACAATACCTCGTTTGTGAAGGGCTTGATGCTGTATGGAAGGCGACACTGTTGGCGAACCTTGAGATCTCGTCCTTCGTGAAACCACCTGATACTGTACGGATGCGAGTATGGTGTAGTCAGTAGGCCCAACCACTTCACGACCTCTGCTGAAATGAGGTTCTTTTGGCTGCCACTGTCGATAATGAATTGCAGCGGCGAACCCTTCACCCACATCTGTGAGTGGAAAAGACGTTCCCCCTCCTCTGGATCTTCGGGCTCATTTTTCTGGATCTTGGCAGTGGCAACAGTGGCGCTGGGCTCCGCATCAATGATCTGCTTCCCTTTGCCATTCCCCTTGTCAGGTTCTGGCTCAAGGTCAGAACATGCATTTGATTCGGAAGCTTTCAACTCGGCCACCAGCGACTGCTTGGTCCGACACTCACTTTTGTTATGAGTGGGACTCTTGTGGAACTCACACCACTTTCCCGTGTCCTTCTTCGGCTTTGTGGTGTTATTCTTTTCTTGCGGCTTTGAGGGGTTATCTTGGGTCACCCCGCCTTGGATTTGTCCTTTGGGCTTCGAATTTGCAGATCCAAAGTCTCACTTCTTCTGTTTGAACTTTTTCTCGATTTTGACAGTGTATCGGTACGTTGTGCCGAGTGAGGAGATGTCCAAGAACTCCATCTCTTCCTGGATGTATCTGTGTAGGCAGCCGCGGTATTTGAGTACCAGATGCAGCTCAAAATCTTTGATACCCAATTGTGTTCGAAGGGTATGAAAAATGTTTGTGAACTACGGCACATCTTGGTCTCGTCCCTGCTGCAATGTGGTCCATTTGATGTATTTGTCCTCATATCTTTTGACAGGGTAGTACTGCTCCTTGATGGCATCCCGAAAGTCATTCCAAGTGGGTGCAGCTGAAAACAGTGAGCCTGTACTTTCATCCTTCTGCTCGCAGTAAGTTTGAAAACAATATTTTCCCGACTTGAAAATTCATGAATAGAGAAATACCCATCTAGCAAATTTAACCATTTATCTACAGCATCTACGTCTATTTGACCCTCGAAGATGGAGATTTCAAAATTGACTTGTACCTTAAAGGGTGTGGCATTTCCAGAGTAGCTGTTGGAAGCCAATGCTTCGCCTTTGGGTAGTCGCTGAAGGATCTGGGCAAAGTTGTCCATCATCGCGTTCCTTTGTCGCTCGAGGGCTTCTTCGAGCAAGATTTTGATAGGATCTCCTGCCCCCTCGTTTTTCTTCTCATCCGCCATGGGAGGTCGTCGAGATTTGCGAGACTGGTCTTGCAAAGGTTCGACCAGTTCAAGCCCTAACTCCTTATATCCCGACCTTGTTGGGGACATGCAAAGAAAAAACAGAGAAAAATCAAACCGCTCTGATACCACTGATCCAGACTTAAACAGGAATGCAACAAATTACAGAGATAACCATAACACAGATATGCAGCTGAAATAATACTTCATTTCATTAATATAAAATACTAAAATATGTTTACAAACAGTAATGGAAATAAACCAGCTATGGCGATGGTAGCTTATCTCTGAGAAGAGATGTGGTGGCTACATGCCTCTAAACTGTGTTACAATGAGGCTCAAAGGCCTATTTATTGTTGAGAAACAATGGAAAACCCTTCACATTCCAAAACCTAACCCTAGAGGATGAAACGCCAAATTGTGGGCTCCGTTTTTGGGTAAGTTGGTACATCAACTTCTTGGGGTCGCAAATTGGTCGTATTATCTCCATTTGACGCGCATGATAGCCCGTTAGAAAGATCTCTCCAAGGACTACGATGGAAAAGACAATTTTTTGGCAAAAAAATTGTTGGTGGTAGATTTCCCAAAAAACGTCATTTAGGGCCTCAAAACAGCTTCGGAAGTTTAGGACCCAAAAAACTGCTAAAAATAGTAAACTATGCTATAATTAAGGAAACTGAAAAAAACTGAACGAAGCACTAAGAGGGGATCCAAGTGGAATTAGCAGGTGGCCACCAATATCCACCTAGATCAGGAGTTGCCGGCTGGAAGGAAACCCATTGGCACCAAATGGGTGTTCAAAAAGAAGACAAATGCAGAAGGAAAAGTGGAGAAATACAAAGCTCGGCTGGTAGCAAAAGGTTATTCCCAGGTGTCGGGAATTGATTTTGGTGATATTTTTTCTCCTGTTGCCAAGGTAACTTCTATTAGATTACTTTTATCTGTTGATGTTGCTTTTGATTTTGAGGTATAATAGATGGATGTGAAGACAGCATTTCTTCACGGGGATCTGGAAGAGGAGATCTGCACAAAGCAACCTGAAGGCCTTGTGGTGAAGGGTAAGAAAGAACTGGTATGTAAGTTAAAGAAGTCTCTATATGGGTTAAAATAGTCACCAAGGATGTGGTATCAGAAATTTGATACATTTATACGGGGACTTGGCTTGACCAGAAGCAAAGCAGATCACTATGTGTATTTTAAATTAATTGGTGACCATGTTATTTATCTGGTCTTGTATGTGGATGATATGTTGTTGGTTGGAAATGACAAAGAAGTTATCTAGGATTTGAAGACCCAATTGTCCTCCAAATTCGACATGAAAGATCTTGGTGATGCAAACTATATTTTTGGCATGGAAATTAAAAGAGATCGGGCAAAGAGGAAGCTTTGGTTAAACCAGAGGAAGTGTGTTGAGACAATATTGCAGAGGTTTAATGTAGGATAGTAAACCGGTGAAGTTTCCTATTCCTGTAGGTGTGAGGTTATCTGCTTAATAGTGTCCCAAGACACAAGAAGAGGAAGAGGACATCTCCCGTGTTCCATATGCAAGTGCAGTCAGTAGCCTGATGTATGCAATGGTCTGTACTAGACCAGACATTACACATGCAGTGGAAGTATTGAGTAGGTTTATGTCAAAACCAGGGAAGGAGCACTGGACAGTAGTGAAGCGGGTTTTCAAGTATTTGTGTGGCACTAGTGATTATGGTTTGTGCTACCAAGGAAGACCAAGATTGGACAGAGTGTTGGATATTCATGGCTTTGTTGATGCAGATTGGGCTGGAGATCTGGATCAGAGAAGATCTACAAGTGGGTATGTGTTTAACCTATTTGGAGGTGTAGTCAGTTGGATGAGTAAGAAACAATATATAGTGGCACTATCAACTACAAAGGCAGAATACATGGCAGCCACTCATGCAAGCAAGGAAGTAGTTTGGTTGCAGAGATTGTGTTCAAGTATGGGGTTAGTACAGGAAGCTATAAGGATAGACTATGACAGCCAAAGTGCAATTTTCTTGGCAAAGAACCCCGCATATCATTCAAAGACAAAGCACATTGATGTTCAGTATCACTTTGTGAGGGATGTGATAGAAGACAAAAAAGTGTTGCTGGTAAAGGTGGACACTTTGAAGAATACTGCAGATGCATTGGCAAAATCTGTGAGCTCTGAGAAGTTCTCTTGGTGTAGAGAGACAATGGGCAGGGCTAGAAAAATGACTAAGCTCTCTTGTGGCCCCCTGTGGAAAGAAAACAACAAGTGGTAGAATGTTGGGTTGTGTTATATTCTTTCCACATAGTTAACAGGGGATTTGAGGGGCACCCATAACCCCACTTTATGGGGTCCGAGGCAGTGCCCCGAAAAATTTTGGTTTTGGACCCTATGTTAGGTTGGGTGGACCCACCTATGGTTTTGTGCATGATTTTCGCACGTGTTTTTTTTAGACGCGATGGTTTTTGGTCCATGGTATTGGACGCGATGGTTTTCGGTCCATGTGTATTGGATGCTTCAGCATGTATAAATATGCATTATAACATTGAAAGGAACATAATGAAAAATCAAGCTGGTAGTCCCGGTTTTGGGATCCAGGGGAAAATCTCTGTGTATATGTGTTTTATGTGTTCTGCTCTCGCATTATTTATTTTCTGTGTTTTAGAATTCGTATGCAGGTAAGTTTTGTATGGGGTTAAAACCTACAAAAAAGAGGCACTAACAATGGAGTTTCCATGGAAACTATGGCCTAATTGGTTAATACAAAATCTTCTACCTCCTACATTATGCTTCAATATCCCACTCTGAAACAATCTAACCAACTATGGAACACTAACAATACCAAAAGAATGGAACCCCTTCTCTTCCTAACAGTGTAGTATCTAACACAACTTAGCCATCTAGTGTTAAGCTTTTTCATACATCAACTATTAATTAGTGTTATGGTTTTGGACCCTTATAGTCTTATTGAAAATCCATATAGGACTATCCCTACAACTGTGAGTACTAGGGATTGACATGACATCTAATTAGTACAATGATGGTCAATGGGGTAGGTTGACTTGTAGGTGGCATAATTTCCAGTTACAAACTATGATTGAGGTGATTTTTGAATCATCAGAAATATTCTGATGTGTAGAGAAACATCAAGGGGCTAGGAGCTAAGCTCACAAATTTTTGACCCCAAAAGGTACCATTTAATGTCTGAAGCCACTTTGGGAGGGTCTACATCACAAATACCAAATTGGAACGCACACCTAAAATAAGTTTTGCAAGCCATATTTTTCAATTTTCAACCCAAAAAGTACCAAGACGGAGATAAGTCATATTACAATCTATTCCAAGTAAAAAATATTATGGTGTTGAAGAAGCGTTATTAGGATTTTAGTGTCTCAATGTAGAAAACAATGAATGTAAATAATTTGATTGACTTGTATTATTTGAAGGAGATAATGTTTTGTTATATTAAGATTCTCTTAATATCATATGCTTTATTCATCTCAAACCAATATACTCCCTAAAAATGGTTGAATAATTACCAAGATGAGGATCAATCTGTCCTTCATCTCTAACTTGACATCAGACTCATTATTTAGAATGGAAACATTCAATTTTCCTCTACTCCTAAGAATGATGTTGGGACCCCTCTAAACCATTGATTTCTTTGTAATCAAATGGTGTAGACCCTAAATTACCTTGTTTAGATTTGAATAATTACAAATGATGGTGGTGACCCCTCTAGACCATTGATTTCTTTGTAATCCAATGGTGTTGGCCTTCAATGACCTTGTTTTGATTTGAAGATAATTAAGAATGATGGTGGGGACCCCTATAGACCATTGATTTCTTTGTAATCCAATGGTGTTGGCCCTCAATGACTGTTTTGATTTGAAGAGAATAACTAAAACAATGGAGATTCTACACTTTTTTTTCTTTACATTAGTTTGAAAAATCATAAATTTTTATTTTTTGTGAAAACATTTTTAAGTTGTAACCTTTATATTTAAGGAAGACTAGCTTTTAATAAATAGAACAACATTAAAGGTTATGTCAAGACAAAAAGTGATTTCAACTTAGGAAAAAATCTAGTGTTCTTCATGATCATTCTTGTAGTGATCTCCAATGAGATCATGGGCTTCCACTACAGTTATGTGTTTTTAGTGGTATCTAACCTCCATTCCAAGTTGAGGTGGTCCGACTATATTGTTGGAAAATAAATCTTATTTTGTCTTATCTTAAAGACAAAATAATCTTATTTTCTTATAATATTTATTGGGTATTAATTAGCATGTTATTTTCAAATCCGAGGATTAGATAAGTAGTTTCGAAATAACTTTAATTATTAATTTGAGTTGTATGTTTTTGGTGGTTATTGGTTGATTGGGTATTAAAGTGTTATTTTAAATGTACTTAGTTATAAGAAATTAAGCTGTATAACGGATTGTTTACTTTGCATATTGTATTGATTTTATGTGTATGTTTTTGGTGGCTATTGATTGATGGGATATTAAGATATTATTTTACATATATTTAATTATGAGAAATTAAATTGTGTCTTCTTTCTTTTGTCTCATCAGCTTTTTATTATTTAATCAGCCAGCTCTGCCATTTGTCACTTGTGTCCCAAGCATTGCTTTTGCGACAACTCTTATTTCCACCTTTATAACAAAGTTAATACTGTCTGACATGCAAGAGAAATAAGAATTCCCTTGCATTTATATTTCCCTCTATGCTGACTAGACATTCCTTTCATTATGTTCATGTTTTCAACTCCACAGTGATCACAGCAACTGCTCAGGTGGTTCGTAGTAGTTCGACATCCTTTAGTGAGATTGCAGATTTTTTTGAGAATTCCGGCATCTGTGACCTTTAATCCCCAAATCCGCAATCGACTTAAACTCACGGGCGTTTCTCTCCATCGCCAATTGAGCATTATGATTTCCGGAAATGTTTTTTAAATTTCCGTCGTATTCCACACATTTCTTTAAACGAACGATAGTGTTGAAAACCATTATGAACAGAGTGAATGATGAACTTCAGAGTACCTGTCTTTTTGGTATTGGGTCTTTAATTTCTTTTTAATGGAAATTCCGTTCGTGCATTAGAGCAATAAATACTACATATTTTATAGTGTGAATTGATATTTTATATAGTTGAGAGGGAGATGTGTAATTCATTTTAGTTGATAATGTGTTTTTTAAAATAAAAATAAAATATTATTTTGGAAAAATAAACAATGTTAACTATAATTAAAAATATATATATATATATAAATTTGTGGTTGGTTTTAATGGAAAACATTATAAAACATCAGTTGATATTATAATGCAAAATAAGAGATATGATGGAAATGTTTCTCTTAACTCTCCACCATATATAAAATATTTCCATATCCATATTAAACTACATAAGTTTATATCAATAAATTAATTAAAGGTTAAAAACTTATATTTTAATTTTCAAAATATAAAGAAGATGTATAATTCTTATACTTAAAAAAATATATATTTTAATATAAGACTTAAAATCTATTTAAATATCCATATTAACTAATATATTTTAAAATTATATATATATAGATAAAGAAGAAGTCACTCGAAATAAAATTAATACAAAATATTATTAATAATATTTTTTTTAATTTGAATCATAAATAAAATATTTCAAAGCTCATCTTAAAAAAATAGTTCAATATCAACTATCTATATGTTACATATGGTTAAAGAAAACAAACAAACTATGTATATTATATAAAGCTATTTAAAAAAAAAAATGTATGGTTAAAACATTTTAAGTAGTTTCATTATTCTTTTTTTTTCAAATGAAAAAAACAAAAAACAAAAAACAAACCTAGTATATATAATGTACCAGTGCATATAGAAATGTTCATATGTAATACAGTCTATCAATATGGAGATATAGTATGACGCACATGTGCATAATATATGAGAATTTTGTCTTCCTCAACAACCAAAAGTGCAGTATGATTCAGCCTACAAAGAAACAACAATGTCATATATATCCAGATAGTGCTATTAGAGGTGGGGAAAAACATAAGAGAAGCATAAACATCAAGAAGAAAAAGCAATAAAATCATGGAACAAGAATAGAGCCCTTGACTTGTATTTGTCCATCAGCCGATAGTGCGTACTCTATGTTGCCATATGCATAACTTATGTCGATCTTTGACAGTGAATCAACAACCCTGTTTCTTTCTTTGAAGATGTGAGTGAAGACCTTTTGAGTAGAGAGATCCAAGTCATCCACGCTTGAAGATATGGAGGAGAAAAATCTGAGCCCCTGGTTATATGTTGTATAAGTACCTGCAAGTCCCCGAAAACATGTAATGTGTCAATGGATAGTTGAAGTGCAGACCAGAGTAAGCCCCATAGAGCTAGGACCTTCACCCTCATGTTTGTGCCTAGGTCGTTGTTCTACGAATCCTGTAATGAGTAATATGATCCAAGCGAAGCTATACCCCACATCCATATAATTGTTGTCGGGTCGCACCATCAAATATCCTGCATGGAAATGTATGGGATGTGCAATGGATCTGAGAGAAAGGTCTCCGGAGTGTCTATGTTGTGACACATTCCCCTCAAGACATTGTATGATTTTAAGGACAATACAATGAGTGTTAATCGGGGAGCCCTCGGAAATGAATGCATTTCGATCCTTCTATATTTCCCAGATGCTGTAAAAAGGGGTGGCTTTGTGTTTGTCCTCCCACTCCAACCACCAAATGTAGCAATCCTAGACGTGTGTGAAACTCCTGTAAGACATATTAATAAAATGGCATATACCCAACCAGACTGAGAGAGAGATAGGACATTCAATAAAGAGATGACAATTGTGTTCATCTGCATTGCAATATAGTGAGCATCTCCTAGGACCCTGGATACCCTTCTTGCAAAGATTATCCCATGTTAGGTTTTTATATGCCATACCAACCAATCAAACAGAGTGATTTTGTGAGGAATATGAGTTTTCCATGCCTTATGGTAATAGTTTGGTTGTAGTCCTTGGGAAGTGAAGATAAGGTGTTTATATATATCCACAACCACAACTCCTTTTGTCGTTAGTGCACCCGCCCAAGTAATGTGATCCTCCTCTCCCCCGTTGCACAGTCTCGCCTGCCTGAGTGTGTAAATGAATGTTTCCCATTCCAAAATCAGATCAACTGGTATGCCCAAATCCTCATCCCATCTCCATATAGGTGCGTTACCATTCCATCCAATGATAATATGATTCAGATAGAATATGTCTTGTGTGTGTAGACTGTGCAAGAGATGTTTTGATAACTGTTGTGTGCCAACAACATACTTAATCAAATATGTACCAATAATGATCTGCGAGCCACTATCGAAGTTCTAGCAAAGTCTCCGAAGAAAAATTCCCTTCACCTTTTTGAAAACTCCTCCAAATATATGATCCACTTACCTTCCCAAGTGTGCCCATCCTACTCCATGCCACAAGATCCCGCCTGTTCAAATATCTTGTAAATATGATGTCCCACCATAGACCTTCCGTCTGTAGACCTCCCTAGATGGACTTCAAGAGGAGTGCCCATCTAAATACCTTAATATTCCCAAATGCCCCATCGACTCACTTCCTTTAGAACTATAAGGTTATCCAATTTTGTAAGGTGATATTTTCCTTTAGTATTTCTACCCGCCCAAATGAGGTGCGCCAAAATAGCTATTATTTTATGGATGATGGTTGCAGGAAGACTAAATATGTGTTCCTAGTACGTTCCCATCTGTAGAAGTATTGCTTGTACAAGAATGAATCTTCCCCCAAGTGACAACCATCTGTGAGCCTAGGAGTTTATCCATGGTTGCAGGAAGACTAAATAGGCGTTCCTAGTACGTTCCCATTTGTATAAGTATTGCTTGTACAAGAATGAATCTTACCCCAAGTGACAACCATCTGTTCGTCCAGGAATTTATCCTCTTTTTATATTAATCTAGAATCCAGTACCGGTCTTTATTCCTGTAATTTACTCGCTTTAATTTACATCCCATATATGTGAGTCCCTCCAACAATGGTTTACAGTTGTAACTGAACATGTTGGCAATATTGATGATATCCCTCATATTTCCTGCAGAGTATAAGATGTGTGACTTACAGTCATTTGCCATCAATCTTGTAGCAGACCTGAATCGAGCCAATGCGTTGTAGAAGTTTCTCCATAAGACCCTGGACAACACACCAAATACAAATATATCATCTACAAATAGGTTGTGAGAAACTGATATACCTGGGCATATACAGAATCCCTTAAATAGACCTTTTGTGGTAATTTCTCTAATCTTGTTTCTTAAATAGTCCATTACCAGTATGAATAAACGTGGTGATAGTGAGCATCCTTGGTGGATTCCTCACCCAACACCAAAAAAATCTGATGGGTAACCATTAATTAGAACAACAAAGTGTGCACCAGATACACATGCCACAATCCATTCAAGGGTAGGATTTGAGATTCCAATCTTCAGTAATACAAATCTCAGGAATTCCCAATCTAAGTAGTCGTAAGCCTTATGTTGTAGCAGCTACAACATCCCTCCAAAAATTTTCCTTCGCTTTGTTTTGGAGCCTCCCTACTTAAATATTAGCAGCTTGTCTTGCGTTGCCCAGGTACTTATGTTTTCATTTGAATTTATCTTTCGCTTTACAGCTTGTGTTTGCTTACTTACTTCACTGCCTAACCACAAGCTGACCCTATCAATTAGCTGCAATCCAATTGTTTCACTACCTTTATGATCTGCACAATCCTTGAGAGCAACCATCCTTGCTCTCAAAAAATTGCGTAGACCCAGCTAACAACTTGTCTTCAAGTAGAAAATTGTGCAGAGAAGTCAAGCCATCAAGTGAGCCTTCAACTCCAGAATTGTGCAGAGCCAAATGACAGCCAGCCTTCAGTCTAGGAATTGCGCAGTCCAAACCCACAGTGAGCACTCAAGTCCATAATTGCGCAGAGCCAGCTAATAGCTTGCCTTCAGCTGGGAAATTGCACATAGCCTGAGAAGCAACTTAGAGCCACTGAACCCAGAAATTGCATAGAACCATATCGTGCTCAGAAACTGCCAATGCATGAACCAGAGTTTCCCGATCCTCCCCAGGACCACGCAATATTTCCAGGAAGTGCATGGTATGGTTCCTAAAAAGCAAGAAGTTAAGAGGAAAAGCATACCTAGGAAGTACGAAATATATTATTAGCTTACCAAAGGTGAAACATTTCCATCTTTAGAAGTTTCTGCTAAGTGTCGTTGTTGTTCTTGATCTCAATCATACGTGTCATGGACCACATTTTCTCAAATCTATGTAGTGCAGGCCTCTCGATATCACTTATGCATTCGGTCATCAAGCTCTAGCTTCCTTAGGAGATCAAGGAGCCTTCAGAGCGTTGTCATCACTTTTCAGCGTGAGTTTTGCTTTTGTTTCCTTTTGTTGCTTTTTCTATCACTTTGGTTTGTTTATCTTATGAGAGTGTTGTTTCACTCATTTTGTTGAACAACCACTGGATTTTTAACTTGTTTTAGCTTGTAGATGTGTTGTTTCAAGTTATACATTGCTTTCCCTAAGCGTTGCATGAGTTTTCTCGTTTTTTCACAAACAGTTGTCGATGCGGTGACTCCCTTCACATGCTTCGTGTTCCTTTAGTTTGATCTATTTCTGCACTTGTTTTACATGCATACATCTACACTTAGTCAGATCTACACTCATTCTTACATCATCCTTCAGATCTTCTTTTCTGTACACTCCCCATGGACAGATCTAGGCTCCCCTTGCCTGAGTCTCACATTCACTTGCATACACAGTGCAATCTGGCAACTCAAGGCCTCTGCCTTGGCTTCTATAATTGCGTAGAGGTTGTCCTAGGATGTCTCCAACTACGCACTATGCAGTTTCAGGAGCCAGTCTCCCAGCTTGGTCATTAAGATTGTGTAATGCACAATCTCTCCCAAGCCCTATCCCAGACTAAGCTACGCATTACCCATCTCCAATCAGCGGGCTTCCACACTGATTGTCAGGATTGCGCACTACGAAGTTCCCACAATCAGTCAGCCACCCCTTGTCAATCAAAACTATGCATTTCCTCTCATCAGATGCCCTGGTTTCTGCTTGATATTGCATGAATCTAGTAGAGACAAGTTGCTTACATGAATGAAAATGAATGATGCAGATCCCCAGTCAAAGGGGGATTCTCTTCTCAATATTCTTACCCTTATTACTATTTGTATTCTATGTTACTGAAGTATGATTTATGTGCATCTGACAGTATTGATCTACAACAAAGTCTTAGATCTGAAGCTCGTATAACAATTAGGTTTTTTTATTCGGATGCAGTCATAGATCTAGGATATTTCATCCATGCTAAGTCCTAGACAACGTCCAAGCAACTAAATTCACTCTCATGCTAACCTAAAGGGAGCGACCAGGGATTTTACTATTGTGGACCATCATCTAAATCATTCTGAAGCTTTATGAACTCTGAATCTTGATGTCCCTGACATATTCTGCCATTGTTAAATGATTTTTGAAGTTGTTGAGTTAAATTGTTGATCATATAGTGAAGTATTGTGCATGAAATCAGATGCTCACCTGGAAGATGTCAGTACCACATATGTATTGCAGATAAAAACAAGATATACTAGTAGGAAAAGGTTGAATGTTTGCCATAACATAAACATGCAGACTGAACTTGTGTTTTCAGGTGGCCAAGACATACATATAGATATGTCACTATGTTTGTGCTACAAGAGGTTGGCAAGATTTGGCATTGCTAGTATTTTGTCATGATTCTTGACAATAACTTTGAATTGATGATTGAGATGTGCTTTGACTATATTTCTCTCTACGACAGCAATTTGAACTTGAACTGATGTCTAGTGATATGATTTGATGATTGTTGATTTTCCCTAATATCAATGCTATCGGGCATGATGATGTATGTGGAATTTGGCCTCCTTATTTTTAGCACAATGGTTGAAGTAATGATAGTTGTGATTTGGTATGAAAAATTTAACCTGCATGACTCATCCTCGATGTATGCATTTTCGTTGTTACACAGTATTTTGTCATATCTCCTATTCACTACCCGTGCCATATCCCGGAGTGCCAAAACATTGACTACTATGCAGAATATCCATCATGATATATAGACCAAAACCTCCCTAAAGAATTAAAGGAAAGCCGCCCTGAAATCATTCTGGAGAAAGTTCCATAAAAACCTAATTTTTGGCATCAACGTGTTTTGCTCCACTACCTGCCCATGTTGATGGCAGGTTGCCCAGTTAGACACTCGCATTGCCAGTGTGGGTTTTCATACGAAAAATCATACTAAACTCCTTCTGGTAGGCTTTCCCCTTCAGGAACAACGAGTTGGATATTGGTTGTTTTTTTATATAGTCGAGCTCTCTTATTTGGGCCTCTTGATCTTATCATCATGGGCTTTCCCCTTGAGTTGTGGCTATTCCTCCCTCTTTTGTGGATCCCTAACTCCCTCTCCCTTCCTATAAATTCACCCCCTTCCATTCCCAAAGGGTTCATCATTGATTGTTGCATCCCTATGCTAAGACTATGCTTACATGCTACCGATTCTAGCTTGGAGAAGGAGTGCTTGAAGAGTCTTTGCTTGGACTTGGACATCCACCCAAAGGAAGGCCTCAACATCAAGGCATAGGTTGTATGCTTCCCTTTTTAGTTTCTTAATATATACATCTGATGTTCACTTTCCATAATTGTGTAAATATTTATGTGATTAGCTTAATGTTCCTTGATCTATTAAGTAGTTAATGCTTGATATATGTTATATATTCCCTTATGTCTTACAGAGTACTTTGATCTCTCGTGTAGGTTCCTGGATGTGAAGAACGACTTAGGAACGAGGCCTGGAGCGAAAGATTCAAAGCCATCTCTGAGGATTGAGTGATTAGCATCAGAACGAGGTAGGTTCCTATTTATTATTTCATTTGTCAAGCATAAGTTAGGAAAGTGAGTATTAGATTGTTTAGTTTTTTGCTAGACCCACTCATTGGGCTAGAGGGATCTCCTCTGTCCACAAAGGGGATTTTCCTTCACAACAACACCTAGTGACAGGATGACTTATATTATGATTATGAGAATGACTTAATCAAGCTTGGATTGATAACACATGACTTGTTGGCATGATGAAGTCATGATTTGATATAAGTTCCACCTATCTCCTAGTTGAAAGTATTAATACTATGATAATGATGACTTTGATAATGGTCGTGATCTGGCTTCTAAAATCTAATGAGTTGATTTTGTTCTTGATGGTACAACATTGATTTATGTACGGATGATTATGTTGAAGTATCAAGGCATTATTCTTAGATCATTGCAATCCAGATATGTCTAGATTTGACGGTTATCTGATGAAGTCAAAATGATGAGTTCCAAGGTATGGCTTTGATACTGATTATGGTTTTGGTTTTATATCCTCGGGATCTACTTGTGACAGATGATGAGCCTCTATTGATCTAATTCAGAGGGAGATGGCTTATGAAGCCCTAAATAATGTATCATGGCATGACAAATCGATTTCTATCATTTGGAAAAGAAATTCCATATTGCAAATCTATTGGAAAATGTATTTGAAAATTGCAAATCCTTTCATACTCTGATTTGAAGTTCAAGATGTTGTTGAACTTGACATGGCATCTGATGATTGAATAATTTATGTTCTGTTAGCACCAAGCATGCTTTGAATATTTGCATGAGGTATTCTATTTTGAGAATGAAATATTTATCTTATGATATGTATCTGCATAGATGTATTGTTGATATTTGAGATTATCGTTGATAACCACATCTAAATGTTGCTTTAGTATGTGACCTGTCATGATATCATGGATCAGAGGTCCATATCATGACCGAGGTTTATCATGATGTTGCTAGCATGGCTAGGTGTGAGGCAGGATACAAAAGCTCCTTAGACAGTTGTTTGAGCATGATATGGATATGACATGGATACATTGTGATGATTCAATTGGCAGTAAGTCCCATATTTATAGTTGGGACCAAGATACTCTCATATATTGAGACAGTGTAGCTATTCGAAACAAGCTCAGGCTTGTGGTTGACACCTCCTTGAGAGGGAGGATGATTATGGTATCCTTTTGTGATTCATATGATTATATATGATCTAACATGATATTTGATTTGATGTTTTATATGAACATGAAACATATGCTATTGAGACAAGTTGATGATGAGAGAAGCGTTGATCAAGGATAGTGATAAAATTCTTCCTACCCTGCTTGAGCTCCGAGGGTGAATAATTGAGATAGAGGGCTCCTAGGGTTGAGGACACTCTGGACAATAGGGCGTTACCCTGTCTGTTACCCAAGGTTGAAGAATGTTTCTCCCCAATATTTACAAGATCGGAGAATGCTACTACCCCTTGGTCTTTGCAAAGTATACCCTAGTTGGCATCATACCCTCAAGCATGCCAACTTGATGGGAATACCGCTCCTTGTTTTCTCCAATGAGTTGAGAATGTAATTCGGGCGTAAAACCAAAGTCGATTATGATGCAGTTGTTCTACCACATGACTATTTTGGGTCATCGATGAGAAGATCAGTAGGAAATAGGATGGGTTGAGATAATCCAATATGATTCTGAGTTCAGGGTAAGCTCCCCGATGAAATTCCAGGGTCGAGGGTGTACTCCCCTGTGTGATGATTTATCCTATTGCTCGATATTGGTGGAAGCTATTGCTCCCCCGTGTGGTTCTAAGTTGAGATGTGCTCCTTGATGATATGCTCTCCAATGATGATTGATGATGATATTCCAGGTAGTAGCCCACCAAAAAATATTCCAGATAGAAGCCTAATTGGATAAAGAGTGGTAGCTTAAGCTCCCCTCTGGTAAAAAAATCTTCTTCTTCTAGATCCGAGAATGTTCAGCATTCGAGCAAGAACAAAAAAGTGATAAGAAGAAATAAGCAAAGGATAGATTGGGATGTACAATGATGATTTTTGATGATGAGACACTTGAGATGGACATGGCACGATTAATACATGATATATATGATCCATGATGATATGTGATGACACTTGAAAATTCCAGAATGTCATATTGTTCGATGGACATATATTGGTAGGTGGAATTCTCCCTAGTTGAGATGGTGTTAATTCTTGCAATTGCCATCAAATTCCACCTTGGAAAACTCAAATGGCCAAGAAAATGATAGCATTATATTCCTCTTTACGATAGGATCAAAATCGACATAAAGATCACCCAATTTGGTTAAGCGGAAGTTGATTTATGAATTATTTTATTCATACATGTATTATGGAATGGGTTAACCCTAACCACATCGGTAATTGCTTGGTTCAATCATTAGCCCAAGTTAACTCTAAGGAAAGCCTATAAAAGGAAGCAACCTCAAGTTTATTTCAACACATCATCATCTTTCTATTTTTGTCTTGGCTCACACAGGTACGTCGGAAGGAGTTCGCACAGGGTCCGAAATCATAGGCGAAAGGTTCACTCTAAATTTGTATTTTCTGGATCTCGGTCACTGGCACAGAACATAAGTTTTCCATCCATAGTTGTAGGCATAGAGTAGGCAAGAGAGAGACTTTGGCTCCTTGGTTGCTCAAAGACAATTCTATGAGAGTGACTTTGGGTTTAGAGGTAGATTGTAAGGTTTCAGCCCTCAGTCGTTGGTTGGGTTGTCACTTCGTTGCGTCAGGTGTAGCGGGAGGTTTGAGGGGGGAAATAGCCCCCATCTATCGGGTCCAGGGTAGCACCCTGAGGAAATTTTTTTTGCATCCTATATTAGTTGGGTGGACCTACCTATGGTTTTGTGCATGGATTTCGCACATGGTTTTGGGTGCGATGGTTTTTGGTCCATGGTATTTTGTAGATCCGGTCAAGGGAACTACGGTTATGTTCTAATATAGGTTTATTGGTGTTATAGCTCCAAATACCACCCTTGGTATTTGTGATGCTTGGTTTATGGCCTAGGGAAACCCTTCTTTCCATATTTGGTCCAAATATTTTAAAAACAGTGTTTTATTTCCTTTACGCTACTTTTCCCTAAGATAAAAGCATGTACATGCGGGTTAGTCAATACCAAACCCGCGTATAAGTGTTAAAACACTTTAAAAAATTAAATTTCCTTAACTATGGGCGGAGTTCACGGGTTTTACCTATTTTTTACCTCCTAGTGCCAGTGGCCCAACTATTTCCCAACTACAAAACTAATTGGGAGAAGTATAAATAGACTTCTATGGGAAGGCCTTAAGGAGGAGAAGAGATAGAATTACTATACTGAGATTATCCCTGACTAAGTCTAAAGTATCCCTGTGCTTCAAGCACTTCCCCAAGTTTCAGGAAACCCTTTTTTCCTTGAGTGTTGATATTCTCCCACTTGCTTGAGATATCATGGTATTGGTTATGGAAGGAGGTTGTTGAAGACTAGGACTGGGCGGTTCCAGAGGACGGTTCCGCTTGGAGCCAGAAGAAGAAGACTTAGGTGAATTCTTTCCATGTTGATTATAGCTTTCTACATTAAAAATAAACAATGTCTTGTTCCTGAGATTAACTTTGTTTATGCATCATTTACTGTTGTAATTCATGTATGAATGTTATTTTGATGTATAACTAATAATTTGCTTATATGATATAAATTTGATTTCATTAAAATGCTTTATCTATATGCTACTATGTATGTTCATATTGGTTGATTTGCAGATTCGAAGATCATCAGGAGTTGCAAAGGATCCGAAACCTGCTGGAACTACCCAAATGAAGGACATTTGGGTATGGTCGCTATCACACAGTTTGTTTATATAAGCATGTTGCTTGAGTTGTATGATTGTTTCTTACTATAGTTTGCTATTGCTCTGTTGGGGCTTCAACCCAAAGCCCTAGGGTACTTATTCCTGTAACAGAATTGGCAACTTCGCTGGGGATAACAATATTGTTATTCCTAGTTTGGGTTGTTCAGTGTCAATCAAGGCTTAGGTCTTGGTTTGCTTGCTGTGATAGTATTGTTTCTTCCAATAGAATCTCAAACCTTAAGTCTGATCTTTTTTATTTGGCTTCATTTTTTATTTTTCTTGCAAAGCTTTGTATATGCACTTTAGTCTCTTTACAGTAGCATGCACATGCTTGTTTCTATGGAGTGAACCCGCATAAATGCGAGTTTCCTTTATCAAAAGCACATGTACACACCTATGTGCTTGAACACAGTTGCGTATACCATTTTTGCATGCTTTTTTTCAAATCTCTTTGCCCAGAAAGGTTTGTTTCTTGGTCTGTTTGGTTTCTAAGTGGTCAATTTCTGCCTTTAGAATTTTATTATTCAGTGAGCTTACTATTTTGAATTCTCTTCCGCTTTGAAAAGTTTTTGCCTAGGTTTGCTTTTGAGTGAGTTTTATGATTTGTGTTTTGGCACAAAAGACTTCTTATAGAGGTTCTTGATTGTTCTGGTTCTCCGGAACAACAGATTGTTTTCAATCTTAGTGTCAAGCTCAATTATTGGTTTACTTGCTTTGCTTTCCGTCATTTTGTGGCCTTACAACTTTTCTTGCTTTTTGAAAGTTTCTTTTTGACAATTTGAAGGTGTTTTCTTTCTTGACTTCTTGGTCAGTTTGTCAAAGCTCTTTGCTATTGTTTGGGTCGTTTAGTACAAGTTGAAGCCTTTTTGTTCAATTTTTCCATTGTCGAATTTGTAACTTGCAAAGTTTCCTTGTGCTCTTCTTTTGGTCTTTGAGTTTTAAGTGGCATTTAGAGTGCTTTCAAAAGTTTGTTTTGATTGTTTCTTGAAAAATAAAAGATCTTAAAAAAACATTGTTTTTGTTTTCTTTTGCCAAGTTTGATTTTGGTTCCTTTTCATTTTTTGAAAGTGAATTGTGATCTTTTGTGATCTGTCCTTCTTGTTTGGAGAGAATTTTTGCATTCAAAATTTATATTATCTTCAATACTTAAGTTGGCTTATTAATGGTTATAAACAATTGCTTTCATTTTTTAGAGTGATTTAGGATCTTGCATCTTCATTACACCTTGCATTAGGATAGTTTGTATTGTTAAATCATTAGTAATCTTTTTAGTTTTTGTGTGTGTGAAGTGTGTTGCAAGAAAAGAAAACAAAAAGTATTTTTCTCTATAAAAGTTTCATAGAACCCATGTAGAGATCTCTTTTCATCGAAGGAAAAATGATTACATTCATGTAGTTACGTTTTCATTGATTCTGTTTGAGTCATACACACATCATTGGTTTCACTCCCACTTGTCCCTTGACTTAAAAGAACAGCTTTTAAAATCAAGCGCTAATTAAAATATACTAGAACTTTTTGTATTGTCATCAAAATACACCAACAAGTTTAGGTTTATTTAGGGCCTTGGATTAGGCGAGAGGAAAGTAAACTCTCCAAGGCCTCTCTAAATTGTAAAATATAGAAGTTTGATTAAAGAGCGAAATCCAATAGCATTAGGGAGACCAGGAAAGCTCCATGATTGGGAGTAAAGCACGAGGGTTAGTGAAGATAAGGATGAGAGCTACCCAATCTCTTACTTGTCGTATCCTACCTCACGACTGTTTTTCCCGTCTTCTAATACGAGTTTGTGTCCATAGTTGCCTATCCTAGGAATCCACACAGGTGGATGCGGAGGGGAATCCCGTGACACCTGAGGTTGACGTTGCATCACGTTCAACAATACTTCTGGAGGGCACCCTTGTGAAGCTTGGGGGCTTGCACCGGCAAAAGCTATTGTCTGGAGGTCAGTGTAACTACCTCTGACACCTTCACTGGTAGGCTTGGGCCGTTATTATCCCAAACTATCTTCGAAAGGTCCCTTACTTCACTTTCTTGTATTTTGGTGTCCATTCCTCATCACCCAGAGTGGAAATACTTGGAAGTTGCTTGATTGGTTGTATCTGTAGGGACTTTCTAGTTGAGTGCTCTTTGCTCCTTGTATATAGTTACCTTTAGGTATTTTTGTCTATTCACTTTTGGACTTTAGATTCTGAGTAACTGACCTACCACTCTGTTGATCTTGAAATGCTTTTGATCTTTCTTTGGAAAGTTTTGGACTTGCCTCCTTAAGGGCAAAGGTTTTGAGTATGCATCTATCTTCCTTGAAAATTCATTTGTACATTCTCGTGAGGAAAGGATCTACAAATAAGTTAGATATGGCCAATATTCTCATGGAAACCAACTAAGGTACCCTCCCAAAAGGGGATCCTTGTTCTTTTCCTTTATTTGGAAACATTGGTACTCCCTTGATGGCCACTTTGAATATCCCTGGATTGAATGTTGGACTACTAGTTTGGTTGTGGTCCAGTCTGAATATTCCAGATGTTCTTGAAGCTTCTCATATGAATGCTTTATTTCAGGGGAATCACATGGATGTTAATTGTTCATCTTCTTTCAAAGATAAATCTAGGATTCCTCTTTCTCCTCCTTCTTGTAATAAGAGATTTAAAAAGAGGAGAAAGAGGAAGACGAAGAAGAATAATAATTCTATCCAATCATCATCAACCTCTGCTAGTCATGTTGGAGATGAGCCTTCAGTCGCTGCAAGTCATGCTGGGGGCACAAGTCTAGTCAATGCAAGTCATACTAGAAATTCATCATCAACCTCTGCTAGTCATGTTGGAGATGAGCCTTCAACGGTTGTAAGTCATGCTGGGGGCACAAGTCTAGTCACTGCAAGTCATACTAACAATTCACCATCAACCTCTGCAAGTCATGTTGAAGATGAGCCTTCAACCACTGCAAGTCATGTTGGGGGCATTAGTTTAGTTACTACAAGTCATACTAGCAAAGAGTCACTGACCTCTGCAAGTCATGTTCGGGACTCTCCGCAAACCACTGCTAGTCATGTTGGCAGCATGGATGTTGATAAGAAACCTAGACGTAGAAGTTTTAAACCTAAGTTCCCTTGTAAGATATGCAAGGGATACAATCTTACTCATTTATGCCCTAGTATTCCAGAGGTACAAAGGATATTGTCCGAGTCTGAAAGTTCTTCTACTCCTGAATCTAATGTGGTTTCTCATCATTCCCATCAACCAATGGTTGATAATGTGGTAGAGCCAGTGCAATCTCTAGCTGATTACAATCCTCTTTTGGGGGGTGAAGTGCCTAACAAAAGAGTCTGTTTGATTTCTAGTATAGAGTCTTCTGGTATAGGGGGCTTTCCGCTTTCTTTGAATGTTCCCCCTCCAAGTTCTAGGAGTGTCTCCTTTGATTGGGATAGTTTTGTCGAGCCTCATCTTCCTTCTGCTGCACCTTTCCAAATAAAGGTTAGAGTTAATTCCACAAACATCTATCGATTTATGGTGGATGAAGGTTCCTCTGTAAGTATTATATCCTCCTTGACTTGGAAATCTTTGGGTTCCCCAAAGTTGTTGACAACTCAGATTCAGTTGTTAGCCTATGATAGAAGACCTGGTGAATCTATGGGTGTTCTTCCTTAATTGTCTGTTTCTTTAGGTGGGAAGACTGTCTTAATCAATATGATGGTGGTTGATAGCCCTTTAGACTTTAATAAGCTACTTGGGCATGATTATGTCTATGCTATGAATGTTGTGGTGTCTTCACTCTTTCAAGTGATAAGTTTCCCTCATAAGGGGATTATTGTCACTATTGATCAGCTTGCATCTGATAATCACCATCCTAATTCAAATTTACTGTAGAATACCCCTTGGTTTGTTCCAAGTGTTCAAGTAGACTCTACCCCGCCACGGGTGAATTATGTGGCATTGAATCCTCAATTTTCAATCGCTTCTGAGAAGGATCCTTTGACTTATTATTCTCCTTCTTAGGACTTGATCCCAGCAATTGACCGAAATATTCTTCTTATATGGACATGGGACCCCTTAATTCCCTCTTTTGATCCTTGTAGTTCTCATGATTTCTCAGAATTTGATTTGCCTTTGTAGGAGGAACTCTTTGAAGCCATGAGTTCTGACTACCAAAGGAGTCCTTGGCCTGAGCCCTGCAAGGGGTTTGTCCAGAAGAACTATTATGCATACACCGCAAGGTTGCGTGGTTCCATGTACCGTATTGTATATATAAGGTATGCATTTGTAGAAATTCCCATTGTAGATCACCTGGTAATGCAATGTACTAAAGCAAAACACTTGATCTACTTCTACAAACAATTTAGCGGAAGCTTAATCAAACATGAGCTACATCAATAAGAACACATATAACTAAGATGGAGAAATCAATCACACATAACACAGAAGAATTTACCCAGGGAAAGCCTCAGCCTAAAACCCCAACTCTATATTATCATACAAGTGGAAATATAGCCAGTATTACAAAAAGAATTAGCTCAAAAGCTATCCTGCTCTCTCTGCAATACCTCTGTTGCTCATAGATAGTCAAAGGCCTCTATCTAACCTCTGGTCTACCCTCCAAGCCTCCTATTTCTTTGCACAATTCTGATTGGGGTCCAGTGCAGCCACTTGTGTGAATTGGCCTCTTAACACACTCACTAACCTCTGATCCAACTACACAGTCCTAAAGGAGATAAATCCTCATCATGGATGAGCTTCCTTTATAGGAAAAATATTCATCCAACTAATAGTACACTGTCCCTTTTTTGATATCAACTGGATCTCTGTCTGAACTGACATGCATGAGTTATCCATGAGTGAATACTCAGTTATCTGAAATACAATAGTTACATGCATGCAAGCATTAACTAATTGAACTCTCATTAATTTAACAAACTGTTAAATTAATCTAACTAGACTTGACTCAGTTAACTAAGCCAACTAATTACAACTCAATATTACAACTCATCCTTATCCCTTCAATTGATGGATAAATTCCTCAATTAATAGATAAATTGTTGCATGTCCTCACATAGATTTCAAGTTTGTTTTTCCTTAACTAATTAACTCAAGATGAATTAATTAATTAATTTACAAACTATTGTTAATATCAAATTCAAATTTTACTTCCTATTTTTAGTCTAGGACTGACTAAAATAGGAATCCATCCTGAACTACTAAAAATAGAATGCTATTTTTAGCACTTCCATTTTTCATGCCCTATTGCCCAATCCAGCACTGGTACCCAAACTGCTATTTTTAGCAGTGTTATTTTTAGCCCTTCTATTTTTAGCATTTCTTGTTGCCATTTTCAACACTCCCTCTCAACAATAAAGGCTTCCTCTCAAACCTAATCTTGTACCTTCGGAATGTTCTGCATGCAACACTTCTACCAAGTGTGGTTGCTCCAGCAACTCTCGGAACAAAAAATACTCCCAACTGACCTCTCTGTTGGGCTAGAAACATACTCTGATGTTGAAGCTCTACCTGTTGCTGACAAGTGCTCCATCTCTGACCTCTGCACTACTGCAACATCTCCATGCATCTCGCACTATTGCACACCTCTCTGTGCCATCTTGCACTGTTGCAACACACTTGTGTCTCTCGCATTGCTGCAGCATGCTAGCTCTGCGCTATCTTGGGATTCCTACACTGTATCTCTCTTTGCCGCTCCATCCGCATCTGTCTCTACCCAATTAGTCAGTCCTGATACTCCTTATCGGTGCTCCTATAGCAAATTTGAATCAAAGAGGTTGCGTACCTCAACGATCCTGCCCCTCCTCCTTGGGAGGATCACTCCACATCGCCCCACCTCCTACTTGGAGGTATGGCTGCATGTGATCCCTCTGCCCACCTAGCTCGAAGTTTCTCCCTACTAGAGGTCTCTACATGAGTAGATGTCTTTACTCCATCTCCTCTCAACTTCTCTAGTTGTGGCTGCTCCACAACCTCCTGAAGCTACTTCACTAATCGTGGCTCCTCCACAATCGTCTAAGACTTCTTCTGGCACTGCATGTTGAGAGGTAATTTACTCTCCCTCTCAACCACTAAGTATCTAACCTTTGCCTTGCTCCTCAAGGCTTTGCATGCATCTTGAACCTCAAGAGCATACAGGTTCTTGACTAGCACACCAATCTATTTCATCTTTCCTGCCATCACGAAATTTTCTGGAAAAAGAACTGATTTTAAATCAGCGATATCTCCCTCATCCGAACTCTGATTCAGCTGATTTTTTTTTTTCAAATTTGGGTATTTTTCTGCAAGGAATCCAAATCTGTTATTTGTTTCTAAAAATTTTGTACATAAATTTTCAGATCTGCTCTGCAAACTCTCGGCCCAAAACTCAAAACTTTGAAATCTCCTCTCAGTATACTATTCTCTCCTTTGATCACCTTTGCTCTGATACCATGTAGAATTTTTCTACAAAACCTCGCTCTGATACCATGTAGAAATTCCCACTGTAGATCACCTAGTAATGCAATGTACTAAAGCAAAACACTTGATCTACTTCTACAAACAATTTAGCAGAAGCTTAATCGAACATGAGCAACATCAATAAGAACACATATAACTGATATGGAGAAATCAATCACACATAACACAGAAGAATTTACCTGGGGAAAGCCTCAGCCTAAAACCCCAACTCTATATTATTATACAAGTGGAAATATAGCCAGTATTACAAAAAGAATTAGCTCAAAAGCTATCCTGCTCTCTCTACAATACCTCTACTACTCATAGACAGTTAAAGGCCTCTATCTAACCTCTAGTCTGCCCTCCAAGCCTCCTATTTTTTTACGCAATTCTGATTGGGGTCCAGTGCAGCCACTTGTGTGAATTGGCCTCTTCACACACTCACTAACCTCTGATCCAACTACGCAATCCTGAAGGAGATAAATCCTCATCATGGATGAGATTCCTTTATAGGAAAAATATTCATCCAACTGATAGTACATTGTCCCTTCTTTGATCTCAATTGGGTCTCTATCTGAACTGACATGCATGAGTTATCCATGAGTGAACACTTAGTTATCTGAAATACAGTAGTTACATGCATGCAAGCATTAACTAACTGAACTCATTAATTTAACAAACTGTTAAATTAATCTAACTGGACTTGACTCAGTTAACTGAGCCAACTAATTACAAATCAATATTACAACTCATCCTTATCTCTTTAACTGATGGATAAATTCCTCAATTAATAGATAAACTATTGCATGTCCTCATATAAACTTCAATTTTTTTTTCCTTAACTAATTAACTCAAGATGAATTAATTAATTAATTTACAAACTGCTGTTAATATCAAATTTGAATTTTACTTCCTATTTTTAGTCCAGGGACTGACTAAAATAGGAATCCATCCTAAACTACTAAAAATAGAATACTATTTTTAGCACTTCCATTTTTCATTCCCTGTTGCCCAATCCAGCACTGATACCCAAACTACTATTTTTAGCATTGTTATTTTTAGCACTTCTATTTTTAGCATTTCTTGTTGCCATTTTCAACAGCATTTTCAAGTTTTGTATTCTATAACACAATATTTTATCTAAATTTTATATGTGGGATGTATTAACTTCATGTCTAGTGTTCCTTTTTATGTGTATAGAACTTGGAAGATTTCTTTGGAAATTTTTATGGTTGATCCATTCTGATAGGTATTGGTTCTCAAAACTAGTATACAGGTTAGGTTTTTTCACCTGCATTGTGCACTTATCAATTTCATTTCCCATTTTGGCCTTAGGATCGACCCCACAAAGTTATGGTGCAGACCCTTCTCATTACTTAGAAGTATCATGACTTGTGTGGTAGAGCCTACCTTATCATGAGTGCCCTAGATAGTACCTTGTTGTCACTTGGCACCCATGCTGATTTATTGTTCTTAGGCTCAGGAGTCCTCTTTAGTCCCGCCATGACTTGTGCATTGAAGACACATTCTCCTTGCTTCTACGCTTATTTCTGGCCTTATACCCTAGAGGCTCCTTTGTGTTGAGTTGTACTGTTGCATTGCATTTTGACTATTTGCACCTTTTGGCCTTGAGCCGGCTTCACTTGGACTCGTGTTTAAGCCACTTATTTGACCATGTATTCTACAAAATCAACCATGCAATCACTTAGCTTCTGCAACTTGACATATCCTTTGATCTGTGGAAGGAACATCCCTTTGAGTGTCCTTGACCAGTTTTGCCTCCCTGCATTGAGCATAGGATTGTTCCCATCCCAGGAACTAGATCATTTGTTTCTCTAACACTCGTTCTTTCCACTATACTATAGCATTCTTTTATTCTTTTTCTAGCTTAAAGAAAAAGACAAAAAAAAATTATATATTCCAAAAAGAGTGGGAATGGGACAACATTTCCATATATTGTTGGCAGCTAGAGTCAGTCGTGTCGCCCTTGAGCAAAGCACTCAAAAGAAAGTCTCCTCCATTTTGGGTAGGATTTAGCTTGACTTAGGTACGCTTAAACTTTGGTAATGAGTCAATTCTCCTCCGATTGGTTACCTCTTCCAATCATATGGAGAGTTCACTCGTGCCTCCTACATGACGAACTTATACAGAGTTATCATATGTTGCCATATAGTCATCATTGATTCATGCTTTTGTTCAAGGGAAGTAAGCCTGAGTCGGCCTCTCTGCGGTCTCTCTTGACCTATTTTTCAGTCGGCCATCCCTAGTTTTCAATGTCATGTTTGTCATCACATAAGTTATATTGGTCTGTTTCTCATGACAGTTTGAGAAGGTCTCCATTGACTTCTTGCTAGTGGGTCTTTTCCTTATCGACGAAAACATATTGCTCTGAGGGTAGGCCTAGAACCGCACCTTGGCCCTATTTTCATTATTGATAGTTCACATTGTGCTCAACATCGATCAGTATCATGGGTCTTTGACTGAGTGGCTTCCCTTGTGTGCGACATCAGCTTTCATTATCACACATTGGGATTCATGCAGTTCCTTGGTTTCCATTTGACCCTATTGGTGGATTCCTCACCTCTGTGTCAGCTTTCATTATTGGTTGGTTCAGAGGGTTTCTATCATGCGCTAGCTACATCTTGTGTATGCTAGAAATGTGCTTTGGTTGGGTTATTACATCTTTTTCTTTCGATTCCTTCCAAATTATTGGCCTACGGATTACACTCCCACTAGATTGATGAAGGATTCCTTAATGCCTTTCTTCTAGAAAATCTTTTCCTATCGACTACGACTCATTGCTCTGCGACAAAGATCTAGAGTCCATTTCGTAGTACCTTGGGGTTTCAGTCATCAGTGTTATATTCCTTTGCTATCGACAGTGGGAAACCATCATTGTCCCCTGATTGATAGATTCTTCTAGGTGTTCGACTTCATCTCATTCATTCGCACTTGTTAGATTGTACTAGGTACCTTAACTCTCATTATCATTAGCGGTGAGTAGTCTCGCATTTGTTAACGGTATACATCAATGACCGATAATCAAACAATTTCTCACATGGTCAACTTCAGATCATTTATTCCCATTGTGTAGAAATGTACCACGGCAGTCGGTGAAGACCTCGGGTTGCATCAGCATGTTTTGGTTCACTTGTCAGTTGCTCCTGTTACTGCTAGTTGACACCATCCACCTTATATGTTGCAGTCCTTCACAGCGACATCTTATATGCTGGCATCCGAGTTGCGATGTAGTATCATCTTATTCCATCATGTTCATTTGGTACTATTGGGATTAGTTTTTGACATTAGTGATCAGCTTCATCTTTCAGCTTCATTGATCATCTTCTTATATGTGATATTCATACATGTACTTTTTCAATCACGATTAGATGATCCATTATCTACTTTCAGTTCTTTATACTTGTATACATAGTGGATCCACTTGTCCTTGATATGTGGTCATGCTTTACTTTCTCTGAGCATGGGTATGCCCGCCTCAGACAGCAGTTTCTTTCTGATCTCTTTTTGATGGCTTGGCAGGCTGAATTATGGGGAAGTCCTTCTCAGTTTCGACAAGATTCCTGTTGGGTCCCTATAATACTATTGATTACCCCATTACTATTGTAGTTGTATCCCTTATTAATATTTTTGTGCCCCTATTGTCCCCATATTGTTATTACTGTGCCCATAGAATCCCTCTATTGTTATTTTTGTGGCTTTATATTATTATTGTCAAGTCGATTGGGTTATATTGTGACTCCTTAGACTCCTATATATAGAAATGAGGTTTTTTCATTTGAATCATCGAAGAATTGCTCATTTGTGTAATGTAAAGGAGGTTTCCCCCTCGAAGAGGCTGAATTCTAAGGCGTTGATCTCTCTTTTCTATCTTTTTGTGAGCTGGTTTCGTAACATTTGGTATCAGAGCTTTGGATTCTAGGGTTTCGCTGCTCCAAATAGGTCATCGTGGAATTTTTGCTATAACTTCTTTTCTACGACGTTTCAGAAGCTAAAAAACAAACCCATTTGAGAAGACATCGCACTGAATCTTGGGTCCAAATTTCAAAGCTTTTTTCACTATATTTGAGGAGATATGATCTAAGGAAGTTGGTCTTTTTGCAAACTCCTGAATTATATTCCAAACAGGTGACCTGGGGAAAATCATCATAACCTTCTCTTTGAGCATCAGATTGAAATTTCATAAGAAGGTAAAAAAATAGCATGGACTATAGTTTCTTGTATATATTTTTTAGATCCAAAGGTAGAAACAGTGACTCGTGGCACGTCGTACAAGTTCGCTCTACTGAACTAGTCTATAATCAGGTCATCTTGGGAGATTGTGCATAACTCTTCCTTGGAGAATCCAATTTGGATCAAACTAGTGGCATTAGAAAGAGGACATAGAGGGCTACTATAGATCGCAACTTTAGAACTGGATGATCTGAAATTGCAGAGATACATCAGATTCAATATCAAGATTCTACAAAGTGAAAAAAGGTGTGTAGTTTTTTTAAAATTTTTGCATAAGCTTGGTTGGAAAAATTAGTTTGAATCGGTAATTGATGCCCCGAGGAAAGAAAATGCAAACACCTAGTAAGAAACCTGAAATCTCTAGCATGACTCATGAAGAAGAGGAAGAAATGCAACATGATATATCAAAATTATGAGACCAAGTGCAACAAGTGTCACTTGCACAAAAAGCAACAGAATCTAAGATGGATGGTTTAAGGAAAGATGTAGAAGCTAAGATGGATGGTTTAAAGAAAGGTATAGAAGCTAGGATGGATTGTTTAAAGAAAGGTGTAGAAGCTAAGATGGATGTCATGGAAGCTAATATGAATGGCATGGACGCTAAAATTGATGACATGGATGATAAGATGGAAGAATTGAACATAAATATGAATAAGTTGCTACAAGAAATGGTCACTAATGGTGAAAGGGTAGTAAAGGAAACTCATGATGAGAACAAAAGAAATGTTAATCATGTCCATAGACTCTAATGTTGGATCGAAGACCCACCATATTCCAAAAATCGATATGAGGAAGTTTGATGGCAAGGATCCCGCAACATGGATATTACAGATGGAGCAATTTTTCGATCTCAATAATGTGCAAAACACACAAAAGGTACGTATTGCAACTTTATATTTGGAACCAAATCAGTTTGTATGGTATCAATGGCTTTGCTCTCGTAAACAAATTATCACTTGGGCAATTTTTACGGAAGAATTGACAGCACATTATGAGGATACAAAAAGAAACACTTTTTTTAGCCAATTGATAAGTCTCAAACAAAAGGGTTCAATAACGGAGCACATTAAGGAGTTCCAAAAATTGAACATAAGGGTAAAAAATATTCCAGAGGAGCATAGGATGATGTGTTCATAGGGACTTTAAAGGATAATATCCAACATGATGTTCACCTTTGGGAACCTGGTTCATTAGAGAAGGCATTTAGGTTAGAAAGAAAAATGGAAAGCAAAATTATGGCAACCAGGAAGCATACCACTCACAACTATAAAGATGGAAGTGTTGTTGCCCCTAGTCTTCCACAACCTATAAGGTTGACACCACAACAATTGGAAGAAAAATAGCAAAAGGGCTTTGTTATAGTTGTGATAACAAATACACTAAAGGTCATAAGTGTGCTGAGAAGAAATTATTCTACATAGATTGTGAAGAGGAAGAAGAAAAGGAGCAAGAAAGGTCAAAAGAAGAGGATATACTCCAGGAACAAAACCTAGATAAAGAAGAAATGAATCCGACCATATCTTGTAATGCATTGGTGGGAATTACCACTCCTCAAACCATCAAGATAGAAGGACAAATCAAGAAGAAAAAGGTAATAGTGTTAATTGATTCAGGATGTACCAGCAATTTTATTCATTGTAAGGTAGCAAAAGAATTGAATTGCTTCTTAAATCTAGCACCAGAGTGTCAAGTGATGGTTGCAAATGCAGGAACAATAAATTGCTCTGAAAGTTCCATAGTATCAAGCTATCCATGGGAGAATATGTATTGACTAGCCTAATGCTTTCCATTCCAATGGGAGGTGTTGATGTTGTACTAGGAGTCCAATGGCTACAATCCTTGGGTACAATAGCTTTTAATTTTCAAGAACTTTTCATGAAATTTTCTGTGGAAGGAAAGGAAGTTGAATTAAGGGGTACTGCAGGGAAACCGGGAAAGATAATCAGCTCTAACGGTATGACAAAGCTTCTAAAAAAGGAACAAAGAGGTGTAATTGCACAATTATGTTCGCTAGATGTTTCCACATTGGAATCATCGATTTCTTCATATCTCCAAAATGTCTTGGACAATCATTCCAAGGTATTTGAGTCTCCCAAAGATCTCCCACCTATTCGTGATCATGATCATGCTATTCATCTAATTCCAGGAAGTGTTCCTCCAAACATCAGGCCATATAGATATCCCTATGCCCAAAAGGGTGAAATTGAATGTATGGTTGCAGAAATGCTAGAGGCTGGTATAATTCAACCGAGTCAAAGTTCTTTCTCTACTCTAGTAGTATTGGTGCACAAGAAGGATGGATCATGGCGCATGTGTCCGGATTATAGGGAGCTCAACAAGCTCACTATTAAAGATAAGTTTCCCATTCCTGTCATTGATGAATTACTGGATGAATTGCCTGGATCAATTTACTTCACCAAGTTGGATCTTCGTTCAGGATATCATCAAATCAGAATGAAGACTGAAGACATTCTGAAAACAGCATTTAGAACTCATGAGGGTCATTATGAATTTTTGGTCATGCCTGTTGGCTCTACCAATGCACCTTCAACATTTCAAGGTTTGATGAATTCCATTTTCAAACCATTCCTTAGAAAATTTGTGTTAGTATTTTTTGATGACATACTAATCTACAGCAAGTCTTGGAAGGATCATGTTGAACATGTTGACAGGGTGCTACAACTATTGGAGGAGAAACAATTATATGCAAAAAGATCCAAATGTTTCTTTGGAGTACAAGAGGTGGAATATCTGGGTCATATTGTATCTCATGAAGGAGTTAAGGTAGACCCTAGCAAAATTAAAGCCATTAAGGAATGGAAAATCCCCACATCCATAAAGCATCTACAAGGATTTCTCTGGTTGACAAGGTATTATCACAAGTTTGTTAAGAATTATGGGAGAATAGCAGCACCTCTAACAACATTATTGAAGAAAGATGCATTTTCATGGACTCCATAAGCAACAAAGGCCTTCGAGCATCTTAAAGAGGCAATGTGCCAAGCACCGGTCTTAGCTACACCAGACTTCACAAAAACCTTTATTGTGGAATGTGATGCTTCAGGAAATGGAATTGGTGTTGTTTTAATGCAAGATGAAAGACCCATTTCTTTCGAAAGTCGTTCAATCAAGTGAAAGTTTTTACACAAAGCTATTTATGAGAAGGAAATGTTGGCAATACTCCATGCACTTAAGAAATGGCGACCCTACCTAATGGGAAGACACTTCAAGGTAAAAATGGATCATGATAGCCTTAAATACTTTTTAGAACAAAGATTATCCTCTGAAGAGCAACAAAAGTGGGTCACAAAGATGTTGGGTTATGACTTTGAAATCATCTACAAAAAAGGGAAGCAAAATGTGGTGGTAGATGCACTCTCAAGAAAGGATGAGGATGTGGAAGCATTATTGTGTGCCATTTCTATTATCCAACCAGAATGGATAAACGAAGCAAGGGAGGAATGGAAGAATGATGAAGAAGTGTGGGCACTTATTCGAAAGTTACAACAAGACTTCAGTACGTCTGATACATTTAGCTGGAAAAATGATTCGTTATGGTACAAAGATCGCTTATACCTCTGTAAGAATTCCCAGCTAAAACAAAAGATTCTTATGGAATTGCACACTTCTCCCTTAGGAGGGCACTCAGGATTTTTAAAAACTTACCACAGGTTTAAGAAGGAATTTGTTTGGGAGGGCCTTAAATCAGATATTCAAAAGTTTGTGGCAGAATGTTTGGTTTGCCAACAAAATAAAGTTGAAACAATTAAGACATCGGGTCTATTACAACCTTTATCCATTCCAAGCCAACGTTGGGAGGAGGTTTCAATGGATTTTATCACAGGTTTATCCAAGTTTGAGGGAAAGAGTGTCATCATGGTGGTAGTTGACAGACTTACCAAGTATGCACACTTTTGTGCATTATCACATCCATTTAAAGCTAGTACAGTTTCTACTGCATTTATGGAAACAATTCAAAAGCTACATGGAAACCCAAAGATTATTGTAAGTGACAGAGATCCCATTTTCACTGGAAATTTTTGGACAGAATTATTTTCTTGTCTTGGTACTCAGTTAGCTCATAGCTCATCTTATCATCCTCAATCTGATAGGCAAACTGAGATAGTAAACAAATGTTTGGAAGGATATCTTCGTTGCTTTGTATCTGATAAACAAACACAATGGGTCAAATGGTTGCCTCTAGCTGAATGGTGGTATAACACTTCCTTCCATACAGCAACAAAAATGACCCCATTTATGGCACTTTATGGATATCAGCCACCATCCATCACATCATATTTAAGATAAAATTCTAAGGTTCAAGTAGTGGAACATCACATCGAACATCAATAACATGTCCTCCAACTCTTAAAGGATAACCTCGTGTTGGCACAAAATAGAATGAAACAATAGGCAGATCAACATCACAGCGAAAGAATTTTTGATGTACATGATTAGGTATTCCTACGGCTACAACCATATAAGAAAATGTCCCTCAAGCAAGCTAAGAAGGATAATAAATTATCACCAAAGTATTATGGTCTGTACAAGGTGTTGCAAAAGATTGGTACTATGGCATACAAATTGGAGCTTCTTGCAGCTTCTCGATTGCACCCAGTTTTCCATGTTTCATGTTTAAAGAAGGTTATAGGTGATAAGCTCCCAGTTCAAATGATATTGCCAGAACTTGACGAGGAAGGAAAAATTATATTGGAACTAGAAGTAGTCACAAAAACAATAACTTGACAGTTATGAAATCAATCAATTTCGGAGTATCTTATCAAGTGGAAGAACTTATCCGCTAAAGATTCCACATGGGAGGATGAGAATTTTATACAGAAGCATCCAAAACTACCAAAGCATTGAGGAAAACACTTTTTTGAAGGAGAGGGGCATGTTGGGTCCCTATAATACTAGTGGTTACCCCATTACTATTGTAGTTGTATCCTTTATTAATATTGTTGTGCCCCTATTGTCCCCATATTGTTATTACTGTGCCCCATAGAATCCCTCTATTGTTATTTTTTTGGCTTTATATTATTATTGTTAGGTCGGCTGGGTTATATTGTGACTCCTTAGACTTCTATATATAGAAAGGAGGTTTTTTCATTTGAATCATCGAAGAATTGCTCATTTGTGTAATGTAAAGGAGGTTTCCCCCTCGAAGAGGCTAAATTCTAAGGTGTTGATCTCTCTTTTCTAACTTTTTGTGAGCTGGTTTCATAAAAATTCCTTTCCATATACTTAATACATTTCGGCCATCATGTACCCCTTCTGGCCTCATATATTAGGGGGCATCTGTTATAGCTCCAAATACCACCCTTGTTATTTTTTATGCTTGGTTTATGGCCTAGGACAACCCTTCCTTCCAGATTTCGTCCAAATATTTTAAAAACAGTGTTTTAATCCTTGTACACTACTTTTCCCTGAGATAAGATCATGTACACGCAGGTTAGTCAATACCAAGCCCATGTATATGTGTTAAAACACTTAAAAAAAATAAATTTCCTTAACTATGGGTGGAGTTCACAGGTTTTACCTATTATTTACCTCCTAGTGCTTATGGCCCAACTATTTCCCAATTGTTTCCCAACTAAAAAACTAATTAGGAGAAGTATAAATAGACTTCTATGGGAAGGCTTTAAGGAGGAGAAGAGATAGAATTACTATACTGAGATTATCCCTGACTGAGACTGAAGTATCCGTGTGGTTCAAGCACTTCCCAAAGTTTCAGGAAACTTTTGTTTCCTTGAGTGTTGATATTCTCCCATTTGCTTGAGATATCATGGTATTGGTTATGGAAGGAGGTTGTTGAAGACTAGGGATGGATGGATCCAGAGGACGGTTCCACTTGGAGCCGGAAGAAGAAGACTCAGGTGAATTCTCTCCATGTTGATTATAGCTTTCTACAATAAAAAGAAACATTGTGTTGTTCCTGAGATTAACTTTGTTTATGCATCAGATACTGTTGTAATTCATGTATGAATGTTATTTTGATGTATAACTAATCATTTTCTTATATGATGTAAAGTTGATCTCGTTAAAATGCTTTATCTATATGCTGTTATGTATGTTCGAATTGGTTGATTTGCATATTCGAAGATCATCAGGAGTTGCAGAGGGTTCGAACCCTGCTGGAACTACCCAAACGAAGGACATCCGGGTATGGTTGTTATCACATAGTTTGTTTATATAAGCATGTTGTCTGAGTTGTATGAGTGTTTCTTACTGTAGTTTTCTCTTGCTCTATTGGGGTTTCAACCCAAAGCTCTAGGGTACTTATTCTGGTAATAGATACATCGGACCCAGTGTATCGACTTGGGGCGCACCAGTGTTGTTCGTAAAGAAGAAAGATGGTACTCTTATATTGTGCATTAACTACAAGCAGTTGAACAAGGTAATGATCAAGAACAGGTACCCTTTTCCAAGGATTGATGATTTTTTTGATCAGTTAAAGGAATCAGCAGTGTTTTCTAAGATCAACTTGAGATGGGATACCATCAAGTAGGCATCAAGGAAGAGGATATCTTCAATACTGCGTTCAGGACCAGGTATGGGCATTATGAGTTTGTTGTTTTTCCATTTGGTTTCACTAATGCTCTAGCTACATTTATATGTTTGATGAATAGTGTGTTGCATCCTTATTTGGATAAGTTTTTTATTATGTTCATTGATGACATATTGGTATATTCTAAGAATGAGGAAGAACATGTCGAACATTTAGTAGCAGTGTTGAGGTTGCTAAGAGAGAATCAGTTGTATGCTAAACCTAGTAAGTGCAGCTTCTTTCAGACTGAGGTACGTTACTTGTGGCATGTTGTCTCCAAGGATGGCATAGTAGTGGATCCAAAAAAGATAAGGGCTATCATGGAGTGGGAAGCTCCTAAGAATGTGGATGAGGTGATATCATTCATGGGACTGGCAGGTTAATAGAGGAGGTTCATCAGGAACTTCTCATGCATTGCATATCCTATCAAATCATTGTAGTGGAAACGTAAGAAGTTTGAATGGACAAAAGAATGTGAGGCTAGTTCTGAGTAGCTTAAGCAATTTTTGACACATGCACTAGTGCTAAAGATTGTGGATCCAAACAAGGAGTTTGTAGTATGTACAAATGCTTGCAAGAGAGGACTTGGTAGATTTATCATGCAAGAAGGACAGGTAGTGTGTTATGAGTCACAGAAACTAAATGAGCACGAGTAGAACTATCCGACGCAGGATCCTGAGCTAGTAGTGATTATACATGCATTGAAGATGTGGAGAAATTGTCTTCTTGGCAAATGGTTTACATTGATGAGCAATCATAGTGAGTTGAGGTATTTATTTGACCAGCCGAATCTAAATTCCAGGCAAGCTAGATGGTTGGCTACCCTTTGTGAGTTCGACTTTGAGATCATAGACATCAAAGGAAAGGAGAACCGTGTTGCAGATGGTCTTAGTAGGAACGTACAAGTAAACCATATAGTAGATATGAGCTCCTATGGGATAGAGTTACAGGATAGGATTTAGCAGGTAGAACAGCGGGATGAAAAATACATGGAGATCATGCATAGGTTACAGCAGAGTACAAGTACATGTGCAGGTACAGGTACTGGTACTGGTACAGGTGATCAGGATGCAGACTACCGTCTCATAGCAGATGGGTTGGTGATATTTAGAGATAGGATCTATGTGCCGAATTGTAGTGATCTCAAGAAGCTTATCTTGATGGAGTTTCACACGAAGCAATACTCAATTCATCCAGGACATCAAAAGATATTGACGGTGGTAAATAAGTTCTACTATTAGCTGAATATGAAGAAGGAAGTTGTAGAGGTCGTGGTTAGATGTTTACATTGTCAGTAGGTAAAGGTAGAATGTAAGTATCCAGGTGGTTTACTACATCCTATAGAGATTCTAGAATGGAAATGGGAGGTCATCTCCATGGATTTCATTACAGGCCTTCTAAGGACAGTGAGGCAGCATGATTCTACTATGGTCGTGGTTGACAGGTTGAGGAATGTTGCTCACTTCATTCTAGTAAAGACTACATATTCATCCAGTGAGGCATCACAAGAGTTCAAAAGAGAGATAGTGAGACTGGATGGTGTTCCAAAGAAGATTGTATCAGACAAGGATGTGAAGTTCACTTCCAAGTTCTGGAAGGAGCTATTTGCAAGGTTTGTGTACATAGTTGGCCTTAAGTACAACTTATCATCCACGGACATAGAGGGTCAATAGGATCTTGGAGGATATGTTGAGGATGTACGTGATGCACCAGCAGAGGAAATGGGAGGAGTGTCTTCCATTGGTTGAGTTCGCATATAACAATGGTTATCAGGAGTCGTTGAGGATGAGTCCTTTAGAGGAATTGTATGGACGGAGTTGTAACACTCCCATCAGCTAGAGTGATCCAATGAACATGGTACTTATTGGACTAGACATGTTGGTGGACAAGGAGAAAGAAATGCATGTTATAAAGAAGAATCTAAAGGTGGAACAAGATAGACAAAAGAGTTATGTGGATCATCACAGGTTGTTCAAGGAGTTTCAAGTTGGGTAGCATGTGTATTTCACACCAAGCTCAAGAAAATCTCTTTGAGGATTGGTTCATGTGCCAAGTTGACACCACAGTATTGCGGGCCTTTCGAGATCCTTGAGAGGATTGGACTGATGACATATCAACTTGCACTACCTCCAATAGTGAAAATCCATGATGTTTTCCATATTTCATTGCTTAAGAAGTATATAAAGGATGTTGATCATGTTATTGATTGGTATGTATTTCAGTTGGAACAAGAAGGAGAGTTCCATCTGGAGCCTTAATGTATATTGCAGTGGAAGCATCTCATGCTCAAGAACATAGCCATAGAGAAATTTAAAGTACAATGGAAGCACTTTGGACCTAAAGAAGCTACATGGGAGATGGAGGATCAGATGCAGGCCTCGTATCCTTCATTGTTTTCCAGTTGAGGCAAAGCAGTTTTGATTTGATGTTGGTATATGTTTGGCATATGTTTTATTGATGTTTCGGTATATGTATGTATATGTATGTGGATGTAAATACCGCCATGAACTAAGTTATAAAGCTCCAATAAGCAGTATGGTTGTTATATTGTCATGTTGTCAAGATGTTTTTCTTTGAGTAGATATTTCATTGTAAATATTGCAACGAGGTAACATAGAAAGCTCCAAAGGCAGTATCTTTGATTTTCCGCAGTTTTGTTGAGGTCTTGGTGTGGTTAAACACCAAGAATGGTGTTCCCCATGGGGGAAGGTTCTATAATAACCCTGGTGGAAAGTTCATGTAATAAAAGTTAATCAAGGAAAAATGAGACCACGGGTAAGGGACACTTATTCCAAGTTGAATGTTGGGCAAAGATATCCTAGTGGGCATCACTAGATGTGTGTTTTGGCTAAGGAAATTGGAAAACGCTAAGGCAAAGGCATTAAAAGGAAAAAAGGCATTTTTAGCACATTTATTGATGAAAATAAAAGAAATTAGGGAAGAAATGGAAAATGAAAAAATTAGAGGCCTCATTCATAAAAAGGATTATGAGGATCAGTGGGAAAGCTTTTTTCAGTGTGAAGCTTTGGCCAACCTTTTGTTAGTTAAATTGTGGATCTCCCTCATTATTCTCTCTCTCTCACTCTTGGTCACTTAGAGTTTCTTAGAGCACTCTGGCTTTGGATCAAGGAAGTAAAAGCAAGAAAAAGGAAGGGGATGAAATCAAGGATCAAGGATAGGAAAGGAGGACTCAAGCAGCTTTAGCAAAAATACTTGCAGGTAACATTTTTCATGTGTGATTTCCTAGCTGGTTTGGACATGCATGGCTTTGCATGTTGGTGTATGGTTCCCTTGTTGTCGGTGGCATGGTTCTACCGGGTTATGACAGTGGGTTTCAGCCTAGCCTTTCCTTTTTCCTAATGCCATGGTGTTGGGATATTTATTTCTATTTTTTAGCTTTGGTTTGCTAGATGGATTTCAGAATCTAGGGCAAAGGTGGTCTCAAGTTTCGTTTCCCAAAAGCCTAGGAATCCCTTAACTGGTTTTGGTAGGATACATGATAAATCCTGAGGGAGAAGTCTTGGTTTAGGGCCTAGTGATCTGGGTTTGGATTGTGGTAAAGCTTGAGAGATTAGTCTCAGTTTAGGGCCTAGTGATTCTGTTTGGATTGCGGTAAAGCCTAAGGTACAAGGAGATAGAAAATTCTTCAAGGATAGTGATGGATTCTAGATGGAATTCCAAGTTTGGTTCGGCTGTCCCAAACTTGGCCAGATTTTCCTATGATTAATAAAAGCTAAGCTCTCTTACTTTTGAACGTGTTTATATATGGACTTAATGGTTTCCATATCTCATATATTTACATGGTTTTATGTTGGTTATAAGCATGGTTGAATGACTAGTTTATGTAATGGTTATTTCATGTATATACTTATAATTGTTAAATGAATGGATGCAAGACCTAATTGATGATATAACAATACAATGAAGAAGGAGGTTACCCTTCTGGTTATGTTTCATAAGTTCTTTCAGTCATTTATGCTATGTCTTGTATCCTAGACCTGTAGGTTGCCTTGATGCCAAGTGTTTGACATAATGTTAGTTCCCGTTGGGGATGCTCAGGCCTAGTCCTCAGGTTGATTTTGATTTATCATAATTGTTATCATGTCTTTGACAGATTTTGAAGGTTGAAGCAAGTTCTGGGCAAAGATCGAGATTCTAGGCTAGAAAAGTGGCTCAAATCTCAGGGTCGTTGGCACAGGCCTCCTAAGAAAAGTCCATAGTCACTAGCACATAGGCCTATGAGAGAGAATTAGGGTTGTTGGGCGTTTTCATGCCAATACATGAGAGCGAATTTGAGTTAAAAGGCTTAAAACATCAGTGGGACCCAGGGGAAGGATGTCTAAGTGGCTGACATGTCTCCTAAGGGTGTTGTTGTTGATGTGGATGGGTTTATTTGATGAGTTCCGTCGATTCCATTTCCTCAAGCTCACCAATGATATTGAATCCCTTATAGTAACCTCTATAATCACATGTTTTCCCACTTGGTTGGTTGTTTGGGTGTACTCGGGAGGAGGAGGTGTTACATATTGTAAGCAAATTCAGCTAAATTTAGATCATCTTCCCACTTAGTGGGTCTATCAATAAAATACATTTGCAACATGTCCTCGAGGATTTGCTTGGTCCTTTTCATTTGACCAATAGTATGGGGATGATATGTTGTGCTAAAGGTCAGTTTCATATTCATGCCTTTGAACAAACCTTTTCAAAACTTAGAGGTAAATTTCACATCACGATCTGAAATTATAGTCTTGAGCATACCATGTAATCTAAAGATATCCCTCATAAATATCTCTACTATATTAATGGCTTTGAAAGTATATTTTCTAAGTATAAAATGTGTTTTCTTACTAAGTTTGTCCACTACAACCATTATAAAGTCATGTTTCTTTCTAATTTTTGGAAAACCAATGATAAAATCCATGGATATTACCTTCATTTTCCACTCTAGAATGGGTAAAGGTTGTAATAATCTAGCTATATTTTGGTGGGAAGATTTAACCTACTAACACTATAAACACTTTGCTACATATTTTGTTATTTTTGACTTCATATTAGGCAAATAGACGTCCTTTCTTAGCATGGTTATTAATTTCTAATAATCGGGATGTCCAAGATGATGAGCACCAGTATTGTAGCAAGGATGCTGCAACTCCTGGGCTACCAGCGTTACTTATCAACCCGGGGTTCGTACAAACTTGGAGGTCACGGTGTTATATGCACAAGTAAAAGTGAAGGTCCTGCCTGTTGTCACTATTCATCCATTGAGAGACCCCAGTGTTCTAATCCAGATTTCTATAATGTTAGAATGTTAGGGTCCAACCCTAATCCCCTTATTTATGTAATAGGGTCGAGTCATAGTTATAGTTAAGTAAAGAGACAATAAAGCCCATATTAATAATTGTAAGTGGTTGACCCGCATTTAAAGAAGGGACCACAGTTAGTTTCAAATGGGCCATGGTATTAGATAGATGGTATTAATAAGAACCATGGTATTGACCCATGGTATTGCATGTATGAATTCTATATAAAGGATAGAGACTCCCCTCGAGGAGCATCGTGTCTTATTTTGTAATTGAGCCCAGCTCTATTGGAGGTTGCCCCCTCGAAGAGGCAAGTGAACATTGCTTTCCTTTCTGAATAATAAAATACATGCTGTTATTTCTTATTATTCTGTGTTCTGGGTATATTTCTTTGCATATTTTGTATTCTGGTATCTTCTCACAGGTCAAGAGCATAACAAGTGGTATCAGAGCACTTTCTAGGGCTGGTGGGATGTCCATTTTTAGCAAAAAAAAATATTTGGCTAGAGACGTGTTCCGACGTCTTTAAACCACGGGATCTGTCATTGAGCACATAAACCTGCGGATTTGGGGAGGCATGCACGCATGAAATACAAGAGGTGGTCACGCTTGTTGGACTCCCTTGTAACCCCTGTGGGTACCCCTTCGAGTAGTAGCCCATTAGACAGAACCGTGCACGAACTGTCTTCCAAGTACTCTCTGGGTATATCGAAAGCCCCCTAGGCTCTCTTGAAACCTCGCCATAGATAAATTGTCAGTTGTCTTGTTGCTATAGTACACCAAGAATAGCAGTCAGGGAGATTACTCGCGCGTACGATAGGGTAGTCTTGTTGTATGGATAAGGGTACGATTGATCCTCCTTGGTTAGTGCCCTGAAATATTGGGCCGAGTACTACTATCAGACCCTTATGTATATTGCGATATGTATCACCTGAAACTCCTTGAGATCATAGTTCCTTTGTCTCTCTCTAGATCACACACGGGATGCTTATAGGAGACTTAGCCCATAAGAATCAGGTAGACGGGCTGAGCAAGGTGGTACCATTCACTTGTTAGCCTCAAAATTTTGGGTGGTCCCAAATTTTATTTATTTTTTTTGCAGTAATGACAAGTGCATTGGATCGGTGCATGGTACAAACCAGAGCTCAAGCTATGGCCAATGACAAGATCGACACACTTGAACAAAAGTTGGACACATTAATGAAGATGATCCAGACCTTAGCTGATGCAATGACAAAGGGAAAGTCATGGGAACAATCAGAGGCATGTGCTTTTAATGAAATCATTGAGGGTGAGTCTATCCATTCACTCCACCTCTTTGGAAACCACCAAGAGTCCCAGCCGCGACCACCCAAGCTGGACATGTATAAATTTGATGGCTCTCATCCGGCCACGTGGCTAGCACAAATGGAGAAATATTTCACATTGAATCACATCAGAGATGATGCGACTCAACTAAGTGTGGGTGGCATGTACTTGGACAATGAAATATGGCAATGGTGGTAGTGGCATAAATGTTGCTATGGAAGGCCCATACTTGGCAGGTATTCACAAAAGCCATTTTGGATCACTTTGACCATGAATCTAATTTTTTGGGTCATATTACTAAGTTTTGACAGACAAGAACGATGCAAGAATATATTACAGCCTTTGAAGCCTTAGCCTTCCGCACAAGAGGTCTATGAGATGAGTTCTACTTGGAATGTTTTGTCAGTTGTCTCAAAGAAGCCATACAAGCCCACGTCTGACTGCAACACCCAATCTCATGGCTGGATGCTTGCAAGATATCCTGTGAAGTAGAACACGCGTTAGCGGCCCATTCAACTCGTCCAAATTTCATAGCCAAGGGTCGTGCCACCCAGGCTCCAAGCACCACCCAAACACTTAAAGTTTAAAAGGTGTCACCAGCAAAAATGGCAGAAAGAAGAAAGCAAGGATTGTGTTACTACTGTGATGAGAAATACTCCCCACGGCATAAATGCAAGGAACCCAAATTCTTTCAAATTGATGCTATTGATCACAGTTCATCGGAGGAAGCCCCACCATTTCAGGAACCAAAGGAGGAAGATGAGGACAACCAGCCAGACAATGTGCTCCCAGCTACACCTGACGAACCAGTTATCTCGCTTCATGCTTTGGCAGGAATTTCTTCTCCCCAAACTCTCAAAATCAGAGGTTTTCTTAAGCATCACCTTGTAGTAGTCTTGATTGATAGTGGCAGTAAGCATAACTTTATCCATCAAAGATTCATTGAAGCAGTGCATTGTTTTGTCAGAGCAGTCTCTAATTTCCAGGTCCAAATTGCTGATGGGGGACAATGAAATGTGAAGACCGATGTGAAAATGTCAAACTTCAAATGGGGGATTATCAACTAAAGACCCACATGTTTTCCATACACATGGGAGGGTGTGACATTGTCTTGGGTGCTGAATGGCTCTGCAGACTCGACCCAATCACAATGGATTTCCAAGAGTTATATATGAGCTTTAAGTAGAACAACCACACACATACCCTCCGCGGACTCCAGGTGGGTGATCCCTCTATTGTCAACTCGCATAGGATGGGAAAATTGTTAAAAAAGGGCCACCATGGAGTTATAGTCCAATTTAATGCCATCCAGGCCTTCGAACCCACTTCTCTTAATATTAATCCTGAGATGCAATAGATCTTAAACAACCATCTGCCAGTATTTGAAAAGCCTCATGAGCTTCCACTCTCAAGAGGGGAACATGATCATAGAATTACTTTGGTCCCAAGGGCCCAACCACCAAATGTGCACCCATATAGATATTTGTTCGCCCAAAAGAATGAAATTGAAAAAATCATCAAGGAACTCCTGGAAGCAGGCGTCATTCGTCCTAGCATTAGTCCTTATTCATCGCCTGTGGTCATGGTGCTCAAGAAAGATGGAGAATAGTGTATGTATCCAAACTTCAGGGCCCTCAACAAGCTGACTGTCAAAGATAAATTTCCCATCCTAGTTTTCTATGATTTTCTGGATGAACTAAATGGGGCTCAATTCTTTACTAAGCTCGACCTTCGCTCGGGCTATCACCAAATTCGCATGAAATAAGTAGACATTCCAAAGACTACTTTCTGAACTCATGAGGGCCATTATGAATTCATGGTCATGCCATTTGGTCTTTGTAATGCCCCTTCCACTTTTCAGAGCCTCATGAACCCCCTGCTCAAACCATATCTCATAAAATTTGTCCTTGTTTTCTTTGATGACATCCTCATCTATAGTCGCACCTGGGCCACACATCTTCAACATGTAGATCTTCTCTTGCAACTGCTCCAGAAGAATAAATTATTTGTCAAGATTTCCAGGTGCTCTTTTGGCATTGAAGAAGTTGAGTATTTGGGCCACATTGTGGTGCGTGAAGGTGTCAGGGTGGACCCCAAAAAGATCTAGGCAATGCAGGATTGGCCTCAACCAAAGACCTTGAAGAGCTTGACAGGACTTTTGGGTCTTACGGGCTACTATCGCAAATTTTTCCACAATTATGGTCGCATTACTAGACCCCTCACTCACCTTCTCAAGAAAAATTCATTTCTCTGGAATGATGAAGCGCAACAGGAATTTATAGCTCTCAAACATGCCATGTGTTCCACTCCCATATTAGCACTACCCAACTTCACCAAATCTTTTTTGATTGAATGTGATGCTTCAGGTACGGGTATTGGGGCAGTCTTAATGCAAGAAGGTCGACCCTTGGCCTTCACTAGCCAACAACTAAGTGGGACAAATCTGGGACAATCTACCTATGAGAAGGAGATGATGGCCATCTTACATGCAGTAGATACCTGGCAACCATACTTATTGGGGCGGCATTTCCAAATCCGCACAGACCATCAAAGCCTTAAATATTTTTTGGAGCAACGGCTATCTTCACCACAACAAAATAAATGGCTCGCTAAAATTTTGGGATATGATTATGAGATAATTTACAAGAAAGGGCATGAAAATGTCGTAGCAGATGCTTTATCATGCCAATTTGAGGAGGAAAGCACCCTGCTCGCAATCTCCCTTCCCATTCCAGAATGGATTGAAGAGGCTCGCAAGGAATGGTTTTCACATCCTTTACTCTCCCAACTCATTAATAAATTGCAAGAGGATCCAAATTCCACAATGGGCTACTTTTGGCAGAATGAGATTCTTCGCTACAAGGACAAAGTCATGATATCACCAACATCCACCCTCAAAAGTCGCATTTTGGCGGAGTTGCATTCATCTCCCATTGCAAGCCATTCAGGGTTTCAGAAGACTTATGCTCGCACTCGACGTTCATTCTTTTGGACAAGCATGAAAAAGGACATTCTTACTTTTGCATCTGAGTGTGATGTATGCCAGCACCACAAAGGAGAAACAATCAAATCCCTGGGCACATTATAGCCATTTCCCATCCCGGCCTTAATCTAGACGAAGGTTTCTATGGACTTCATTACGGGTCTTTCAAAGTCAGGGAACAAGTCAGTCGTCATGGTGGTTGTGGACAGACTTTCTAAGTATACTCATTTTTGCGCCCTACCCCACCCTTTTACAGCAGCTTTGTTGGCTCAATCTTTCATGGACTAGATCTTCAAATTGCATGGCATGCCCACTTCCATTGTATCTGATCGTGAGCTGATCTTCACCAGTAGCTTTTGGCAAGAATTCTTCAGGCTACAAGGTACCCAACTACAACTCAGTACTTCCTATCATCCCCAAAATGATGGTCAAACTGAAGCAGTCAAAAAATGTCTAGAGACCTACCTTAGGTGTTTCACTTCAGAAAAGCAACATCTATAGGTACAATGGTTACCTCTAGCCGAATGGTGGTATTACACTAACAATCATGCCACCACCAAAATGACTCCATATGAAGTAGTTTATGGTCAACTCCCTCCTTCACCTACTTCTTATATCCAGGGATGCTCGAAGGTACAAGCAGTGGATCAACTCCTACAAAAACGCACAACCATGCTGGCCCACCTCAGAGAGAATCTCCATCAAGCTCAAAACCGCATGAAGCAATAGGCAGATCAACATCGTTCAGAACGTAAATTTCAAGAAGGGGATCAGGAATTTTTTAGGCTACAACCATATAAGCAAACATCACTCAAAGACAAGGGTTTTCAAAAATTATCTCCAAAATTCTACGGACTATATCAAGTACTTTAGCGCATCAGAGAAGTAGCCTACAAGCTAGCTTTGCCACCCACAGCAAAAATCCATCCAGTCTTCCATGTCTCATGCCTCAAGAAAGTGATTGGAAACCATTGCTAAATTCAAACCAGTCAACCAGAATTGGATGAGGAAGGTTCAATCTAGCTCCAACCTAAACAAGTTCTTGACACACGAGAACGGCACTTGCGCGGATGCACGATCAAGGAAGTCCTTGTCAAGTGGAAAGACACCTCTCCAGAAGATGCGACCTGGGATCCAACCATTGTCCTTCAGTAGCTTTCGCAGCTTCAGCCTTGAGGACAAGGCTATTTTTATGGGTGAGGGCATGTTAGGGTCCAACCCTAACCCCCTTATTTATGTAATAGGGTCGAGTCATAGTTATAGTTAAGTCAAGAGTCAATAAAGCCCATATTAATAATTGTAAGTGGTTGACCCGCATTTAAAGAACGGACCACAGTTAGTTGCAAATGGGCCATGGTATTAGATAGATGGTATTAATAAGAACCATGGTATTGACCTATGGTATTGCATGTATGAATCCTATATAAATGATAGAGACTCCCCTCGAGGAGTATCGTGTCTTATTTTGTAATTGAGCCCAACTCTATTGGAGGTTGCACCCTCGAAGAGGCAAGTGAACATTGCTTTCCTTTCTAAATAATAAAATACATGCTATTATTTCTTATTGTTTTGTGTTCTAGGTATATTTCTTTGCATATTTGGTATTCTGGTATCTTCTCGCGGGTCAAGAGCATAACACAGAATAAGCTTGATTCTTTGATGGAAGAAGAGAAAATCTACTCTAAGAGAGCTACTCTACTGCAGTAATGAAGAAAACAACATGTAATGCTAAATCACACCATATCTTAATTAACCATTTAAACAGCTATGCTAAGCAGAATTTCTAAATCAACACTAAACAAATGCTACTATCTAAGATACAGAAGTAAAGAGCATCAAACCATACTAGTGTGTAAGCAAAAAACTAAACTAAATCTGTTTTCACTTTTTTTGTTTTCTTTAAGGCAAAATCAAGTATGCAAATTAATTATTCGTGTGGATGTGACAAGTGAATGGAAGGTGATGGAGGATGGTTAGAAGGTTTATGGAGTGGTTGGATGGTGTGGAAGGGTCCTAGGAGGCTTTTTCTGACTTCTTAGAGGTTTCCAACCAATTCGGCCTTAAAACAGGTCGTTTCAGGAAAACCTATAGGATGTACTAGAAACCTACAGGATGATCCTGTAGGAATTACAAGAAAGCTACAGGATACAACTGAGAGATAATTGTGAGGTGTTGGAGGTGTTGGGAAGTTTGGGAAAGGTGTATGACGAGTGGAATGGGGTGTTAGAAATTCTAGGAGCACTCAAAAGTCAATATCTAAGATAAGAGATGGCTAGATTCACTCAATGTAATTAGGGAAATTTCAATGATAAATGATAATAAAAAAAAACTGGTGAGGGTGATGGTGGAATAAGAGATGGCTGAGGTGGATGAAGTGGAAGGTGGTTGTCGGTGATGAAGTCTGGGTCTCCTCCTAAAGTACCTACTTTTCTTAAAACATGTGTCTTCCAAGAACTATGCAACAAGATACATTTTCATAAACTGGAAAAGCATGAATCAATTTCCTATATTATGCACGAATAAAGTTGTTTAAGGGAATAAAAGCATGAGTGAGATATTATTGTAGAAATGGAGATGGAAAAAGATGACAATGAAATCTGCCTTGCAACATGAACCAAATACTGAATCAAAGACAACAGACTCCAAAGCTCATGCAATAACTAGAAATATGTGGTTTTGGGGTTGCTGAAGGGTCCCTTCCTCAAGTCATGATCCTAGAGGGAGGAAGTGAGACTAAGACACCTACTGACAACCTTATGGTGATCCCTTTTTCCCCTTGCTAACCAGCTACTTGAAATAAGGCACAAATGGAAGCAAACTATCACACAACCAATCTAATCTACACTGCTATAATGGAAATGCATCTACTAAGCAAATGAACAATTAAACTATGAATCTATACTAGCATACATGTAAAATAAAGAGGAGCCTTAGCTACTAAGGCTGGGCCCTAACCAAAGAGCTTCAGCCCTCTGAGTTAACTCAGTGTTGGCTCAAAGCAAAACTCATTCTTATTACCAAAACAATGGGTTACATCAAAAACAGTCACATGTATTGCAACTCGAAAATAGAGTAGAGTTTTACAATCAAAAATCTGAATCCTACTGAGGTCCTAGGCCTTTCTACTTATACATCTAAAGTTTGTAGTGACTTCCTTAAAATTAGGGAGGCTCGGCTCCCAAACTCGAGATAAACTGGTGCTTTGTCTTTCACTTGCTCGGTTGCCTTCTAGTCCTCTTGATTTGGCTATTTGCACTCCGAGCTGATGGAGGAATATTCAAATGGAGGATAGTAAATGAGGATGATTTACCTCCTATAATCCCTCTCCCTTGTCCCATTCGATTTTTTACCATGTTCTTTGCCAAAATTTCTTGCTTTTATCCTTTAATCCTGCATTAAATGCACATTAGACCATAGATAAAAATATCTAACTCTAACTCATATCATAAATAAAATATAATCAAAAGTATGCAATAAGTTATGAGAATAGTTGGTTTGACTAAGCTAGGAGGTGAATTAAGGCCCATATAATTACCCAATGATGAGGCTCATCATCACCCCCCTACTGAAAGTGTTGCTCATCCTCTGAGCAACTTAGTCAATATCCATATCCTTCATGGCTCTGGTAGCCTCTCTGACATCCCATGCCTCTATTGTGGTCTCTTCTTCTTGTTCATAGAAGCCTACTTTCTTTTCTACTTCTTCCCACTGCCTATTTTCTTCTTCTTCTTTTCTCCCTTCTAGCATCCCTAAGAGTAGTGGTGGACTGAGTTTTAGGCCTATCCAATTGACCTTCAACCTTTGCATAGATTTCTTATACATAGGTGTCATGTTGAGTGCCTCTCTCAACATTTGAGGGAAGTTATATTATCTTATCTTCAAGCTGTGTGGTAGTGTGTTCCATCTCCTTAGGCAAGAATGTATACTATCATCTCGTAGCAACCTAAACATGTCCTCAAAATGTGAAATTTGTTTCTCTTGGGCAGCAAGATATCTAGGTTCCATCTGAGGATCATTTGCAATCAAATTATGGGTACTAATGAGGGCCATGGGATTTGATCCAGGAAGCCAAAGCCATTAATTGTAGATCTCCTAGCTTTCCATTAGGGTCCCAAACATTCATGTCTGTGAGGGCCACGTTGTGCAAATAAAACTCAGCCATTTTGGCCCTATCCTCTAGTTTAATTTGATCACAAAGATCAATAAACTACCTGTATTCCTGAAATGGCATGGTTCCCATCTGTGCTAGTGTCTTAATCTAAAACTGTAGCCATTGTACTTTGAGGTAAATAGCATAGGATTTAGCTGGCATCCTACAATGGATTTCCTCCAAGGAGAGGCTGGCCACACATGCTAGTTGGTTCTCTCTTTCCTGCAGCTATCCCCTCAGCCATGAATTTTCTCTCTCCAATTGACTTCTCATTATAGCTTCTCTATCCCTTAAGCCACTTAGCTCTTTGCCCATTTCTTTGAGTTTCTCTTCCATGTGCCCAATGTCTTCCACCCCCTTTGATTTGGCGATTTGCATCCATCGATGGGTTCTGGTCCTTTCCTTCTCAAGCTTGAAGAACAGTGGGATGGCAAATTTTTGAGGTATTACCCTGTCTCCTTCAATAAACCAGTAATAGGAGTCCATATTAGGTTGGGCATTGGGTTCCTTTATCTCTAGGTCTTCCTCTTTAGTTTCTTGATGCTCCCCTACCTTGCTTTCCAATTTCTGTGCCTCCTGTAGTTTCAACAGAGTATCCTGTAGGACTATTTTTTCTTCCTGTAGGTTTTGCTGTGGATCCTGTAGGATTGCCTTACCCTTTGAGGAAGTTGATCTAGTAGTAGGCCTCCTTACATAGGTGATAGGTGACTTAGGGGAAGGCATTTTGTCTTTTTGTGTAGGGGAATCTTCAATCTCAATAGGAATTTTTGTTGATGTTTGTGGCTTCCCCTATTTTATTCTTGTGCTCTTTCTTGTTCTGAAATATAGTGGGGTTTGCCTCCTCCTTTTTCCTTTTTGCTTGACTGGGGTGCTGAGAGTAGTGAGGGTAGCTACTACCTCTCTCTTAGTGGCCTCTAGAGACACCCTAGGTGACTCCTCCTTGTGTTCTTTCCCCTCTGTTTTATTGCCTTCTTCTTCTCTATTTTTCCTATCTTCTTCCTCTTGTGGATCTTCATCATCTCTATTAGTTTCCTCCTTAATTTCCTCCTATGTTTCTTCATCATCCTCCTTCTCTTCTCCCTCTTCTTCTTCAACTTCATCATGTTCCTCTGTGTCATCTTCTTCTTCATCCATCTCATCCTTATCTTGCTCTATATCTTCATCTTCATGTTTTGCCTCCTCTTCACTGACAGTAGGACTAACATCATAAGTTAGGGATTTAATGTCATCCTCAACGGGAAAGTCTCTGACTGACCATGTTATCTAGATTTTGAGGTTTTGGAGGGAATCTTCAATGAGGATCCTAATCAACCCATGGTGAGCCAATTGTTTGGAATTCCCTTCCTTCACTTTGTTGCTGGAGTCTATGAGTGATTGCAGCAAGAAATAGGGTATGTTGAGTCTTTGGTGAGGTGGTGTTTCTATCCCAAATCTGAATTCCTCAAGGATCCTGAAATCATAGCCATAAAAAACATTATATCTACCCTCACATGAGATGTATTTAATGAGATGGTAGCCTACCTCACTCCATGGGTATGGAATACTATCCCTCCTTACTCCATTTTTGTCCTCAGTGGGTTCTTCACCTTCTAAAAATAATTTCCTTTTTGCAACCTGGTTGTCTCCTTTGTCTTCTTTTCTCCATGGAATTCCTAGGGAAAGTGTGGTGATCCTATTGATGAGCTCTGGAGTAAGATCTATAGTGAGGCCCCTAACTACAACAATGGCATGGATTCTGCTACGTGGATTGAGGGAGTGAGAAAATTCTTGAACTACCTCATCATCATACCCTGTGAATTTTTCGAAAAACCCCATCTAGTTGTGTCTTGTAAAGATTTCAAGCACCTGGGGGTGTTGTTGGATTCTCACAGTGTTTGTGGGCTCTCTCCTATTAAACCCTCTTGTCATCTTGCTAGTGAAGCTTGAGGAGAAAATGAGAGGGTTGACACAATTTTTCAAATGCAGGAGCAAAACAAAGTTGACTGTGTATGTAATTTACTTCTCACAGTTGCTAAATTCACTAGATTTTAGAGTATCCCTGGTGTATTTTCTTGCAAAGGGGATGAAATTTTAGAGCCTACCTCTTTAGAATGGTTGCAATGGCCAATTCTTGTGATATCCCCTCTTGAACTCTTCTCTACCTATCCTGTAGACTGTCTCTGTGTATCCTGTAGATAGTCTCTATGTATCCTGTAGACTGTATCATGTAGGAATTCCTGTGCATGCTCCTATAGGAATTCCTGTGTAGAATGATGGATCTTTGCTTTCGGTGGGTGGCCTGGGTTATGAGAGCGACTTGAGTGAGGGAGTTTCGAGGAGGTGAAATGCATGAATGCATGGGAATGATGTTTTATTTCCCTTTATGGTGATTCGGGGTGAGGTGGTGTATTAGCAGCAAAGGTATGTTTCCATTGTTGGGCAGTTGGTCCCCACTACCACCTCATCATTTCCCAATCCTCGTAATTAGCTCCCACCTCGTAGATCCATAGTTTAATCGCTTTTTGTCCTATTCTTTCTTTGTCTTTGATTTGACTATAGCCACGTGTGAGAGGACACCCGGTTCTGCATGTGCTAGCTGAACGAAGGTGGGAAAGTTAACTGGACACCTTTTCACTTATAAACCAACTATCTTGTAACCCTTACAACTTTTTACTACATGATGTCTATGAATGAGTGAGCGGGATACTTACCTGTGGTTTCGATGCTATGTTGTAGTTGTCGAAGACCAAAGATGCTGCTTGTATATTTGTTGCATGCCATTCCTCTTCCTCCTCTTTTCTTTTGTAGGTGTCTGTGGCCAAAGATCTGATGTTGTTGCTGCTATGGATCTCTTGGATCGCTCTAGTTAAGACCTGTCGCTGGTGTGATTGGCATTCTGTGGGATAGGCTACTACAGGATTTCCTACAGGATGTCCTGTAGCTGCTTCTCCCTCAAGATTATTTAATCATGTTGCTGTATGGGGTTGTGAGGATGGTGTAATGAATGGAAAGGAGTAGAAGTGTGTAGATCAAAGGATACTTAGGTAATGCTCTTACTCTTTGTTTTCCCTTTTTTTCTAAGGCCGACTGTTGAAACTGATTTTTTTTGTTTTGAATGGTGAGTGCAGCGATGATGATGGTGGACAAGGTGAGGTGCTAGATCATGCATAGGGTGAATTTTAGGGACCTAAAAACCCTATTATGTGCCTTCGGATTACTTCCTATAAGTTTTGTAGGTCACTGTAATTCCTACAGGATCATCCTGTAGGTTTTCAGGGGATCTTGTAGAAAACGCAGTCTTCGCATACATTGAAGCAATGGAGTGGTAAAATCATAGAAATGATGGAGGGATGCGTGGTAAGGAGTGGAGGAGATGAATATGTGAGAGTTAGGGTTCCCTTTGGATCCTCTTTTGTTCCTTTGCTGTCTTGCTCGCCCACCTGCAAATGACAATTATATATTTTTCTCTCTCTTTTTTTTGCTTTTTTTTTTTGAAAAACAATTAGGCCGCCTCAAAGAGGTTTTCACCCTAGCTATTTGCCCGAGGCGCCTCAAGGAAGGTTTTCAACCAAGGATTTTCCTATTCTTTTTTTCTTGTCGTTTTTCTCCTTTTTCCTTTTTTTCTTCATCACTGGACCGCCTCATGAGGTTTTCAACCCAAAGATGGGACTCAGGCGCCTCATGCAGGTTTTCACTAAAGTCCTTATTCTTTTTTCTTTTTTCTTTTTCAGTGACTTGATGAGGGAGGAGCTGGAGCTTGCTCCACCATCATCATTATTTTATTGATATTATCAATGAACTCTTGTTTTTATAAAGGTCTCTTGTACATTTTCAATTGGTGCCCATTAACAAGCAAAGGAATGGCTTCTTCATCTATAGTTCTGATTTGCACTGAACCATTATCATGGCATCTTTCCACAACATAAGGTCTAAGCCATCTTGTCCTTAACTTGCCCTTGAAGTCTTTATACCTAGAATCATATAACAATTCCCAATCGCCCTCCTGAAATTGCTTCTCCTTAATATGTTTATCATGCCAGATCTTCCTTTGAAGTTGAACTATCTCTGTATGTAGGAGGGCCTGCATTCTGAATTCATCCAAGCCATTTAATTGGAACAATCTCAATTTATGTGCATTGCTAAGATCCAAATCTAGTTGGGTTGCCATCCTTAATGTGTTATATTCAAACTCAATGGATAGCAAGGCCTTTTTCCCATAGACCAGCTCATAGGGTGTGAATCCAGTGGTGGTCTTCCATGTGGTATTATAGGCCCAGGTGGCCTCAACTAGTATTTCTTCCCAATCCTTCCTATTGCTGCTCACTACCTTGGTTAAGATACCCTCCAGTGCCATATTGGTCACCTCCACTTGCCCATTAGCTTGTGGATGATAGGGAGTGGAGGTCCTATGCTTGATCTTGTGATAGTTGAGCAAGTATTCAATCATGTTGGAGGTAAACTGACTGCCTTGGCCTATGACTAGCTCTCTAGGGTACCCAAATTTGTAGAATACATTCTCCTTTAGGAACTTAGCCACCTTGTCTTCTTTTGATGCCTTAATTGCCTTGGTTTCAGCCCACTTAGTCAAATAATCAGTGCACACAATAATGTACTATTTTTGCTTTGAAGGAGGGTTTATAGGCCCAATGAAATCCATGCCCCACTTGTCAAATGGCTCGAAAGTCACTTGAGGCTGCAGGGGCATTTCATCTCTTGGAATAGGCCTTCCCATCCTATGGCACCAATCACACTGACTAGTGTACTTTTTCACATCCTGATGAAGAGTGGGCCAATAACGGCCTGCTTGTAACACATTGAATGTTGTCCTCTTTGCTGCAAAGTGACCTCCACAAAGCCCATCATGATAGGTCAGAAGGATGTCAAAGACTTCCTCTTCCCTAACACACCTTCTCAAGATTTGATCTAGGCCAAGTTTGAAAAGATTTCCCCCAATCCAAGTGAAGGGGGCGCTTTTCCTAACTATCTTTCTCTTTTCTTTGGAGGGCAAGTATGGTGGGAACTATGTTGATACCAAATAGTTTGCTATATTAGCAAACCATGGAGAGAGAACTGAAATAGCAAACAAATGGTCGTCTGATAATTGGTCATCCACCATTCCTTCTTCACCTGCAGGCACATTTACCCTAGATAAAAATTCTGCAACAACATTTTCCTTACCATGCTTATCAACAATGGTTAGATCAAACTGCTGTAATAAAAGCAACCATCTTATAATTTGAGCATTCACATCTGGTTTGTTCATTAAATATTTGATTGCAGCATGGTTAGTATGCAAAAATGTTTGATAGCCTGTAATGTAATGCCTGAATTTGTTTAATGAATGCACAACAGCTAGGAGTTCCTTTTCGGTCACTGTATAATTTAGCTCAGCCTTTGAAAAGTTCTTACTGATAAAATAGATGCCATAAGGTAGATTTTCCTCTACCTAGCCTAGGGCTACTCCTATGGATTTGTGTGAGGCATCAGCATGAATATGAAAGGGGAGGGCCCAGTTTGGGCCTCGGAGAATTGATGCAATGGTTAACTTACCCTTTAGAATGTCTAAGGCCTCTTGACAGCTTTTTGACCATATAAACTCAGAATCTTTGGCCAACAACCGAAATAAAGGAGAGGCCAATTTGTTGAAGTCCTTTATGAACCTTCAGTAGTATCCAACTATCCCTAAGAAACTCCTAACATCTCTCTGCTTTTGAGGAGGTGGGACCCTTTGGATGATGGCTATTTTGTTCAGGTCCACCTGCAGTCCTTGCTGAGATATTGAATGACCTAGCACGATCCCTTCAGTCATTAAGAATTCATATTTTTCATGACTGAGATATAGGTTCATTTCAATGCATTTGTGCAATGCTTTGCCTAGGTTAGTCAGAGCTTCTTGAAAATCATAGCCATAAGGTGTAAATCATCCATATAAATTTCCACCGTATCATGGACTAATTCGGCGAAAATACTCAAGACTACTCTCTGGAACGTGGCAGGAGCATTGCATAGGCCAAAAGGAAGGACCCTATAGGAAAAATTACCCCAAGGATAGGTCAATGTGGTCTTATCCTAGTCTTCTAAGCAAATTTGGATATCGTTGTACCCACTGAATCCATCTAGGAAAGAAAAAAACCTTTTCCATGCCAGGCCATCTAGCACTTGGTCAGTGAAGGGTAAAGGAAAATGATCCTTATTTGTGGCTTTGTTCAACTCCCTATAATAGACACAAATCCTCCACTTACCATTTTTTTGGGAACTAACACTAAAGGGGAGACCCACTCACTATCGGAGATAGGGTAAATGAATCCTGCATCTAGCAGTTTTTGCAGTTCTTCTTTGACTATATCTTTAAGAGTTGGATTCATCCTCCTTTGTGGTTGCTAGACCAGCTTGCAACCTTCTTTGATTTATATGTGGTGAGTACACGCTGAGGGGTGTACTCCCTTCATTTCCTTGTAACTCTAAGCAAAGGCTTCTAGGTTTTCCTTTAACATGTTGCATATCTTCTCCTCTTCGAGAGCAGAAAGAGATGGATTAATTTTCAAGGTTTTATCTGGGCCGAATTCTATGGTTTTGACATGGATTGGGTTGGAATCGGCCAACCATAAGTCAATTGGATTATTGTTCTAGGTTTCCCTTACTTCTTCTTCTAATGGTAATGAACCAGGAGTTGGACTTTGGAGAATGTGTTCAATCAAGTGATCCTCATCTTGTTGTCCTCCTCCCATGGTTGCTTCTAAAGCATAAAGTTGAGTGGAATAAACATCATCTTCTTCCTCCTCCCCCAACCATAAAGGTAAATCATGCTCTAGAGATGGTTGAGCAGGAGGGTATAGGACTAACGATTTGGACATATGCCCATCCTTGATGGTCATATTCCCAGCTCTGCAGCTAATGTAATCATCGGTTGTGGCCAACCATGGCCTCCCAAGGATGAGAGAATAACCAGTAAGCTTAGCCTTAGGCTGGAGAATTAGAAAATCTGCAAGGTACTCCCAGGAGTCAATGGAGACCATCACATCCTCCACAATTCCCTCAGGGGTTACTGTGGAATGATCTGCAAGTTGTAGAACTGTTGTGGTCTTCCTCAATGACCCTTGGAGGTTGAGCTTGAGTGTGGTGTCCTTGGTCATCACATTAATGGCATCCCCAAGATCGATTAGAGTGTGTGGGACAATGGTGCCATTGATATGCACATCTACTACAGGGCTTCCAAGGTCTAAATATTTTAGACATATTACCTGCCCCAGCATTAAGTCAAACAGTTTCCCAATGACATTAATGGTAGGATCATTCCTTTTTCACCCCCCTGGATTCTTGAAGAATTTCTCCTTAATCAACTTATTGTAAATAAGAACATTTTTTATTGCCTGGAGAAGGGGGATCTTTACACATAGATTTTTCAATTTTCCCATAAGTGTAGTTTCTTCTGGGGTAGGCTAGAGTGGTTGGGCTAATTTTTTAGGAAAGGGTGGATTTACTTTAAGGTTACTTTCTGCTCTTTCTTCCTCAACCTCCCTAAGTAGAGGGGGAGGTTGGTTATCTGAGAGAATTCTCCCAAATCTCAGGTTAATCTCCTGGATTTCCACAACATAAGCTAGATATGATGTCTCTCCACTATAAACTTGTTGAGCCTACCTATTTTTCGACTTCAGATTTGGTTGGGAAGGCATCTGGAATTTCTTGGGTGGAGCAGAGTGTAGGAGTTGTGGTTGGGTAGGTGGTGAAGGCAATAGAGCTGGGGCATTGTTGTATTGGGGCCTCCACCCCTGGAGTGGTGTATTCCACTGAGGTTGTGACGGAGCATAAGGTTGAAATGACTGGTTGGCTAGCTGGGAATGATACTAAGATGCATAGGACCAAGGAGGGGGTGTAGATCAGGAAGGATGAGCAAGGGGTCCCCAAGAAGGTATAGATGTGGTTTGGTTGGGGTTGTAATATGCATGGGATTACCCTTCCATGCCCTGCTAGTATGGTCTAGGCCTAAGAGGTCTCCTTTGGTTAATGTAGCAAAGTTGTTGAGTGACCCCTTTAGCTCCTTGATATATATATTTGAGTCCGAGTAAAGAAGGCCACTTAGTTGTGGAGTGGTTTTCTTCATAGACCGAGCAAATTTCAATATAGTTCAATGGACATTCGTTCCTAGGATGCTTCTTGGTGCATCTAGGACAAAAGATGGCCAAGGCTCTCTCTGCTTCCTCTTGCTTCCTTTTAATATTCATGGTGTCCATTTGCAAGGCAAGGGTTTGTAGCATCTCACTTTTGAAATCTTCCAGCATATTTCCAATTTCACCCTTGATGGATGAGTTGGAAGATGATGTACTGGCCATAGGTTGACTACCCCTACCCTTTTTCCTAGCCACCCTAGAATGGTTTCTAAAGATAGTCTTGATATCCTCATAGGGTAATTGGTAGATATCTCCTCTTGCTAACAAATGTAAGGTATCCAGAATATCTTCTCTTACTCCCCTGAGCAAGACCAACTTTAGTGACTCAGGGTCAAGTGTGCACCTGGCCCTTTTGTAACTGAGCTAGAATCTTTCTTCGTAGTCTTCTAAGGATTCATCCTGGCCTATGGTCATCTTAAAAATTTCTTCTTTAGTATCCTTTGACCTACAGTAGTCCCGATATTTGTTGTTAAAGGCCTGTTACATCTGAGCCCAAATTTTGATGCTATCTCCAGGGAAGCCCATGAACCAGCATAACGTTACACCCTTGAGGGTAGATGGAAATAGTTTTAACTTTTTCTCATCATCTATATAGTCATAGATTTGGCATATAACAACAAACTCAAATATGAAAGTTTCAGGATCCTCTGTGGTCAGGCCATGGAAATGAGGTAGGGCAGAGGGGCTTATATTTTTCATCTTTATGTCCCCGTTGGTTTCTGTGATGGGGAAGGCACCCTCAACTCTCTCAATATTCCCTCTGTCATTTCAGTTTTTAGCCATTGGTTTAGTAGGAATGGGTTCCTCTTCTTCTTCTTCCCCTGTAGATTCTTCAAATATGTCAGGTTGCTCACCTAAAGGTTCCTCTAGTTCACAACCATCGAAGAAGAGAGAAGGTTGGTTGTTGGATGCAGTGGGGGCATTTGGCAAAAAAATTCCCTAAGTTGTCCCTATTCCTACGAGGCATGAAAGGAAATTTTTTTGGGTTGGTTTTGTATTTTTTAAAATTGGAAATTACTTGCAGAAATGAAATTGTTGATTGAATGAAAATTGCTGATAGAATGAAAAATCTACTTCCCAAATTGAATCTCACTTGCAGAATGGAAAGGAAAGCAGATAATGAAAATGAAAGAAAGGAAGCAACTAGATTACTTTTGCAGAAATAGACTAATGGCAGAATATTGAAGACAGGAAATAGAAGAAAAGAAAGCAGTAATCACATTCTACTCAGACACCTCCCTGGAAATGGTGCCAAAAAGTGATGAGTGCCAGTATTGCAGCAAGGATGTTGCAACTCCTAGGTTACCAGTTTTACTTATCAGCCTAGGGTTTGTAGAAACTTGGAGGTGACAGTGCTGTATGCACAAGTAAAAGTAAAGGTCCTGCCTATTGTCACTGTTCATCCAGCGAGATACCCCAAGGTTTCCAAGCCAGACTTCTATAGAGCCAAAAGAAGCTTGATCCTTTGATGGAAGAAGAGAAAATCTACTCTAAGAGAGCTACTCTACTGCAGTAATGAAGAAAACAACACGTAATGCTAAATCACACCATATCTTAATTAACCATTTAAACAGTTATGCTAAGCAGAATTGATAAATAAAAACTAAACAAATGCTAATATATAATATGCAGAAGTAAAGAGCATCAAACCGTACTAGTGTGTAAGAAAAAAACTAAACTAAATCTGTTTTCACTTTTTTTGTTTTTTTTTAGGCAAAATCAAGTATGCAAATTAATTGTTCCTGTGGATGTGACAAGTGAATGGAAGGTGATGGAGGATGGCTAGAAGGTTTATGGAGTGTTTGGATGGTGTGGAAGGGTCCTAGGAGGCTTTATGTGACTTCCTAGAGGTTTCCCATCAATTCGGCCTCAAAATAGGCCGTTTCAGGAAAACCTATAGAATGTACTATAAACCTACAGGATGATCCTGTAGGAATTATAGGAAAGCTACAGGATACAACTGAGAGCTAATTATGAGGTGTTTGAGGTGTCGGGAAGCTTGGGAAAGGTGTATTATGAGTGGAATGGGGTGTTGGAAAGTCTAGGAGCACTCAGGAGTCAATATCCAATATAAGATATGGCTAGATTCGCTCAATGTAACTAGGGGAATTTCAATGAAAAATGATAAAAAAAAAAAAAACTAGTGAGGGTGATGGTGGAACAAGATATGGCTTAGGTGGATGAACTGGAAGGTGGATGTTGGTGATGAAGTCTAGGTCTCCTCCTGAAGTGCCTGTTTTTCTTAAAACATGTGTGTCTTCCAAGAACTATGCAACAAGATACATTTTCATAAACTGGAAAAGCATGAATCAATTGCCTATATTATGCATGAAGAAAGTTGTTGAAGGGAATAAAAGCACGAGTGAGATATTTTTGCAGAAATGGAGATGGAAAAATATGACAATGAAATCTGCCTTGCAACATGAACAAAATACTAAATCAAATACAACAGACTCCAAAGCTCATGCAAGAACTAGAAATATGTGTTTTTGGGGCTGCTGAAGGGTCCCTTCCTCAAGTAATGATCCCAGAAGGAGGAAGTGAGGCTGAGACACCTGTTGACAACCTTATGGTGATCCATTTTCCCCCTTGCTAACCTGCTACTTGAAAGAAGGCACAAATGGAAGCAAACTATCACACAACCAATCTAATCTACACTATTGTAATGGAAATGCATCTAATAAGCAAATGAACAATTAAACTATGAATCTATGCTAGCATACATGTACAATAAAGAGGAGCCATGGCTACTGGTGTTGGGCCCTAACCCAAGAGCTTCAGCCCTCTAAGTTAACTCAGTGTTGGCTCAAAGCAAAACTCATTCTTATTACCAAAACAATGGATTATGTTATCACTAGAAATTATAGTCCATGTATATGATAATTGTCTATAAGTTTTGAAGAGTCTTGAAGTCTTGTAAATAGGTTTGTTAACTTATGTCAATTTCAAATTTTGAAATTCAAGAGTTATGAATGAAATTCGTGTAAAGGCAAGGGCATTAGTCATCTTCCATCATGGTTAGTTATGTCATGTCATGTCATTGGTACTTGCGCAGTTTCGCAGCGCGGGTATGATCTCTTAGGTACTTGCGCAGTTTCGTAGCGCGAGTGTGATTGGTCAGTTCTGCTGCTAAATAATGTTTGCGTGTTTTCGTAGCGGCCCGTTTGTCAGCGATTTCGTAGCGCATTCCTTTAAATTTGAACTGCCCGCGCTACGAAATCGGGGTTTCGGGCTGTTGTGCAGCATTTTTCCTTGAATGTCTAATCCGAGAAGTAGTGAGTCACGAGTCCGGTTATGATTGTTTCCTCACACCATTTATGTGTCATGATTAGCCATTACTTTGCCATCAGGTCTGATTTCATTGAGTTAGGTGTCAGTTTGGAGGACGTTATAGGAAGTGGTCATTCCATAATGTGTTTTTCATAACATATGAATGTCTTCTGCTCTATGAAAAGCGTGAGCTTTATTCTAAACAGACTACTGCAAGCGAGCCTGATTTCTACAGCCAAAGAGTGTTTTCGTGCTGCAAACCACCGTCATTTCCTTGTGTAGAATTGTGCAAAGAAACATGGAAAGAAAGGAGCACCGTTCGGGTAGATGTGTGAGAACAGAGCCGGAGGGATTAGATGTAACCCTCAGGGATGAGGAAGTAGCAAAGGCGTTCAGAGGTGCTGGTTGTTGGCGGTTTTGTGAAAAACTCAAAGGTGGACATGCAGAAGTGACCAAGGCATTTGCAGTGAACTTCACGGGATTAAATTCAAAAGTGGCCATGCTGGAGTTTCCGGTTTCCCCTGAAGTCATTTCTACAGTCACAGAAATCCCAAGAGGTGGCCAAGAATGGTTCAAGAATTTCAAGTTTGATATGGGTCCGTGTAAGGAGTTCTTAAAGGCACCATATGTAGACGAAGATCTTACTAAAGCTGTCCCAAGGAGCTATCTTAAGGAGAATTATGCTACATTATTGACATGCATCCAGAAGTACTTGACATGTGAAGGTCGGTACAACAAAGTCTACTCATATCATTTCAAGCTGCTACTACACTTCACTGGTAAGAGCTCAATAGACATCCCTTTTTACTTATTCGGGAGTATTACTAAGATGTGTGACAAGATTCAGTTGAAGAAGGAAGCTTATGAAACATCTCTTTTTCATCATGGTCTGGTTAAATTATTGGTGTTGGATAGCCTACATAAAATTGGTAAGGACTGGGATTCGTTTGTATTCATGGCCGGTTTCCCTAGTAAAACGGGCCTCACTCCATTACCTGTAAGAGAAAGAGAAGATAGGAGTGAGGATACTACTTTGGCTGAGATTAGGAAAGAAATAACAGACCATAAGAAGCCCAAAGCTAAAACAAAGAAGCCAGAGAGGTCTGTAACAGTCAAAGAAACACCTGAAGCATCAACAAAGAAGACTCCTAAGTTAGCAGTTAAAGAAACTCCTGAAGCATCAGTAGTCAAAACTTCAAAATCATCTAAAGTATCTGAAAAAGAAGCTTCTAAGTTGCCTCTTAAAGAAACACCAGAATCATCTAAACAGAAGACTCACAAAAGAAAAGATGAAATTAAGTCTAGTGAAGTTGAAAGAGTTTCAAGAGTAAGAACTAGAGGCCAGCTGAACAAAGAAAAAGGAAAATCAGTTCATGTGGAAGAGAGTCCTGTTTCTAAGGGTAGTCTAAATGATTTGTTGGAAGCCATTGAATTAGAACAAGAACATCCAATTCAAGTTGAACCACTTGAAATAGAACAAGATCAATTGGTATCACCTATGCATATTGATCTAACACAATCTTCACCTGAGAGTTCTAAGAAGTCAAAGGCTTCCAAAAGGTTAAAGTTTGAAGAACCAGGTGAAGAGTATGCCTTTAAACCTCGCAGACCAATGACTAGGAGGCAAATGAAGGAAGCAGAAAAGGCTCAAAAAGAGAAAGTCCCTTCAGACATGCCTAGGACAGAGGCACTTGAAATCTTCTCTGAAATAGTCCAAGCAGCTAAAAACAAGAATAAGGACAATAAGGTGGTTATTAGTCAAAGTGGAAATGTGATTGCCATTAAAAAACAAGCTGGAGCAAGTAAGGAGATACCTCAGGTTCATAATATTTTTAAAGAGAAGGCAGTGAGATATACTAGTTATAAGAAAGCTGTGATGAAAGGTAAAACAAGTTTGATCAGTCAAGCTAGTTCGGTATCTGACGCCTATGTATGGACAGTACCAGCTCTAAAACAGGCAAAAACTATGAAACAAATGAATGCAAGTCTAAGAGCAGAGAACAAGAAGTTGAAGGAGGAAGTCATCAGCCTGAAAGAAAAGCTAGACAAGCTAGCTAAATGATTCAAGGAGGAATGTGTTTTCTCAAATTTTGATATATTTTGGGCCATTGTCTTTTTAAAAGTTTTTGAGACTTTTTTGTGTCTTCACACCTGTATGGAAAGACTAAAGGAATCATAGATTTGAAATATTGCTGTTTTGAGGTTCATATATTTAATTTTGATGACCTACAGCAGTTTCGTAGCGCGCTACGAAACTGCTGTAGATGACTGGTTAGGTTTAAAGCTTGAGTTGGAATGCTGAGGTCAGCATATATTTAAAGAGATGGTTTAATATCAGCATGGAGATTATAGAAGATCAGTCAGATATTTTGAAAAGGAGGCCAGGTGTAAATATTCAAAGAAAAAGCCGAAGTTTTGTCTTTTGCCTAAAAGTCACTTTATCTCCGAAATTTTAGGGTTTGGATAGAGCTGCTGAGGTGTTAAATGATACACTTGTCCAGTTGTGGGATGGCTGGGTTATGAGTTCTCTTCAGTCACACGGGACTATCCAAGGTTTAAATGGCTTAAAGATGGATCATTAATATATGAACACCGAGGGGAGGCAGCAACCAAGAATATAGGCTTCATTTTCTTTTCGGTTGTTGAATCATCTATGCATCAAGTATCCGGAGCTGTATATACATTGAATCTATTTTAAGTTTGGATATGGTTATTATTGCAATACTACAGGTGGCAAGCTCCAAGGACACAGCAGGGTATACAAGGAAGAAGACTTAAAGTGCCAATATGATGGAATCCTCTGTTTTCGTAGCATCATATCTCTTGTAATCAATTAGTTTGTTTATGTTATTGTTAAGGTCATTTATGTCAAAAGCCCGAGCTCCCTTCATGCTTGATGAGGAGTCTCGTACAGCAGTGTTTTTGATAGGCTATATATAGGAATAACTTAGATGTAAAAAAGGTTGGATACTTAATAGAAAAAGTGTGTTGTTTTGGGCCACTGTAAGACCTTTTTTGACAGTAATAGTAAAACAGAGTTATTCTCTTCTCAAGATTCTCGAAGGATTGTCATGGTCAAATGAAGTGATGATGTGTTATACCTTATGTTATTTTATGGTTTTGTTGTATGCAATCACTCAGAATTCATAATTATATGCTCTGACTTCCTGTGTATACAGCAAGCTATGTGTGGTGGAATATGTTTGGCTTGTAATGCTAAGAGCCTTGATTTCTATGAGATCACTGTGTTTTTCTTGTCTACTTGATATTATAGACTCCATAGCCCAATGAGATATCTTTTGGTGTGTTTCCAACCAGTTATGTTTTCATAAGTAAATAAAGAGTTAGCCATCTAGTGTGTGAAGGATTTTATCAAGAGTTTTGAGAGAGCCCTCTCTGATCAAAGAGGCTAATCTTTGGTCTAAAGATAGGTTGAAATAGTTACATGAGACCATGCTTAGTTGCAGCCCTCAGTACTGGTTTTGTGATAACAGATTACATCAAAAATAGTCACAAGTCTTGTAGCTCGAAAATAGAGTAGAGTTTTACAATCAAAAATACGAATCCTACTGAAGTCCTAGGCCTCTCTACTTATACATTTGAAGTCTTCAATGACTTCCTTAAAATTAGGGAGGCTCGACTTCCAAACTCGAGATAAAATGGTGCTTTTTCTTTCACTTGCTCGGATGCCTTCTAGTCCTCTTGATATGGTTGTTTGCACTCTGAGCTGATGGAGGAATATTCGAATGGAGGGGTAGTAAATGAGGAGGATTTACCTCCTATAATCCCTCTCCCTTGTCCCATTCGAGTTTTTACCATGGTCTTTTCCAAAATTCCTTGTTTTTATCCTTTAATCCTACATTAAATGCACATTAGACCACAAAGCAAAATATCCAACTCTAACTCATCTCATAAACAAAATATAATCAACAATATGCAATAAGTTATGAGAATAGTTGGTTTGACTAAGCTATGAGGTGAATTAAGGCCCATATAATTACCCAATGATGAGGCTCATCACAAGAGTAGGATTTTTATGTAACTCATCAAGGATAAATAGATTTATGGTTTAATCATTGGATATATAATTTATGTTTCTATACATAAACAAAATTTCTTCATTAACTGAAAAAATCATTTTCTTCCACCTTGATGATATGATTTCTGAATTTTTTCCTTTATTTTAACATATTCCTCATCAAAATATGTAATTGTCTTCACTTTTTTGGTCAATTTTATTTTCCAACTACTTGCAGATGTAACAAAAATTTGATTTAACTTCTTGCTAAGAGCATATGTTATTTTATTTTCTCTTGATGTGTTCTATTTCAAAATCAAACTCACTGAGGAATGGAAACCACTAGGCTTTCCTAGTGTTTAAACTTAGCTAATCAAAGAGGTATTTAAGGTTGATATTACTAGTTCTCAACTGAAATATATTCCCAATAAGGTAGTTCCTCCACATTTTCAAGGCATCAATAATAGTTTCCAATTCCAAATCATGGGTTGCATAATTTTTCTCATGGTCTTTAAGTTTTTGAGATTCATAGATTACCACATGAACTTCTTACATTAATACAACACACCCACACCCCCCCCCCCCGCACAACCTTCTTTACATGCATCATTAAATGCTACAAAGTATTTATTAGGGTCATTTATCTTTAAAATTAAGGGAGTAGTCAATAACTTCTTCAGTTTTTCAAAATTGTCCTGAAATTTCTGATTTCATCCAAATTTAGTTCATTGTTGCTGTAAGGAAGTGATTCGATAAGATAATTTTGAAAACCCCTCTAAGAACCTCCTATAATAACTTGTGATCCTCATAAAGGATCATATGTCAATCACATCATCAGGCACTAGCCATTCCATAAAGGCCTTTATCTTTTCTACGTCTACTGAAATTCCCTCTTCAAGTATAGCATGCCCCAGTTAATGAATCTGTGTTTGATAAAACTCATATTTTTTAAACTTGGCATACAATTCATTTTATCTAAGTGTTTGGAGAACTGTCTACAAATGCTAATCATAGTTCCGCTTTTTTCTTTGAATACACTAAAATGTCATCGATAAACGCAATGACGAATTTTCCTAAGTATGGGTTGCGTACACTATTCATTATACACATAAAAGTGGTTGGCAATTTGTGAGTATGAAAAGAAGTGTGATGAATTCATATTGCACATACCATGTCCTGAAATATGTCTTATGAATATCTTCATCTGTGATTTTGATATGATGATTACCAGATCTTAAGTCAATATTTGAAAAGATAATGGCTCCCTTGACTTGATTAAACATGTTTTCAATCCTATGTAATGCATACTTATTCTTCATTTTCATTATATTGTTAAGTTTTTGGTAGTCTACACAGAGTCTAAAGGTTCCATCCTTCTTATTCACAAATAAAACTAGTGCACCCCAAGGTGACACACTTGGTCTAATATATTTTTGGTCTAACAACTCTTATAGTTGCATTTTCAGTTCCATCAATTCTAGAACACTCATTTTGTATGGAGCTTTAGATGTTGAGACTGCTCCAAGGAAAAGGTCTATAGTGAAATTTATATCCCTTAGTGCAGGTAGTCACGGGATTTCCTCAGGAAAAAAATATTTATACTTTTCTAGGATGGGGTAATATTTTATGGAATGTTTCTTATTACCTTTAGAATGATCTTCAATATGATGTGTGGTGAAGTAAAATTACAAGTGCGGACACGAACGAACTCCTCTAGCCCGATAAAGGGTCTAGCCACAACAGATACATTCTATGGAAAATTTCCTTAGGTTAGAATCAATCAAGGGGGCCTACCTCTTGGTCGCTTATCCTACTTGATGATCTCCTTGCTTGCTCGATCCAACTCTCCTTGCTTCTTCAAGTTCCTGAAACAAGTGAACAACAACAGCACACAAACATAATAATAGACAAATTTCAATTCAACCTACTTAACGAGTCAAGAAGCATTAAGACATGGATATATAATATTACAAAACATGGAGAAAATAAATCGATAGTTGCATATATTAATATCAAAGAGAGATTACAACCGTTTGTCTTGACACTGCAGTCTTCGTCTGACAAGACCAGGTTCCAACACACTTCTGCTGGAATTCCATGATGGCTTCAAACAACAATAGTTTAAAGGCTCTTCCCTTTAGGCTTCACTCCAAACCAAAACACACTTCTTCCTCAACACAACTAGATAGCTACAACTAGTAATAGCTTGCTTGTCTACTCCAAAATAGTATCAACACTTTGCAACTATAACACTCACACTCAGCCAAAACTATCAACTGCGACTGCAACTTTCACACTAGTTTGTGCTTGGGAAGAAGGGAGGTTTATACAGGAAATATGGATGGGAGATGGGTCCTCTTCTCATGGGATAAGGACATATCCCTTAAGGTAGTTCCATCATTATAGGGGAAAGGAGCCCAAACTGTAATCCTCGACCCCATCCAGCCAAACCATTTACCAAACTTTTGTTATCGAGCTTCTAGAGCTAGAAGATTTGGCTCTAATTTAAAAAGCTTTCCATAATAGGACCGGCGTTACTGAAACAGAGATCAGTCGTTCCGGTTGGCGTGAGGAGTAGTGCTAATCTCTGCACATCGGCGCGAAGGATAAAAAGGCCATTAGCGTCGGTCTTGTAAACTAGGCAAAACAGAAGTTTCAGGGGAAATGGTGCAAAAGGGAAATGATCTGCTCATGAAGAGGGACATAATGGGAGTTTCTTCATGAAGGCAAAGCATGCAGGGTTCATTGTAGAGGTCCTCCAAGGTCAAGGAATGGGAAGTACAAGGACAGTGACAAAATGATGTGTAACAGATGCTCCCAAAAGCGTGAAGGCCGAGTTGGAGTGAGGGATGAAATGCTTTATAAATCAGTACGGGGAACTAGTCTGCCATCAGAAAACCTACTAGCAAGTACAAATACATACACAAAAACTGAGATCTATGTCAAATTATAAATGAATCATGGCATGGACGTAGCCATCCAGAGAATGATCATGTAAATGGATCCAGGTAGGTGTAGCCATCTGTAAAAGAGGATCATGATGAAACCGAGGTATGGTCACAGCCAACCATCTGAAATAGACATGCATATCATAATAAACCATGTCACACCACTTCGCAACCTGGATGTTTGTGATCTAAGTCCAGGGTCTTGTGCTCCAACATGACCCGATCAAATTACAAATCCTAGCATGCGAATAGATGTGTTGACATCGAACATGCCAGAAATTCACTTGATTACCAGTTAATGATGTAAACTGTTAACAAGCATGAGAGAAGCCACCAATAATGACAATGGTCCTCAAGGTACTATCAGCACAATTCATGGAATATGAATACAGGGACTAAAGTCAAACACCTGTGAAATCACTCAATCGAAAGCCAATGATGTGAACTTGTCGTCGAGTGTGAAGAACTTGCCATTAGGGCATGCAAGCTCTAAGGTACTGGAAGGGAATCTCTTGGTCAACTTCCCGGAAAATGAGTTGAAGTCGACGGAAAGAAACTGTGTCGAAGGAGGGCCATAATGAATCCCACATCATCGACACAAGACGAGAGGATGTAAAATGATTTTGGATGATACAGAGAACCAGGGGTAAGTTTAATTGCAGAAGGACAACTCTTGAACATATCGGCGACACAACTGGAATTTTGGCAGCTTTTGGATCCATAGGACCGGTGGTTATGATGATGTGGCAGAGATCAAATGGAAGGCAAAAATGAATGGCCCAAACCCAGGAAGGTCAACGATGAAAAGGAGGATGTCCAAACCCAAAATGAAGCAAAGAGTTTCATATTCAAGAGTGAGCTACTGACACAACTGATAGATTTCCAAATTTTCCCCCACCATTTCTGGCGAGTAACCCAATTTTTTTTTAATTACAAGCTTGAAGGGGATAGCATATGCTTGCACTGTAAGTTCATCCTTTGGATGAATCTGACCTAGTAAGTTTAATGAGCCCTAGGAAGGAGAAGCTCATGTTTGTCATGATGATGAATCGATGTCGTTTAATAGTTTAACGAGTCCAACAAAGGTGTAACTCGGTATCATTTTCAGGTTTAAAGAGTTTGGAAAAGACATGAAAAAGAAAACTCCACATGGTCCCTTTTCGTACATTTGTGTCTCTCAATCCCAAAAAGGTAGAAAACAATACTTGAGAGAACTACTTGACCATTTCAGTCAAGGAGTACCTTTTTCATAAATAGTGCATCCTAGCTCAAAAAAGGGGTAAACTTATATTGGTCGCACGACATTTCACATCCATTAATGAGTTTGAAACAACAAGGGCTCGACGATCTTTTCATTTTTAAAGGGTTGGAAAAGAGCTGAAAGCAGACCCCCCAATTTTTATCTCTTTAATGAGTCAAAAAGGGAAAAAATACTCCGCAATATTTTCATATGAGTTTAACGAGTTGAGAAAAGAGTTGAAATGTGACTCATCGTCATCGTTGAACATCCATCAACTGTTGCTGCACAAGTAAGGCAAAGTGTATTATCGAGTCCTTGAGGTAAAATAGGTCGAAAACATTTACAAAACCTGATATTTCCATGAAAAAATGAATAAAAATGGGAAAAGTAAATATGTTTTTACCATTTACCATTTTACCTTTGCAATGAAGACTTTTAAACCTCTTTTGCCCTAGTTGTTCAGGAGAAGATTGCAAGAGATCCGAGAGGTCAATCGATAAGTCGTCTGTTCCAGGTAACAGTCGAAGCCATGAGCTCCATTTTCATGCCATTCATTTCTGTTTTTAGCCATATTTTTTGGATTTTTAGGGAGGTTTTTGAGAAAAAAAATTCGCCCTTGATCGGCGTGATTTTCAGGCACGGATCGTACCGGCCAAGGGTGATTTTCAAAACCATCTGCATCAATCAGTGCAACTATTTTTAAAACAGGCGCACTAGTGCAGTGGATAGGGAAAATTCATTTTTCCTCAAAAACTAACCGTTTAAACTTGAATTTTATGTGCCAAGGATGATTATTGACTCAAATTAATGGCTTTTGTAGGAGAGAAATTGCCAAAAATGGTGGATTGGAAGGAAAGGGAACATGAAGATGCTTACACCCAAGCAATGAATGATCCAAATTTCCTAGAGGCTTTGAGGGCTTGCAGGCTCCTCAAAATCTTCCTTACACCAGGGATGTGGGCCCAGCCTGAGTTGGTTTGATACTTGATAAGCCTTTGGGACATTAATCACAAGATTTTTGTCATTGGGGACTACGATCTAGAGTTGACAACTTCATATATCTACTTCATCACTGGACTGTCTCGCAGAGGTGAGTCAGTGAACTTGTATCGGTCATATCCGATCGGGGCAAGCATATCTTCCCTGCTTGCTGAACACTACCCTGAGGCCATGAAATCCAAGAGTGGGAAGATAGAGATTTCCAGTGTGCGGGATTTGACACTCCGAGTGCTTCTATTGACCATCAACAAAGTGGCGGGGTCCCAGGCGGAACATGAGACTAAAAAGTCGAAGTTCCTTTATGCTATTTACTACACATCTCCTATGATCTTCAACTGGGCAGTGGCCATGAATATGAACATCAAGTGCCAGTTGTCCAAGTCCAAGGTGGGGAATCTGAAGCAATTTGGCTTCGGATCAGTGCTTGTGACCTTTTTCCTGGAACGAGTGCCATTATTCTAGTATCAGTTAACTGAGGTTGATCCTCCTACACCATGCAATTCACAGATGGCCCGCTAAAGCCGTTTGATGCCCAGGATCACTGGGGGTCATCATATGTCATACCGACCTACATTCTTCTCATGGCTACAATGACAAAAGATAGTCATGGAGGACTTGTTGTACAATGGCACTGATTTCCATGGAGACCCAAATATGCCCTTACCGGATGGAGAGGACTTCGATGACGAAGGTAAAAAAAACAATTTTTTTATTTTGAGATTTTTTAATTGTTTTTGGTATATGCATGCTTATAACATTTCTCTTTTTTATGCAAATGTTGGACCAAAGCAGCTATTCGATATGTCCCCGATAGCCAGGTGCGTACTTCACCCTATTAATGTTGTCGCCCCTTATCAGAAAGGGAGCGACAACGAGGAGGAGATCGCAAGGAACCTTGAGGGGTTAACTCATGGTATCCCGGAGTATGATCAGATAGGAGACATGCCCCGTCGGCACCAGAGACACATGGTGGGAGTCTCAGATCAGATCCACTAACTTGTGAGTCATGTTGCATAAGCTGTCTCGTGCTATCATGACCACCATGCTGAGTAGTTATAGGTCCATCACTTACATATTTTTTGAGTTCTGCGTGCCATGGATGTATGAGGCCTGTGAGCCGTTGATGTTATTTTAGACACATATATTATTTTTTGGGGTTCCAATGTATCAAACATTCTCACCATCGCTGAAACCAGCGTGATGAGTTGCAAACATATGCAAAGCAAGAAAAGCATAGTAAACATGAAAGTTGTTTGAAAACTATCACACAAAACCACACTGTACAAAAATGAATCATACACTAATGTACAGAAGTAACCATGCAAGATGACCTAAGCATAGTACTTTTTGAGGGAGTCCATGCTGGGACTCGGGTAATCAATCAACACAGATGAACACTAGAAATTTATCATTTCCATGATGATTAAGCATCGACTCAACCAAATAATAGAGTAGAACTAATATAAGGCTTTTCCCCCATGCCCCCTGGGCGAGGGAGGGTTACGAGTCAAATGGCAACCCCATTGCAATAATGGGAAATCGGTAAAAACTCAAGGAGGCTGAAAAATCCTAAATCCATGAAGGAATAAAGGTTCCCTCAGTTGAAAGATGTTGATCATGTCAGGGTAAACTGACACAGCAATGAGCAGCGAAGAAGAACATTCTTCGAAAAAGGTAGATATGACCACCGGGCAAGGCAAGAACGAGGAGCAATGATGAGTATCAATCCATGGTGGTTCCTCGAGAGACATGATTTCCATGAAACCTTCATCAACAAGGAATTTCTCGGCTAAGGAATCAGGCAATTCCAAAGTGCCAAGCCAAGGGGATTGAGAGTACATTTTGAGAGAGATCTTCGATATATGAGAATCAGAGGATGCAAAGTTCGAAGCCAAAATAATTTCCACGTAATTGACTTTGGCATGACTAAGCGGCATAGCCTCGCCCCAAGTATCAACAAGATTTGGTGCAGGTATGACCCAGGGATTAGATTTGACTGAGACCATGTTGACAGAGGCAACATGAGGAGGTGGGAGTGTAAAAATTCCCATTAAGGCAGAATCTTTGAAGAGACCCACCCCCACACTCTCATAGGGAGCACCAGAGTGCTTGACGTTTGGAACATTTCCATCTGAGGAGGAAGAGGCAATGAAAGATAGTTGATTGACGATGACAATCTTCCCTTGATGGGGAAAACAGATCACACAAAATAAATAGGAGACCACAACATGCATGGCATGAGTCCAACTTTGGCCGAGTAAAATATTATAATTGAGATTGGCGTCAAAAATCTCTACTTCGACTTGCATTCTCTTGCCTTCCAGGGTGATGGAAAGGTTAGGTAAGACACTGAAGGGTCACGAATCGTGCCCATCGAAAGCTTCCAAAGTGTTCAAAGATTGGTTTAGTGCAGGGGAACCAATAGCCTTCCAACATGCAGTTGACATGATGCAGGTGGAAGCACCTTCATTGATGACAGTGCGGTGGATGGTCTTCTCATTAATTATACCTGAATAAGAAATTTTATCTGATGAGGGAGTCGTGGAACATGGTTCTCTATATTGAAACATATCAAATTAGAATCGGTGGGATCGATGCCCCCGATAGCTGATAGCAAAGATTTCTGTTGTGATGGGCAGCTTTGGAGTACCTCGAGAGTTGACATGGCTGACAGTGCCTGAGCCAAATCCTCAACAATATTGTAGTGTTGAGTGTCTTGGGCATTGGGATTATATGAGGATTTCTACAGCACACCTCAATAGGGTGGCCGCATAGAGGAATCAGGATTAGGGCGCTCAATTTGCAGAGGGCCAGAACTCAGGGTAGAAGAAGAAGAAGGTGTAGCTTCTTTTTCTTTCCCAGCTATTGGAGCTGGCGTTTGATAATATCCCGATTAGGTAGCCACATTAATAGGAGTGCTCATCATGAAAACTTGAGATCCAAAGGAAGCGGATCGGTGATCCGGATTTAAACAGGAACGCAACAAATTACAGAGATAACCATATACACAAAGATGCAGCGGAAATAATACTTCATTTCATTAATGGAAAATACTGAAATGTGCTTACAACCAGAAATGGAAATAAACCAACTAGGGCGATGGTAGCTTATCTCTGAGAAGAGATGTGATGGCTACATGCCTCTGAACTGTGTTACAATGAGGCTCGAAGGCCTATTTATTGTTGAGAAACAATGGAAAACCCTTAACATTCCAAAACCTAACCCTAGGAGATGAAACGCCAAACTGTGGGCCCCATCTGGGGTAAATTGGTACATCAACTTCCCGGGGTCGTAACTTTGGCATATGATCTCCGTTTGACGCATACAATAGCTCGTTAGAAAGATCTATCCGAGTACTACCATTGTTGGAACGGGCAACATGGGTCCATACCATGGACCCATGTTGCCCTCGGATTCCCCAAAAAACGTCGTTTAGGGCCTCAAAACGGCTCCGGAAGTTCAGGACCCGAAAAACTGCTAAAAATAGTAAGTTGTGCTACAATTAAGGAAACTGAAAATGCTGAGAAAGACAATGGTGGGGGTCCAGGTGGACTTGGCAAGTGGCCACCAATATCCACCTGGATCATTCCTCCCCCCTTAGGAAGCAATGGTCCCCATTGCGTTGAGCTCCTCCATGAGATGAGGAAACTTTTGCTGAACTTGTTCCCTGGTGAGCCACTTGCCCTGCTGAAGGAGTTGGCCTGCTTTGACAACTCGATACAGTTGGATATTCTGTTGGCGAGTGTTCTTGATCTGTGTTTCCATGATCCGATCAGTTGCAGCTTGTTCCATGCAATCTGGATTTAATTCTGTGGGTTTGAGCTGTTCTGCAATGTCGGATGTGTCTAGCAATGGTGGAAAGTATGGCCGAAGGTGGTCCACATTGAACACTGGGTGCAGGCCAAGGAATGGGGGAATGTTGAGCTCAAATGCATTGTCTCCCATAGCCTTAGTAATGGTGTAAGGACCATATCTGAGTGGTCTCAATTTCTGATAGGCTCCAGTAAGGCGTTCCTTTTGCAAATGCAACCAGACTTTGTCGCCCACCTGAAACTTGTGTGGCACCCGATGTTGATCATGTCGCTGCTTGTACTTGGCATTTGATTTCTCAAGAATGTCATGGACCTGCTGGCGAATATGTTGGATGCGCTCAATGAAGCTGGTGGCCTTATCTATTTTGGACTGGACATGAGCTAAATTCATGTGAGTAGCTGCAAGTGGCATGGCCACATCAATGGGCATAGTGGTTGGAATCCCAAACCCACCTGAAAAGGGCTATGGCCAGTGGAGCTGTGAAGAGCTCGATTGTAGCTGTGCTGAACATAGGGGAGGCTCTCGTCCCATGTGCGTGGATGCTTTGAGTTATACATGCGCAGAATGTGCACAATCATCCTATTGACAACCTCTGTCTGGCCATCAGTTTGAGGATGGAAGGCTGTGGACTTCGTGAGTTTGGTGTCCAGCATTGACCAGAGACTGGACCAAAATGTGCTGAGAAACCGACTGTCCCGATCTTAGATGATAGACTGTGGGATCCCAAAGTGCACCCACACTCGTTCAAAGAAGAGTTTAGCAGTGGCTTCTGCTGTGATATTCTTCTTGCAGGCCACCATAATGGCCATCTTCGAGAACCTGTCGACGACCACAAAAACACAGTCATTTCCATGCTTAGTGGAAGGAAGGCCTGACATGTAATCCATGGAGATGGATTCCCAAGGTCGACTAGGGGTAGGCAACGAGGTATAGAGGTCGTGCTTCTTAATGGTCGGTTTGGCAATGGCACAGGCAGTACATGATCTGATGTACTTCCCAACATCCTTTCGAAGATTCGGCCAATAGAAATAATTTTGCAGTACTGCCACTGTTTTCTCGATCCCGAAATGCCCAACAGCCCGACTGTAGTGTGCTTCCAAAATCATCTTGGCACGCTCGCTTGAAGGAACACAAAGGTGACCGAGGTGGCATAATAGGGCATCCTGGAGGTGAAAATCTGCAACACGCCAACCCTCCAAGAGTGTCTAGTATGTGTGGCCGAATTCTGGGTCACTTTTGTAGAGAAGTGGCCAATCAGAAGTCTCCTGCCCACAAGAGTTGAGCACGGTGGTTAACGCCATGATCGGTGGTCAACTGAGGCAATCTGCAACATTATTGGTGCTGCCCTTCTTATACTTGATATTCAAGTGGCACTGTTGCAGGTATGTAGACCACTTCTGATGGCGATCATTCTACAATTTCCCTTGGGTCTGTATGAACTACAGGGGTCGGTGGTCTGTGTGGATGACCGTTTCCTTCCCCAAAATGTAATGCTTCCATTGTCGACAGGCCTGTACAATGGAATACATCTCTTTATCATAAGTGGGGTACTTCCGGACTGTGTCTGAAAGTGTTTCACTGTGATATGCCACTGGATGTCCATGTTGAGTAAGGACTGCCCCAATAGCATAGTCAGAGGCATCTGTCTCGACCTCAAATGGTTGTTGTAAATCTGGTAACGCGAGCACTGGTGCCGTGCAGAGGCGATCCTTCAACTCCATGAATGCCTTCTGTTGAGATTCAGACCAAAAGAATCTTGCTTTCGCCCCTCCCTTGGTGACCTGACTCAAGGGCCAAGAAATATGAGAAAACCCCAACACAAACCTGCGGTAGAAGTTGGCAAGACCTAGAAAGCTGCGGAGCTCTGTTAGAGTGGTTGGAGAGGACCAATCCCGAATGACTTGGATCTTGGCTGGATCGACATGCACCCCCTGTTCATCAATGATGTATCTCAGATACTGAACCTGGGTCATGCCAAAAGTTCATTTCTCCAAATTGGCACATAGCTTGTGTTGCCGCAGTGTTTGGAGAACCTGTCGGATGTGGTGGAGGTGCTCTTCCCAACTCTGGCTGAAGATTAGAATGTCATCCAAGTATACTACTACAAAGGAGTTGGTGAATGGCCGCAAGATGTCATCCATTAGCCTCATAAAGGTTGCAGGAGCATTCGTCAATCCGAAAGGCATGACCAACCATTCAAAGAGGCCCTCCTTGGATTTGAAGGCAGTCTTCCACATATCAGAGGGTTCGATTGGTACCTGGTGATATCCTGACTTTAGATCGATCTTGCTGAAATATTTCGCCCCCTTTAGTTGGTCTAGGAGGTCATCAATCCGCGGGATCAGGTACCTATTACGAACAGTGATCTTGTTCAGCACCCGATAGTCAATATAGAGTCTCCACGTCCCATCCTTCTTCTGTACCAACACGATCGGGCTCCCACAGGGCGATGAACTCGGACGGATGTGACCTTTCTGCAGGAGCTCCTGAATCTGCCTCTTGATTTCATTGTTCTCCAGAACGGAGCGTCGATAAATTGGTCCATTGGGTAGCAGCGCACCTGGGGTCAGATCGATGGAGTGCTTGACTTGACAGTGCAGAGGAACCCCTGCCGGAGAGGTGAAGATGTCCTCGTACTCCCCCACAATCTTGTCCATCTATAGTTGTCGTGCAGAGGGACCCCGTCTGGAGGCCGCGACCACCGTATTCTTCTTTCCTTGAGGGCGTATCATCAGGAAAACAAATTTCCTGGTTTTGGAAATGATCTTACTGCATTGTTTTGCAGTAATAAAAGAGATGGCGGCAGGTGGTGCTACCTCTGGTATCCTGAACAACTTATTTCCCAATGTAATAATAACAGCACGGGGTCTTGATTCATACACAGCATGTTGCTTCCACAAGTACGGTTGTCCTAGTAATACATCACAAACTTCAAGGGGAGAAATGTCACACAATACCTCATCCGTGAAGGGCTTGATGTTGTATGGAAGGCGACACTGCTGGCTCACGCGAAGATCTCGTCCTTGGTGCAGCCACCCAATGGTGTATGGTTGTGGATGTGCTGTGGTCGTTAAGCCCAACCGCTTCACGACCTCTGTCGAAATGAGGTTCTTTTGACTCCCGCTATCAACAATGAACTGTATCGGGGAGCCCTTTACCCACATCTGAGAGTGGAAGAGATGCTCCTCCTTCTCTGGATCTTCGGGTTCATTTTTCTGGATCTTTGCGGTAGCAACAGTGGCGCTGGGATCCGCATCAATGATCTGCTTCCCTTTTTCATACCCCTTATCGGGTTCTGACTCAGAGTTGGAACATGCATCTGATTCTGAAACCTTTAGCTCAGCCACTAGTGACTGCTTGGCCCGACACTCACTTGTGTTCTGAGTGGAGCTCTTATGGAACTCGCACCATTTTCCAGTGTCCTTTCTCGGCTTCGCGGCGCTGTTCTTTTCTTGCAGCTTCGGCTGGTTGTCTTGGGCTGTCCCGCCTTGGCTTTGTCCTTTGTTCTGTGGTTTCGGGGCACCTTTCCCCTGCTTTGGATTCGCAGATCCAAAATCTCGCTTCTTTTGTTTAAACTTCTGCTCGACCTTGACGGCATATCAGTATGCTGTGCCAAGCGAGGGGATGTTTAGGAATTGTATTTCTTCCTGGATGTACTTGTGCAGGCAGCCACGGTATTTGAGTATCAAATGTTGCTCCGAATCCTTGATACCCAACTTTGTGCGAAGGGTATGGAAAAGATTGGTGAACTCCGGCACGTCTTAGTCCCTTCCCTGCCGCAACGTGGTCCACTTTATGTATTCATCCTCATAGCTTCCAACAGGGTAGTACTGCTCCTTGACGGCATCCCGGAACGAATCCCAGGTGGGTGCGGCTGAAAATAGTGAGCCAGTACTTTCATCCTTCTGCTCGCAGTAGGTTTCCCACCAGTCCTTGACGTGGGGGGCTGCTTTGAGAAGAGCAAAAACAATCTTTTCCTGACTCGAAAATTCATGAACAGAAAAATAACCCTCTAGCAGATTTAACCATTTATCTACGCCATCTGCATCTATCTGACCCTCGAATATGGGGATTTCAAAATTAACTTGTACCTTAAAGGGTGTGGCGTTTCCAGAGTAGCTGCTGGAAGCCGATGCATCGCTTCTGGGTAGCCGCTGAAGGATCTGAGCAAAGTTGTCCATCATCGCGTTCCGTTGTCGCTCGAGGGCTTCTTCGAGCAAGATTTTGATGGGATCTCCTGCCCCCTCGTCTTTCTTCTCATCCGCCATGGGAGGCCGTCGGGATTTGCAAGGCTGGTCTTGCAAAGGTTCAACCAGTTCAAGCCCTAACTCCTTATATCCCGACCTTGTTGGGGACATGCAAAGAAAAACAGAGAAAAAGCAGACCGCTCTGATACCACTGATCCGGATTTAAACAGGAACGCAACAAATTACAGATATAACCATATACACAAAGATGCAGTGGAAATAATACTTCATTTCATTAATGGAAAATACTGAAATATGCTTACAACCAGAAATGGAAATAAACCAGCTAGGGCGATGGTAGCTTATCTCTGAGAAGAGATGTGATGGCTACATGCCTCTGAACTGTGTTACAATGAGGCTCGAAGGCCTATTTATTGTTGAGAAACAATGGAAAACCCTTAACATTCCAAAACCTAACCCTAGGAGATGAAACGCCAAACTGTGGGCCCCGTTTGGGGTAAATTGGTACATCAACTTCCCGGGGTCGTAACTTTGGCATATGATCTCCGTTTGATGCATACAATAGCTCGTTAGAAAGATCTATCCGAGTACTACCATTGTTGGAACAAGCAACATCGGTCCATTCCATGGACCCATGTTGCCCTCGGATTCCCCAAAAAACGTCGTTTAGGGCCTCAAAACGGCTCCGGAAGTTCAGGACCCAAAAAACTGCTAAAAATAGTAAGTTGTGCTACAATTAAGGAAACTGAAAATGCTGAGAAAGACAATGGTGGGGGTCCAGGTGGACTTGGCAGGTGGCCACCAATATCCACCTAGATCAATCGGGGTTGGTCTACCATTTGGGTCTGCTGAGATGGAAATGGCTCTTTAAGGACAGTAGGGGTCCCTTTGAGCAGGCGACTAACTTTGGATCGTCGAGGACAATCCTTAGTGTAGTGATCCTCCTCGCAAATGAGGCAGGGATACTTTGGTTTCCGTTGCGAAGATTCGCCAGCAAATGATTTGGGAGGACCCTGTTTCACGGTGTCGGCTTTAGCTTTTCCTTTCTTCTTTCCTTTCAAGGGTTTTTTCCATTGCAGTAGACTGGATAGCGTGGACCTCTAAGGTTTTACCAGGGCCTACCAGATTCTGAGATGAACTATTAGGAGCAGCATTTGAGCCCGAATTTTGTTTGGAAGAAGTTTTAGCAGGGGTCTGGGATACTAAACCAATAACTCCATCGACGGGACGAACAGCTGGTGACATTGATGTTGCAGGATCAGATGATGACCATGGAGCATTGGGTAACAACTCGTATAAAGTGCCAGACTGAGAGTAAACCAAATCCAAGTACTGGGCACAAGTGATGGCTTGCTCTTTAGTGACACATTCAACCATATTTATATCGCGAGCAATTGGGGCTATGAATGATTTGGTAAACCATTCAGTGAGAAACTGATTAGCTATCTCGAATTTGATCAGGCGATGTCTACATCTCCATTCATGGATATGATCAGATATTTGCGTCGCAGTGTCTTGCTTAAGCGATGTGAGCAAATAGGTTCCAGTTTCATAGTGAACCGGTAACTGAAAATGAATGAGGAAAGCCATGGCTAACGAATGAAAGTCATGGAAAGTACTCTGAGGTAGCTCGATGTACCATTTCATTGCAGCACCCGTGAGGGTCCGTTAGAAAAGATGAAGACGAATGGAATCATCCACATATGAGTTCAACGAGCACCGAAGGTGATATGTCATCACATGGGACTAAGGATCTTTCCATCGAACTTTGGGCAATCACTTGGTATCTTGGACAGCACCAGAGGCCAGTACGGTGAATGAAGGATCGGATCATTCATAAGGCGTGATAGGTCTGGCAACTCGAGTGTAGCCAAGAAAGGTAATTGAGTGTTAAAAGGCATGGGATGTTGATAGGCAGGCCCATAAGGAGGAGCCCATCCCTACTGGTAAGGATTTTGGCCCCACAGTGGAGGATTTTGGCCATATGGCATCTGAGGCTGCCCCAATTGCAGATTACCTTGACCATAGGGAGGATTCTGACCTTGAACAACTTGAAATTGTCCAGGCATGGGTTGTTGATAGTAAATGTATGGGTTAAAAGGCTATTGAGCCTGTTGACCTTAGACATATGGATATGGGTCCTGTTGTCCTAGAACATAGGGCTGATGAGCCTACTGTCCCTAAACAAGAGGGTTTTGGTCCTGCAGTCCTTGGGCATAAGGTTGATACGCTTGTTTCCCTTGGATGTAGGGGTTTTGTACCTGGTGCCCTTGGCTGGTAGGATTCTGAACCTGTTGACTTAGGACAAGAGGATTCTGTGCCTACTGTTGTAGGACTTGACCTTGACCCTTCCCTTACAAGGGTTGACCTTGTTGGTATCTATACAAGAGTTGTTGCTTCCCTTGTTGGTTTTTTTGTTGCAAGGGCTGACCTTGCGGTTGCAAAATTTGTCCCTAGGTTTGCAGAGGTTGGCCCTGCGAGGGTATGGGTTGAGAGGTATGCAGAGCATATTGCATCTGCTACTACGTGGCTTGCTGCAACTATTGTAAGGATTGGCCTTGCGGTTGTTGCAAGAGACCTTGCTGCAGGATAATTTTTCCTTGGTGTTGTGCAGAGAGACCTTGTTGCAGCAAAGGTTTCCCTTGTGGTAATAAAGGCTGCCCTAGTTGTTGTAAAGGTTTTCCTTGCTATTGCAAGGGTACTTGAAGAGTGCTTGAGAAATTACTGAACTGAATCTGGCCGTAGCCAGGCTGTATGTACTGCCCAAATTGGAGGGTGTAAGGTTGATTAACCAATCCTTGAGAACCACAGGGAACATAAGGATTTTGGTATTGGACCTGAGCCCCATAAGGCTACTGATACTGAACATTGCTCGATCCAAACGGACAAAAGGGATTCTGAACCTGTTGGTACTAGACATTGCTCGATCCAGTAGGGTCGGCAGGGTTGTAAATAATACTAGAAGAGGGTTGGTTTATACCAAGCATGTGACCTTGTGAGACTCTCACATTAGTGGCACCTGACACCATAGAGACATTCAGGTTTCCCCCCCAGGTGGTGGCACAATCTGGCCACTGACTAATGGGACAGAGGAACTGATAGAGATAATCTTTGAAATTGTTGGTTGTGACTGACGTGTAACTGGGATCGATGATACAAGGGTATTCAGAATGGTGGGTTGCACCGAGACTGAAGTAACAACCTATTGGGAAGTTGTGTTCGTGATGAACGGACTTGATGTAGGCCTGATGCCTGATACCCATACAGGATTATGGTAGAGTGATGAGGCACTAGGTGTGCCTGAAACTAAGTGTCCCAAAGACACATAGTTGGGTGGAAAACTGGCGGGAATACCTTCTAAATAAGGGAAACCCTCAGGAGGGAACTGCAATTGCAATTCTTCCCCCTCAATAGTGTGTGGAGTAGAAACTTCGGACTCATCTAGAGATGTGACTGGAGCATCGCCTTCGGGTTCCATGTTTGAAAACAAACGACGATGAATGGCCAAACGTGTACTGGGGGATAGTTCCAAAGGAACACCTGGCTGGTCGTACGGACTGTAAGGATGCTATGGTGATATCTCAACAATGTAAAATAGAGGGTTCAGAGGATAGATAACCTTTCCAAGCTGACTGTCAGTGGTCAGTGAGTTCTCTAGAGTTCGAACGGGATTTTCCAGATATTTCGGGCCAAGATCAGCAGATGACCATGAATCAAAAGTAGGTGGAGGATGAGATGGCAATGGTTGAACATTCAAAACAATTGCGAGTTCAACATTTTGGTCCTCAAGTGACTCTGATAACTCAGGAAATAACTCCTCAAACAATATTTTAGACGAAGGAGAGGAAGAGGAATTGGGTGAACCAGATGGTTTAGCCACGATGACCTTGTCTTAGTCGAAAGAACAAATAACTTCAAGGATTTAAAATGTCTTTTAAGGGAACTCACGATTTGGTCAAAAATACTAACAAGATGTTTTGGATTGTGGGCAATCAATTATTAAGATGCACAAATGACTGATGTTATTTCATTTTTTAAGAGTCGAGAAAGAAACAAAGATGACTCTATCACTTTCGATTGGAAACAAGCTCAAAAGGACAAGTGCTCGAATGATCTTTTAAATTTAATGAGTCAAAAAGATCAAATGACTGCTCTAGATGATCTAGGTAAACAGGATTACTAGGTAACCGTGAACTGCAGAATACCTCTTGGCGAACCAAGAAGCGTGAGCAGGCAATCTCCCTGAATGCTATGTTCGGTGTATCATGTTCGCAAGGTGGCCGACTTGGCTTCCTAAGGATAAAAGGATTGCAACCTAGTGGGGTATCCTATTATATGCTCGACAATACGGGGAGCACAAATCTGTGCTAGCGTTGTCTAATGTTGAAGCTAACGATAACTACTAGGTTTAAAGACACCAGAACACGTCTCTAGCCTAGACCTTCTAGATATGATTGTTAATGTCAAATGTGCCTTAGGTTAATTAATTTCATTTTAGAGTTGATATTGAGTTAAGTTTCATTTTTCAAGTCTTAGCAATGCTACTTGAAAAACCTAAAATGCAACTAGATGAGACAAGACCCTTCAATTTGATGAAATGCCTACACTAGAGATGGTAGAAACTACTCAATCAAATGCAAACAATCAAGCAACTGAAAACGAAATAATCTTTTACTACCTTACTTTTTCAAAAAATAAACTAATGAAAAATGCATTCCGATTCCTAATTTCCTGACAAGCACTTATCTATTAGTCCTTTGAAAATGAAAAAATTCTCTTCCTTTTTCAAATGGTGATGCAATTCTAGTCTTTAAAAAGATGCAAATTTCGTAACACAATGATGCAATAGGTTAGAATTTCATACTTTATCATGAAACAACAAAACAAACTTCGCATACAAGCTTTCAATGAAAAAAATTTCGAAACAATGCACTTTTCAAGCAGATGAAAACATGAAAAGAGAAGTTCATTCAGACCAATGAAACACTGACTTTACCAAACAAAAGGCCAACAATGTAATCTATGCCAGAAAGAGACGTTCAAGCTAGTAAACCAAAAATTTTCAAACTTGTGCGAAAAGAGGTCAAAGTCGTGAAAGGACCAAAAAACAAATGCGAGTAAACACACCCACAACCGGACTTAGTGAGTCCACAAGCTGCTGAATGGGCAACAAACTAGACGCCCTAGTGTCGCAAGCCACTCAATGACTCAATCAATCAAATAGCAAGATGACAAGCCAACAAGAAAGAAAAACCAAATGAAAAGTAGCTTTCTAGTCAGGGAGAAAATAGTCAAAAAGGCTTACGAGGTCAAAAACACAAGAGCATAACACACTGTCCAAGATTGGGGTCAAGCCCTAATCTTCACTTACAGGCATCGGTGTGACTACCTAATTGACAACAAGTGCTAGAGGCTGGTTGGCGCAACTGTTCCTCAACAATTCGCGCTGGTTAGCGTGATTGTCAGAGGATTAAGCGCGTTGGCCAAGGTAAATAAGGAAAAATTAAAAAAAAAATCAACACAGGGACCAAATCTACTACTATGAATTTTAGACTTGGGCCAGTAAACAAGAGAAAACAAATAGAACCAAAGGGAAAACATGAAACTAGAAAACTTCCGATGAAATCATGAAAATCAAAAACAAACAAAAAGATAGGATCTCCCCAGCGAAGTCGCCAAATTTGTGGTTAAGTAAAATTATAAGTGCGGAGACGAACAAATTCCTCTAGCCTGATAATGGGTCTAGCCACAACAGATATATTCTATGGAAGATTTCCTTAGGTTAGAATCAATCAAGAGGGCCTACCTCTTGGTTTCTTATCCTGCTTAATGAGTCCTCGCTTTCTTGCTCCAACAATCTCTCGCTTCCTTCTTGAAGTTCCTGAAACAAGTGAACAACAATAGCATGCAAACATAATAATAGACAAATTGCAATTCAACCTACTTAATGAGTCAAGAAGCATTAAGACATGGATATGTAATATTACAAAACCTGTAGGAAATCAATCCATAGTTGCATATATGAATATCAAAGAGAGATTACAACCATTTGTCTTGACACTGTAGTCTTCCTCTAACAAGCCCAGGTTCCCACACCCTTCTACTAGCATTCCATGATGGCTTCAAACAACAATAGTTTAAAGGCTATTCCCTTTAGGCTTCACTCCAAACCAAAACACACTTCTCCCTCAACACAACTAGATAGCTACAACTAGTAATAGCTTGCTTGTATACTCCAAAATAGTATCAACAATTTTCAACTATAAAACTCACACTCAACGAAAACTATCAACTGTGAGTGCAACTTTCACACTAGTTTGTGCTTGAGAAGAAAGGAGGTTTATATAGGAAATATGGATGAGAGATGGATCCTCTTCTCATGGGAGAAGGACTTATCCCTTGAGGTAGTTCCATCATTAGAGGGGAAAGGAGCCCAAACTGTCATCCTCGACCCCATTTGGCCAAACCATTTACTAAACTTCCATTACTGAGCTTCTAGAGCTGGAAGATTCAGCTCTAATTTAAAAAAAAAATTCCATAATAGGACTGCGGCGATTGAAATATAGCTTAGTCAATCCGGTCGGCGCGAGGAGTAGTGCTAATCTCTGCACATCAGCGTGGGGGAGACAAAGGCCATTAGCGTCGGTCTTGTAAACTGGGAAAAACAAAAGTTTCAAGGAAAATGGTGCAAAAGGGAAATGAATTGTTCATGAAGAGGGACATAATGGGAGTTTCTTCATGAAGGCATAGCATGCGGGGTTCACTGTAGAGGTGCTCTAGGATCAAGGAATGGGGAGTACAGGGACAGTGACAAAATGATGTGTAACATGATGATTTCAAATAGTTTACATCCTTTCGATCACATTTATTTAACTGTAAGGAATATATTTGCCTTACTGAAATGGGCCTTGGTATCCCTTTTTTCTGCACAGGTTACCCCTTCATCATTGGCACATGTAAAATATTTTTCCAAATAGTTCAAGACTACCCTGTTTTGTTCTAGCCAATCCATGTCAATAACGATATCATATGATCCTAAAGGTAGAATATTCAAGTTCAGCTTAGTGTTCAATCCATTTAAGTTTGTTGAACAACCTTTGCTAATCTTAGTAACCTTTCGTTTTTTTCTTGTAGCTAATTTCACTAACAAAGGTTTGGTTTGTTTTTCTTTCTTATGAAGACATTTTCAATCATAGAAGGAGAAATATAACTCAAACTAGAGACAGGACCAATTAGCACAAATACAGTTTTTCCAAAGATTTTACCTTGAATTTCCACCATGGTGGATTGATGGTCACCTTGTCTATCATCCAGTGTTGCATTAATCCTTGGGATGTTATGAGCAACATCATTTACTATAGAGTCCTCCTATATAATATGTATTTTTGTCCTTTTATTCAAGGGATTTTGTGGACATTTCCTCCACAAATGATTTTCATTACAGCCCAAACATTTGATTGGAAGCCTTATAGATTCATAAAAATTTTGATTTCGTGTTCCTATTACCTACCCACTTCCCTGGTTCATATTTATTTTTTGATTTACATTCCTACTGTAATTTCCCCCCTGAACACTTTTAGAAGTATTGGAAAATGCAGGTTTCTTAAATCCTTTCTTTTTAGCATTAAATTTTTCATTCTTCTTTTCCAACCAATTCTTAGAGTTATCACTTTTCTTCTTATTCTAGGTGTAGCAAAGTTTTTCCCTCTTATTGTTTCATCCATTATTTTAATATTATCAAATTCAATTCTCTCTTTGTAGAAAAAGGGTAAGCAATTGATGAACCTTTGAATTTTTGCCTTATATTCCTTGAGATTTAGTGTAAACAACAACAGGCTTGTAAATTTATTCGCAAATCCATCCATTTTTTATTGACTCAATCTTAATTCATGGAATTCCCTAGATTTATCATTGTAGTACCTCTTTGTTAAGTAATTTTTCTTGAAATCCTTCTTGAATAGTTTCCAAGTTAGGTTTTTGCTTTTAATTTTGTTTATCGCATTATTTTCTTCGCACCACTGATATGTAGTCAGTTTGTCTTTCGAGTTACTAGTAATTATAGACTTAAAATTATTGTGGCATGTTCGGAATCCAAGATTTTTCCCCTTCCTCAGATTCTCCATCGAAATTTGGAGGTCTAGTCTTTTTAAATTCACTCTGTAATTGGGATTCAATTATTTTTTTTCTTAGACACAAAAGTGTTGCTCCCTAACTTTTAGTTTTCCAAATTGTCTTTAAACTTGGGTGTTTGACTCTCACTAGAATTTAATGGTTCTATTATGTCTATAGACTCATTCCTTAACCTTTTCTTATGAGTTCTTTCAAATTTCATATTGTTTATGTTTTCATCTAATCTCTTGAGTATGTACCCATTTATGTCTCCTTGTTCATCCCCTACCTTAGACAGTTTCTCCAATTAGATTTAACATTGTCTAAGTCTTATTTTAAACTATAATCCACTTGTAACATTTCATATTAATGGTTATTTTGGTTCTCAATTTATCCCCTCATGATTCCCTACTTAGAATCATACTCTCTACCCCTTTCTGGTGAACCTACAGAAGTTTGTCTATTAATATCTTCATTTGTTCCTCATTTTTCTTTTTAGTGGTAATTTTCCTTTTTGTATGATACATAGAAAAATATCACTTCCAACTAGGACCCATAAAGGCCCAGATTTGAACATATAGCGCTTATACCACAAATAATGAACCTCAAAACACACCCTTAAAAAAAACTTGTTGAATGAATTACAGTGCTCAATCGGTACTCCATAATATTATGACTTAATACTACGATCATGTTTGATAAGTGACTATATTTTCCTCTGTAATAGTTGGATACAAGTTAATTTATTTTTTAGATTTAACACAATATTTTCTAACCTTATAACACATACATTTTAAGTTTCCCACCACCTTTCCCAAGACACTCTTTAGTCTATGGTTTTGGTTGGTGGCTTGTTATAGACATATTTGGGCATTGCAACCCCAATCACATATGTCCATAAACCAAGGGCTTCTAAGTCCCTAAAAGTGTTGTTTCATACCCTAAAGGAGCAAGGTCAACTGATTACATCATTTCCCAGAAGTTCTCCCTGAAAAACTGCTCAAAACTAGTCAAAACTAGATCATCTCACCTTCTCCATGGCCAGGGTGCGATGCATCTCACCTTGTACACACGAGAGGTGCAATGCATACTGAAAATGCCTTTTTTAGGGTGCGATGAGCGAGAATAGACAAATGGCAGAGACAGTTTGCTAAGTGGATGATCAAGGAATCTTCTAGAAACTTCTCATATGACACTTGCCTCTCAGAATTCGCCCAGGGATGAGTAAGAGATGATTGAAATCTCCAAGTGGAACAAGAACTATAAGTGGAATGACACTAATAAAAACCCAGAGCTGACTCACACCTCTGCAAACATCTATATATGGATCCCTCATCTTAGAGATCCAGAGGCTGAAGGCTAGAATTTTGTAATTTGCAAGGAAGTGCTGTTGGTTTCTCTTTGAAGACATTGTTGGGTGATCTTGCTTTGTATGAGGTGAAGAGGGCTTTCAAGCTGGGAGGATGGCGTTGTGTTAGACCAAGTGGTTGTAATCTCTCTTCTACTACTTTTATTAATAAAGCTATTTGATTTTTCCTCCATATTCTTGTGTATCTCTGAATATTTTGTTGATATATGCATTTGTATGGTCAATATATATCTGATCCTATATTGTTTACAGTGAAAGATCTCTATGCTTTGATGGTACTATGTTGCTGTGAATCTACAGGTGTTCTTTGAAGTGGGACAAGTAAGGAAGCAGTGGCAAGATTCTGTCAAAGCGGAAAGGAAACAAGCAAAGTTGCAAAGCGGAAGACTGAGGTTGGTACTCTCTGCTTATTTCTTATCTCTCTCTCGTAAAGGAAAAACAAGTGACTTTAATCTGTTTGTTTCTAAGATAGCTACCCATCTTAGTGGGACTAGCAACTCTGAATAGACACTAGTTTTCCGATAACAAAATGGCGACTCCGCTGGGGAGAAATTATTTTGATTGCTTGTCTCTATTTGTTTGATTCATAAACCACAGACGGAACCTGAAGTTAAGCCAGCTAGCCTTCGAACTGAATTTGCTATGCAAGTGAAAATTAGATCAATGCTGCTTCAATCAATTTCCGGGTTTGTTTATGAACTGAACAATTGACTTGCAAACATCCTAAGTGCCCTAGAGGTAGCTTGAGTAACCTCATTAGATCAGCCCTATACTTTGTAGTTACTGACTATCATTTGCTCGGCCTAAATCCCTGAACTAAACTGCAAACTGTGACCAAAAACCAAGTTAAAGTCTCGTTCCTGGACCATCGCACCCTCTCCTTTAGGCAGACTGGATGCATCGCACCTCCCGTGTGTAGTAGGTGAGATGCATCCCTGTTTCCCTGTGTTACAGGTGCGATGATCAGGTAAGACTGTTTCTGCCTCCAGATTTTGGTTTTTTCTTCACTGTCTTCAGTTTTATTTAGGAGTTTTGTTGTCTATGATCAGTAGACCATTGTAGAAACCCCCTTCCTTTGCATCATTCAGCCTCCATTGTACAAATATTTGTGAATGTTTTTATGTATTTTTCACCATTCATAGTTCTCATTTACAAAATATTAGCTTAATCGAACTATCGTCTTTTGATTTGAAAGTGTCACAAGTGTCATTTTCAGCCAAAGAAAAGAATAATTCTCTTTTTGATCGTCGATTACACTGTTACTCTTGTATTTGATCTGAAGTTATAAGTATTTCAAGTGTTGAAAGCAATTTTCAATTCAAAATCGCAAAGTGTCGTCTTGCCTTCCTGTCGTTTTTTGAAAAGAAAACTGTTAGTACTGTCGCTTTGAAAGAAGGAATAATTCAGATTTGTACCTAGCATTCTTTTTGTCATTCACACATTAAGAAAGCGAAAAAAAATACATGCATGTGAATTTTCATTTAGACTTCTTGTAGATTTTGATTTATGACAGTGCATCTAGTGTGTGCTCTCTGCTCTATGTTGAAAGGATTTCTTTTCTATTTCCTTAGTAGCTAGGATTTTCATTGCAGAAAGAAGATTAAACGAATGTTTATCATCTTAGATTGCATTTTAAGAATTGTATATCTACATCATGTGGTGAACCTAAAAGGAAAATTTCTTAAGAAAGATCAACTGTAAAATAAATTCAATGGACATAAAAATGCTTTGGAACCTAACGCACAACATCTAGAAGTCTAGGCTAGAGATGTATTCTAGTGTTGTAAAGCCTGGTAACTATCGCTTTCTTCGTAGGTTGGGTGATTCCTCCTCTCTGAGACGACAAGTGCCAATACGGACTTGTGCTCCCACGTACCATCGAGTATATATTGGGAGACCACAATAGTCTATATCCTTTATCCTTAGGAAGCTGTTTCTGCCGCCCTATCGATCGCAATGCACTGAATAGATCATTCAGGAAGATTTACTACCATACCATAAAAAATATTCTGCAGTTTTGTGATTGGTTTGGTAATCCCTCTGCCTAGATTTCCAGAGTAGTCTCTTTCGTTCCTTTTCAGACTCCTTAAAGGAAAAGTTCCATCTGAGCACTTGCCACTTTAGGCTCATTAAAAATCAAAGCCGACTAGAGTCATCTTTAGCTTTTTCTCGACTCTTAAAAAGTGAAAAAGCAAGTTGTGTCAAAGCGTCTAAAATTCATTTAATACAGAATAACATTTTCCCCTCTTATTTTGAGTAGATCAAATAATCCGCAATCGTGGAAGAAAGTCAATTAAAACCCCGTCATTCGCAGAGACTGACGAGTCAGCCATCTTTGACTCAGGAAATGAAACCATTCCAGGCTAAGCGAACTCATTTAACTGGGTCAAAGTCTCCTGGTTTGTTTGAACCTTGTGTTTCGACATCCTTTGAGACTCCAGTTACTCCAATAATTTCTGGTATCCCTGCCTCTACAGAAGAAGTTCTGCAGTTACAAGAGGACATTAGAACTGATCCTAGTGTAACAGTAAACACTTCTATTCCTGAACCAACTCCATCTGGAGTTGATTCAGAAGGTGTTACTCCTCCAGCATCTGTCACTGCAGAATCTATACCCTCTTCGGCACCGGAAATATTTTACAGACCTGACGGTCTACCTCTTCCACCTGCATTGATTGCTATAGAAGAGATTTCAGAGGATCTTCCATCAAGTACTCTGCCACATTTCGGAACTAGGATCAACCTATATCCTTCTACTTCAAAAGTTAATACCCCTTCATAGCAAGTTCCTGTAGAATCGCTAGGAAGTCTTTTGGATAGACTCAATATGTCTGGACAACCATCAACATCTAGGACTGTGTCATCCGATACTGCAATAGCAGAACCTCCTGCCACCACTCCGAGGATGTTCACTGGCATACCATCTCTCCCAACTAGCTCTCAACCACTAGAGGGAGTCCACCCAGGGACTGTTTCGACAGTATGGTCTGTTCCCGTTTGTTCGTCCGAGATAGTATCTGGAATTTCTTACTTTGAGTCTCAACAAATTGATTCCTCACAACAGTATCAATTTCCATAGTCCAGTCTCCAAAGGCCAATCATTCCCTTGAGCACTGGATTTCCGCCATATGGAGGGCACTACACCCTTTCATTGTTCCCTCCGAGAGAACAACCATATGAGAGTTCACAACCGAATTCAGGTCAAATTGGAATCACATCCAGTGGTTGGGTGCCAATACTGCCTCAACAACCAAGAGTTGTATACTCAATGCAACCGAGTCTACCTGTGTTGAATATCCCCACTACACCAGCTATTGTGATAGTGTCGCAAGTACAAGCATTGCCTATTGTATGCCAACCTCAAGTTTCTCAGGTCGTTGTACAACAGCCTCTTGTCTCCGTGACACAACCGCAATCACCAATTAGTGGCTCCTTAACTGGAGCGACTCAGGCTCAAACGGGTACTATTACCTCTCATCTTGGTCAAATGTCCAATATTGGGCAACAACAAATGGTTTCACAACCATGGTTGGTGCAACATCAAAAACCGCAATTCCAACAAGCTTACCAAGGACCTGAATAGCAAAACTTTGCAGGTAATGGGCAGCCGTATACTCAAAATGGTTATCACCAATCGTCTCAAATTGGTTATATCCAACCACCTTATCAAAGTTATCAGCATCAAATACATTATGCTGGTATGCAAAGACCCACTGCTCAGGCGATCCCATCTTATCCTGGGTACGCTTCGCCGAACCTGAATCAACAGTTGCCCTTCGTGGCGACTCTAGAGTTACCAGATCTAAATTGGCTAACGAACGATCCAATCACTTATGCCCCTTGGTGGCCGGCGATTCCTCATAAACTTCTGTCAGATATTCCTAAATTTAATGGAAATCTGGGAGAAGGCCCGTCAAATCATGTGATGACCTTTCATCTATGGTGTTCATCCAACACTCTCAATGATGATTCGGTTCGGCTTCACCTTTTTTAGCAAACGTTAACTGGTCCGGCAGCAAAATGGTACATCGAATTTCCTAGAGCTTCATTTGATAACTTCAGCGCCCTTGCCACAACCTTTTTAACCCATTTTCAATTACCAATAAGGTATGAAACAGGAACAGAGCTTCTTACCAATTTCAAGCAAACAATAGCCACTCACATATCCGATCATATTCATGAATGGCGACGTCTTCATAGAATGGTAAAAACATATGTCCCTAATCAACTACTAGCTGAATGGTTTATTAAGTCTTTGTTACCTTCTATAACAGAAGATGTGGCGAAGGGAGTGGTTGTCATTGAAGAGCAGGTGATTGCTCGTGTGTAATATCTAGACTTGATCTATACTCAATCTGGCATGCTCTATGACAAAATCCCTGATGCTCCGAGACCAGAATTTTCCATTCCTCCTCCTCCTAAATCAAACAAAGACTCTCATGCCGGCGATGGTGTGATAGGTATGACGAGCACGAAATCAACAAAGGCTACATCTAAGAAAGCTCGTAAGATTTCTGATCAAAATGCAAATGAAGAAATTCTAGCCTCAGAGGTTAATGCCGTGTCAACTAACAAAGGCAAGCAACCAAAGCAACCAGGAGGCAAGAAGAAAGGGAAGAGAAAAAATAAGAAACAGGATGATTCGTCTCTTGAAAAATCTTTTGCAAACCCTTCTGGGCAAAAGAAACCTACTCAGCCATGCCTCATATGCGATGAGGATCATTGGATGAGAGATTGTCCATATAAAGCTGAAGTTAAGAAATTCTTTAAGAATTCAAAAACCTCAGCAGTATTGATTGATCCATTTCCAAACCCAGTAACCAATCTAGTTGCTAGTGACAATGCTTCCCCGTCCCAAGTCCTTATGCTGTCCATTTCAAAACAGAAAAATCATGCTTTGATATCAACAAGGAATAAATATTACGTGAATCCACAGTTGTCGAACAACAAGGCTACTTATCAACCTAGTAGTTCGACAACAACTTCAACCGAAGTTGTGCCACCCATCATTCCTAAGCTAACGATAAAGCCGCCAAAGGGAGTAGTACACAAATCGACATTTAATCCTCGTGCTAGAGCGGCACAGAATTATAATATAGTAAAGGACCTAGCCCAATCGTCGTCCCCTATGTCGACACTTGAAGTACTGCAAAACTACCCCTCCCAAAAGCAGGCTCTATTATCATCAATAAGTGGGATTGACCCAGTGGATTCCAATCTTGTATCCTTTAATCATAAAGGATATGACCTACAGTTACCAGCTCAGCTCGCTTTCCTCATTCAAGTGAAAGCCCTCAACAAAACTATTCATCAAACAATTATTGATGAGGGGGCATCTACATGTATTATGTCAATGAGTTGCTGGAAAACTTTAGGCTCACCACCCTTGTCACAATCGTCGACGATGTTAAAAGAATTTGATGGACGAACATACACTCCATACAGGATTTTAAGTAACTTGCAAGTCAAACTGGGGGACAAAATAGTAGAAATTGATGTGGAAGTTATCGATGGAAACCTCAATTACAACATCCTACTAGGAAGGCCCTGGATTTATGCTATGGGCATCATTGTGTCGACATACTTCAGAAAGATTACATTTCCCTCCCAGGGGGGAATTACAATCGTCAACCAATAGACATTCCTCCCTAACAGTTCGCAAGTTACGAGAAGCATTCTGATGATCCACGGAAGCCCTCAGTCGCTTCAAAATATTGGAGTAGGCCTACTAAAAGACCCTACATTGATGGGTACTTTTGCCCTACCACCTCCAAACAACTTGGCGGAAGTGGAAACGGTGGGAACCTACAATATGGTATCTTCCATTCAGAAGATGTCCAAACATGATATTAACATGGATCGTCACCAGGTGTTGCCTCCAAGCCCAATAGAAATATTGTAGAAATCAATGTTCTTTGCATGGGAGGCAAACCCCAATGAACGCTCATCAAGCGTTTGGGTGGATAGGTCTAAAGAGTATGGTACCTCTTCAGATCCTTGGTCACATGTACATTCTACATACGAAGGAATTGTTCAGTCAATGAACATAGAGGGGGCACCATGGGAAAATTACCACCAATGTTCCCATCTTCTGAATTACCACGAATATTATTCCAGCGACCTTAATCATCCTTCAGTTTTTTATTTTCTATCAAATACTATAAATACAGTGGATTCCGAGGAAAGTTCTTATCTCGTGTCGACCTCGTTAAAAAATGAAACAATGAGTAATGAAGATAGTTCTTTTACTATGTCAATCTCATTAAAAAATAAAACAACTCCCTTTCCAAATCAAGTCTTTGATTACGATCTCATAAAATCCAAGTCGAGTCTTTCAAAGATTTCGAAGGTAAACCTTCATTCCAACCACCACGTTGAATGTAATGAAGCTTGGGGGGTATGCACCTCAATTTGCGTGATTATGCTGGAGGCATGCGAACTTATAACAAGCATAGTTTCTTGTTTCAAGCTTGTGTAAACATGAAACCGAACCTGAGCTATGTTGTCGCATGGTTCAAGCTCATTAAAAAATGAACCAGGCCATGAGAAGTTTTACGTGAAGTTCAAGCTCGTTAAAAAATAAACCTAGCAATGAGAAATTTTACGCAAAGTTCAAGCTCGTTAAAAAATAACCTAACAACGAGCAGTTTTACGCGAAGTTCAAGCTCGTTAAAAATTAAACCTAGAAATGAGCATATGTTCCACCAGAGTTTAAGCTCATTAAAAAATGAACCCACCTCTTGTAAATAACCATTGCGAACATATTATCATTAGCTTTTGAGCCTTGGTCGTTTTCTTACTATCACCTCCACTCTGTTTTAGCCGATCATTCACCCCCATTTGATTGTTTACCCCTGTTGAGGAACAACTACAATGAGTGATTTTGTTAGCCATCTTCTTAACATTGTCATGATTGGAAAGTTCCAACCTTCACCTAGAACCAGCTGCTACCCGAAATGTCACTCGTTCCTCAAAGACGAGTCTCCTTTAAGCTCTTTTCATCTAACTCATAAAATATGAAAAGATTGCCAAGCAATTGGCCTCTCCAGCTCATTAAAGTGATTGGAAGTGCCATCCCTCCTCTAGATTTTAATCTTTTTGGACCTGAGGGATTATTACACAAAAAGATCAAGCGTTTGTCTTGTTCGGCTCATTAAAACTATCGAAAAGTCATCCCTTTCGCATTGTTTTATACTTTTTCGGACTTAAGGGATTATACTATGAAAAAAGAATATTGGAGTTTCCTTTCCGTCACTTTCCATACTCTCTAAAATTGAAAAGGATTGAGTTATCCTTGTCGTTAAACTCGTTAAAACAATAGTGAAAAACTTGTCCATTCAGGCAAGCACAAGTTTCACTGTCGCTAGGCTCGTTAAAAAATAGCGACAGGTTTGCCCGAAGGGAAAATTATAGAACAAGCATATGTTATCCTCCTCAAGCTTGACAAAAATAAAGAGGTACTAGTCAAAAATGACTAGGGAAAATTGGGAAGAAAACTTGAAGAAACTTTATTGGTAGCAGGTCGCTCTTGAACACGACACTTTCACTCCATCACCATGATTGAGTCAGGTTGGGTTATTCTGTTTAACAGTCATATCTCCAATGGTCCACCGTACCATCCACTTTTGGGTTTAACGCTACCAATCCATTTCAGTGTCGTTGATATGTTCAAGAGAAGTTGCTCAGAGAATTCACCCACCCAGCTTGTGTCTCATCCACTGCAATACCTTCACACTTCATTCTTTCATGACCACCACTCTGGACCTTGTATCATCAGATCGTTTTCACCTCTACAAAATCATTTGCTCCGTTCCATGTCGTAGATGTGGGATCCATTAATTCCCTCCTACGACGGGTCACTTCTTGTCGACATCAGCTCATTATCCAAGAAGCCGACCTAGGGACAACCCTTCCAGTACTTTGAAGCTTTCATGCCTCAATGGCAAGTTTCTCACTTCCGGCGACAGGTTTACATTAATGGCCTTCGACCAAAAGATTTTATGTGGTGTTCGACATCGACTCATGTATTCACACCACGTGAATTGTACTACAGTACCTTGAGGGTCATCATCATCATCGGTGATTCCTCTCGCGTCTGTTAATAGCTTACATCATTGGCTGGTAATCAGGCGATGTCCTTCCATGTTCAACATCATAACATATTTTTCACATGGATTGACTTGTACTTTTAGGCAAAGATTGAACGAGTTTTGAAGACCCCGGATCTAGTTTCATCCATCTAGGCTGCGATAGATTCAAGAAAATAAAGACATCAAATGTACATCGTTGCTGCACAAATAATCATCCGAACTAAGGGATGATGGCTCTACCAAAATCATTAGTCTGCACACAGAGGGTTGTCTGTCCTATGTACGTGAAAATGAATTTATCAAGATGAGCATGGGAATGCCCGCCTCAGCTAGATCATGAAAATATTATGAAGATAATGTATTGTATTGTGTCTTATTACAGGTCACCTTCCAATTCAAAAATCCTCGGATCCTCATTATAAAGCATTTCACCCGACATCAAAAGATTTACGACCTCATGCTTTAGGGGGCAACTGTTATAGACATATTTGGTCACTGCAACCCCAATCACATATGTCCATAAACCAAGGGCTTCTAAGTCCCTAAAAGCGTTGTTTCATAACCTACAGGAGCAAGGTCAACTGATTACGTCATTTCCCATAAGTTCTCCCTGAAAAACTGCTCAGAACTAGTCAAAACTAGATCATCTCGCCTACTCCATGGCCAGGGTGCATGCATCTCACCTTGTACACACGGGAGGTGCGATGCATACTGAAAAGGCCTTTTGTAGGGTGCGATGAGCGAGAATAGACAAATGGTAGAGACAGTTTGCTAAGTGGATGATCAAGGAATCTTCTAGAAACTTCTCATATGACACTTGCCTCTCAGAATTTTCCCATGGATGAGTAAGAGATCAATGAAATCTCCAAGTGGAACCAAGAACTATCATTGGAATGACACTAATCAAAAACCCAGAGCTGACTCACACCTCTGCAAATATCTATATATGGATCCCTCATCTTAGAGATCCAGAGGCTGAAGGCTAGAATTTTGTAATTTGCAAGGAAGTGCTATTGGTTTCTCTTTGAAGACATTGTTGGGTGATCTTGCTTTGTATGAGGTGAAGAGGGCTTTCAAGCTGGGAGGATGGCGTTGGGTCAGACCAAGTGGTTGTAATCCTCTCTTCTACTACTTTTACTAATAAATCTATTTGAGTTTTCCTCCATATTCTTGTGTATCTCTGAATATTGTGTTGATATATGAATTTGTATGGTCAATATATATCTGATCCTATATTGTTTACAGTGAAAGATTTCTATGCTTTGATGGTATTATGTTGTTGTGAATCTGCAGGTGTTCTTTGAAGCAGGACAAGTAAGGAAGCAGTGGCGAGATTCTGTCAAAGGGGAAAGGAAACAAGAAAGGAGCCAAGCGGAAGACTGAGGTTGGTATTCTCTATTTATTTCTCATCTCTCTCTCGTAAAGGAAAAACAAGTGACTTTAATATGTTTGTTTCTAAGATAGCTACCCGTCTTAATGGGACTAGCAGCTCTGAATAGACACTATTTTTCCTGATAACATGGCTTATTAGATTACAAATTGTTATTAAATCCACTATATTCTTAGACTTAACTATAGTCTTATGCATATGTAATTAGGCCTAGAATTTATTTATACCCCTCATTGAATATATACAAGGTTTGTCACAAGGAATGTTTTGTGAATATGAAAAAATACTACGGAGTTTTCCCCTCCTCTTTTGTTCCCTTATGACTAGGTTTTTGCCACCTTACTTTACAGATTATATTCATGGCATATGGTATTTGATTGATGTGATCTCTGGTTTGATTTTTGTATAAGATATAATTTGATGCTATGTATAAGGGTTTCCTCCTCACTTGTAGTGGCGTATGAATTCTAATGTGGGGTCCATACTTGGTTACTTGGACCAATTCTATTGATCCACGAAGGGTATTCCCACCTGGTCTCTCATGGCTTTGCATGGTACTTTCAATTCCATGGACATGATTAAGTTTAGACAAATTGGCAGTGTCTAATGCTATGGTTTCTTTTTGGGATTAATGGCCTTCACTCCACAGGTTCTTTGTTCATTTTAACTTTGGTTACATAAAGAGAATTGCTCTGTTTTATGATCAAGTTTCAATTTTCCACCCATTACTAAATTAGCGTAATTGTTGTAACTTCATCCTCTTTCCAGGCCTTAATAATTCTCCTTCTATGGAAACACATTTTACCTCCATATGGCTGAAGTAGTATGATACAAAGCATAAGGTCAGTTTTAAGGTTTATGTGTGTGTGTGTGTGTGGGTGTGTGTGTGTGTGTGGGTGTGTGTGTGTGTGTGTGTGTATTTCTATATTTTCCTCTTATCAATTTTATTGTATCTTTAGTTTACCTAGTTGTTCTTGGAAATGCAGGTTTCGTAGGGAGTATTTCCCTAATGAGGCCAAGACTCTCCAGGTCTCTTATCGTAGGCAAGAATTTTCCATTAGATATATCTTGCTTTGGTTAAACTTTTTGTAGGTGTTTTTTCTTCATTCCCCTTTCTATCCGACTACATGTTGTTTTATGTTTCCTTATATACTGCATCTTTTGGTCTGATAAACAAGTCAGGGTTTTGTATTAACTCTTTTCCTTTTATATGCGGGTTCAATACAGAGATATAGAGTTACTTCCAGCCTCCTCTAGGCAATGGTTCTCTCTCGACAAGGGTTCGCCCTCGGCGAGTAATACTATATTTTTCTTTTCTTTAAAAGTGAAAAACCATTAGTGCATTTCTCACACTCTTTGTTTATTTCTTGGTCAGTTACGAATTAGGGTTTAAATGTTGAAACCATAGCACACCATGGGTTTTGTATGGCTTTAGTTAAATCTTGGTGTAAGTGTTTAGCCATGGCCACATATGTAAATGTTGTTTCATGGCTAAACTTTCTTATGTAGAATTTATTTAATGTACAGGGTTTTAACCCTTCCCGAGTTTGTTAACTTTGTATCCTTTTTTAACCATTTTGATAGAGTTACATCTGTTATAGGTAGAGAATATGGGGTTTCAAACATGGACTTTACCTTATGTAAAATATTCTTCCAATTTCTCATTTGTTTCCTTTTTGTCAATAATTTCTTTTGTTAAACCATAACTCACATTTTGTTTTGTCAATATTTTCTAGGTACACTAACCCTTAGCGTATTAGATGCATTTTTATTCAATCCAAAACTCTTCCAGTCCCTTAATGTATCTGGATTTCTCTCTTACAAGTCAAATGTTCTTGTACTCTTTTTTCACTTTTGTATAAAACTTATTATATATGTGTATTTATTTCATCCAGGAACGAGACACCAGAGCTTCTACTCTGAATTAAGTATTATGGGAGTCATCTAGATTTTTACCTTGAGGGAGCTTTTAATGTTAAGGGAAATTATGTCCTATTTGTATTGCTAAAAATAACCAAGGTTGGAAGCCTTCAATCAATGTGTATTGTTCTACTTTGCTTATATAATAAATTAAATTTGACCTTCTCGTTAACACCATCTTCCTTATGGTTGACATTATATATTGGGTTTTGTTTGATGAATTGAAGGGATTATTCCCTTAACTTATTTGAAATAGAATTTTATTTCCTCTACTATTTTAGAAATTACCAATATGTTTTTCCTTATAGATTTCAATGTTTGCATGCGTTGCTGTAATTTTGGAATAATTGTTCTAATACAATTCTACCCATTGATGGGTTCCTTTCTCTTTCATGTAAAACTATAAAGGTTGGTTACTGCCCCTCAATTTCTATGCAAAAAATAGATTCGATTCATTTTAAAGATGATTATGAATATCATAATTCCTTATCGCCTGTAATTCTTACATGCTTGTTCTGTTTGCACTTAAATTTAGGCTTTATTATCTAGTTTTAGTTCTAGTTAATGCATGTTTTCCTCATATTTACCTGTATACGAGAATTTTGAAAGATAGGAATTATCAATGTGTTATGAAAGCAATTATTTATCATATATTTCCCAAATTAATATTTATGCAGTCAACAAAAACACATTATTTTCAATATTTACAGGATAATCTTATATGCTTTATAAATACATTAAATATTGATACAATTTTCTAAAAACACATAGAGCTTGTATCTTTGTTTTCCTTTATTATTCATATGTAAAAACATCCAAAACTTCAGTAGCACCTTTTATAATATATTTTCAATTTGTATTAGAGCTATTACTATACATATCACAACAAAAAATTCTAGCTAAAACATATAGTATGAAACAACTTGTAAAATGTCTAGAAATATTGACTTGTCAAATTAACTGGAAAATCATTTTAGAGATACAACTCTCCTCCGAACCTTAATTCTTCCTCACAGATGAGTCCCCCTGAGCTTCAATGGGTTGCAAGAAAAATACTTTGTTCTCTTTTTCCTTTTGTCTCTTGTACCTCCTCACCCTCAGTAGCATTGTCCTTGTGAGTATAATCCAGTACTAGACAAAAAGCCCCTTTTCAAGATTTTGTTAAGAATGAGTAACTACCTCATCCCTTATCCATTAGGTGGGAGGTAGTTACTTTAATCATTAATGACCTCGACTCTCCTCATCTCCTAAGACATCATCTTGTCTATTTGGGGGAGTTATTGATCAATTACTATTCCATAAATAATCTAATCCTCATATTATATTCTTAGGTATTACGTTCCAAGGGTGAACATATCCAATCATTTGTTTGCATACCATAACTTCTCTTTAGTGATTTTTAGCCCCAACATTATTTTCTAGATTTTTTTATTAATAACTTACAAAAACATATTTACATAAAACAATTATCAGCAACAAAATATCTTATGTTACTAATTAACTAATTTCATTTAAGTCTTAAAGTCACAACATCAACACAGTTGACATACAAATTCACAAATAAAACTAAGTCAAGTGATATCACAAAAACCATCATAAAATCAAATGAAATCCACCAATCATTAGGGATAATGACCATATATGCATCATAGTGGACCGTACTCAATTTTCAAGGACATAATAACACTTATAATTGAGATTGCCTTCAAATATCTAACTATACCAAATACCACAAAAGTGTTCCCTGCCTCTTTTAGGGATGGGTAGATGGTCAACCCTATTAGGTGTTTCCAATCCCTAAGGGGAGGTAGAATATACAAGGTCAACCCTTTAATCCATAGGTGCTTGTGATAATAGTGGCAGCGGAGGGGAATGACTTCAAGGCAAGGTGCCATGGCCATGGGACTAACTGATGGAGGCCCATCATCCTAAGTGTAAAAATGTGAGGGGAAATCACGGAGGAATTAGTTACCCCTTTCCTTGATCTAGTTTTCCAACCCCTCTAGTGCGCCTTCTACTCTTTTTTATAATGCTTTGATTGGGTCTAGCATATCTTAGGAGCCCAAGCTTTCTTTTAATTATTTAACATTTATTAACCCCTTAATAATGAGTCATTTTATTTCCAATCAAGGTTGTGAAATGCAAGATTTCCTTTTTTATGTAATGGAGCAACAAATGCTCAATGAACTAGGTGATGGATAATGAAGGGGGTGGAGCTCATGCTAGGATTTTTCCCATGTGTTATTGAATGTCTCATCCATCTTTTTCATTCTAACTTTTTAGTTTCATTCAATATGACCATTTTATGCTTTTATCATTATTTCAACTACATCAACCTCAAAGGCAAAGTTTTTGACCCAGATTCAAGGATGAGGATAAGAGGATGAAAATCCCAATAAACCAATGACCACAAGCCTAAAAAATAGGGGTGAAATATAAGGAATGGTATAAAGTGGTAAGTATGGAAAAATCATAGATGTTACTTCAATCCAAGTTTTGAAAGTAGTTCCCCTCCTATAACCCTAAGGCCTTAGAGGAGGTCCTATTGGAATAAGGACAAAAACTAACCCCCTGCTAAGGTGAGAAAATAATTTTAAAACCAATACTGATAAATCATCCAGATCACCCTTAATCCATGTTAAAATTTCTAAAACATTAAGTAAAATCACATGATTGCAAGATGGTTAAAGTACTTGTAGAATGACAACCCACCTTCCTTCAAGAAGACTGTTGAATGGTGAGATGTGTCTAACCGGTGAAAATGTTGGAGGATCATGGAATACCATCATAAACTGAGCAAATATAGAGTTGCTAGTTAGCTATTCGTTCAAAGGAGGAGGAATATTTCTCCTATGAGGATACCCACATATTGGTGGGTAGCATCTGGCTTTAACTCAAGGACATGTACTCACCGTAAAGCGCATAATCCATATTCTCAAATGTGGAGTGCATGAGAACCCCAACAATCCTTGGGCCCATAGGCCTATTATTTGTAAACTCAAATCAACTTGTTGATAGCATGTGAACAGGGTGTTAATCGTCACCCTTGAAATTATAGGATGTAATAAAAAAATACTTTGAAAGAAAATTAGCTAAATGAAGTCTAATTTATTATGCACATATATTAGCATTAATAATGAATAATGTAGTATGCACACAAAATAATGAAAACATGCAAATGAAATGTACTACACCATATGTTGATTAAGTATAGTTAGACAACCAATGAAGCCAACATATTATTAAGTCAATATCACACCCCTTACCTCTATGCTTAATCAATATATAGAACAAGGAAATATCATAGTAAGCAACAACTTTATCATAATACTCAGTTAAATCAAAGCAACAAGAGTAGGTGGTGTGAAAATAAAATGGCCTTGGATCATGAAGAGGGTTCAAAGGTAAAAAGGGGAAAGAAAAAAAAATCCATTGGATCCTTTCTTATAGCTTGAATATGGAGTAATCAATAATCAATTTCATGAAATCTTGTCCAATAGCTAGCTCAAGAGTACAACTAACATTGATGTTACTTAGGACATGTTGTGAGTGCTATGAGGTGGGATATGACTTATGGGAAAGATATTAACAAATAGGCTTCTTGTCATGAAAATTAGATTCTAAAGGGATGATGAAAATCGCCTTATCATGTTCAAAACTCCTAGAATATGAACGTCACCAAGGAATGACATCAAGAATAAGTGAATATGGCTTTAAAACATCAATAATCACATCTTCTCTATCATCATATAGAATGCAAGGCAAGACAACATCATCATTATCATCATCATCAGTGTCATAAATCGAATCATTTCCAAAATGATGACCACTCATATCCCACTTCCTTCACCCACATGTAGAAATTCATCAATGTTAATCTCTAGGGAACTAATGGGATCACCCTTTTCAAGGCCTTCACAAGGTTTACCATCAAACTCAATACCCATGAAACAGGTGGAGCTCACCTCAACTCCTTATTGTAAAGCACCATTTTTAGCATGAATCCTTATTAGAACCCGGTTCCTCTCTTCGATGATCTTTAACATATTTCTAAATATATTCCTCTTGATGATCCCAAATGGACTCTCTCTTACTCATGTTATTCTTATTCATACCAACCATGATTTTCTTCATCAACAAAACATTATTTTCCCTTAGGATCTTCTTTAATATGATCCACTTGATAATCAGAGGTGGACTTCTTCTCTTAATAACCATGATATTTATTCAACACTCATTTCACCCTTTTCATAAGGATAAAAAAGGCATCCCTTCTAAAGGGTCATGGCAAAATCCTAAAGGAATATTCATAGGTTTGAAACATTGGCCCCCGATACTCAATAAATTTCCTAAAGGACATCTTAATGGAATGGATGATTTAGGTTCACAAGAGTATCTAACCCATTCACTTTGATTTATCACAAGAGAACTAATAAATAACCTCATGAGAGCATCCTCATAAACCATATTGATCTATGAAGCATACTTGATAAACTTTACCGCATGATCAACTACTAAAGAAGAATCACCACCATATTTTGGCACATTTTTCAAACAACTTATACCATAACGATATGTATATTCAAGAATAACCTTAACATCCAGAGCAGGGTACATTTCATGCAAATCCCAAGGATCCATTGCCTTGAATATTTTATAACAACCAAATAGGAAGTCACCAAGGTGAATTCAAAATTCCTTGAAGGATGCTTATTTCACCCTACAAGCATTAAAAATTTGAAGCTCAATGAAGAAACAGATCTTTGTCCTTCATGGAGTCACCATATGAGAATATTTATCCTTGTCAACGAGATAAGATCAATCAAAAAAATTAAGATTAGACTTTGGATTAAGAGGACGTCAACTCAAATCCTCCCCAAAAACACTGCCAAAAATGTTGCCACAAAATCTAGCAAGCTTTGTGATGGGGTTCACAAGGCGAGGGCCAAACCTTGTAGACACAATGAGGGAGGCTAACACTATCACCTCAACAATATTTCTCCTACTATTTAATGGAATTTAACCACAATGAAGGATTCCCTACATTCACCTATAGGTATAATCTAGTTATAAGGCTTCATGTGATGCAAATAGGTTAGATCAAGATACCTTAAGTTGGACGAGGCTCAATTATTCTTCTTAAAGAAAAATGTATCATGTACTTAGACTAGAGAAATACCTCTACACACTAAGGTATATGGATATGCAATCACAAAGGAATGCCTAGACACATATAAGTCAAGGGAAAAGTTTACTTAAATATTAGATCAACAAATCAATCACATAAACCCTCAAATAGGATTCAAGTTAAAGCTCAACTAGGTTTTAGGGTTTCCAAAGCACAAAATTGATTAAGAATGATGCTAGCCCTATTAAGGGAAATTTTGCCATAATAAATGCCAGGTCATTCATTTTAAAGGTATAGGGTGGTAAAACATAGGTTCTTATCCACAAGCACGCATCCATAATAACACTACAAGCAATTTGGCCCTAGAAAAAACCTTAGCAGCTTCCCTAAAAAACCTAGGAGATATAAAAATAGAGAAAATATTCTAGTTTTAAATATTTTAGATTAACAAAAATTTACCAGTGCCTAATCTTATTTGGTTTTATGGAGTTTTAGGAAAAAAAATAGCGAAAAAGGACAATTGATTTCTCTAGGGGTAGGGGCGGGGTCAGGGAAGGAAGATATTAAACAAAAGATGCACAATAGCAGTTATACCATGGCTTTCAAGGAAGAATATATTGTACATGCAAAATTTAACTAGTATTCCCAATAAATATCATGCTTTTAGTCATGGAACATAGAGAAACACTAGCATTAACTCATTCACATGTAAAATAATAATTAAAAGATCAGCAATAAACTTACATATTCTTCCAAGAAAATATTGTCTCTCAATCCCAGAAAGACATCTCAAATACAATAGTCAATCTCCAATAGAAAATGCTCCATAAGATAACATCTCTACCAAGTGGCGAAAAATACAAATATGAATTGTACCTTAGAAGAGAGGGTTTAATTCTCAAGTGTGATGATGAAAAACATAAAATGAGGGATCCTCTATTTATATGAATTTTATCCCTTCACTTTACAAAATAATATTATCCTACAAACCCTAAAACATGTTTTACTTTGAGTGTGTGACAAGGCAAGGGATTACAAGCCAACCCCATAGCTCAAAACAATATAGTAATGTCATAAAATCCCACGTGTGGATTGATATCCCCCAAAATCATGATGGTATGCCCCTTTTTATCCATAAATGATACCAAAATGCATGGGATGGTCGCATGAGAAATCCCATCATCATAATCAACTCCAAGTGTTGAGGGACATCTTAAGAAATGCCTCAATGTGTCAAAACCATGCTTTGGGTACCCATGTCACCCTCTCAAGGTTTATATTGTTGATGTAGCATCATCTCTCTCCAGAATTAGGGCTCCAAGTGCAAGTAGAAGTCCTCCCTTGTCATCCTAGGGATAACCATCATCACTTGGATCTGGATCAAGAAACACCCATCATACAATGTCAAATCCAACCTGGGGGTGTCAAGTCCATTGGATACAACATCAAGAAAATCCAACACCAAGCAAGAGGAGCTCGTATTTTCAACTTCTATGGGTGCTATGAGGTGTCAAGCATCAGTTGGAAACATCAAAGTGTCCAATGCTTTCTTTGGGGGGGAACATTGCTTTAGCAAGGTCAACACTACTCAATAGAAGGTGCAAAACAACCTGGGCAAGTTTTGTAGTGGAGAGATGTAATGTGCTCTCAAATCCTTTATTGTTGTGTGAAGAACCACTTGATAAAATTATCTCAAGATAAAGTGAAATCCACTATACATTAGGGAAAATTACCATAGATGCATCATAGTGGACCATACTCAATTGTTAATGGCATAATAACACTTTAAAATAAGATCATCTTCAAATGTCTAACTAGACCAAGTCCCATAAAATGATCCCTATTTATGTCAAGGATGGCTAGATTGTAAACTTGTTTTCATTGCGACAAACACCATCCAAAATTTTCCTACACTCGATTTTGGAGCTTATTGTGGATCCTATGATCGGTCATTCCATAGTCACTTCTTGATCAGTGATGCTTTTGGGCTCCCTTCTTGGATTGGAAGTGTCGAAGTCACTTTCTCACACATGCTCGATACGCAACAAGTGCATGAGCGAATTCTTTTATGCAAGCTTGAATGAGAATAGCACGGTCCATCAAGACTGTGCATGTGTGATGTCCAATCCATGTCGACAATCAATGCGCACTGACATCGACAGTTTCTCACTTCTAGTTGCGTTTGTATTTCTATTTCGGTGAGTTTTGCAAATTGTCGCTTCCACGCACCTTTGTTTTTGTGAGTGTCATTTTCATGTTTTCAATTGTCACTTTTGCTTGATTTTACTCTAATTAGTGTTGTTTTCATGTTATCTTTTCTTTGGCATGTGTTACTTTCACTGTTGTTCACATATCGCAAGTGTCATTCGCACTGTAGAAATCGTCGTCTTTTCACATGTTAAGTGTCGCACAATGTACATAAGCTTGTTTTGGTGGTTTCAAGAGGTTATCTTTGTGAAAATGAGTTGATCTTACCATGTAGACATTCATCACACTCATTTCCAAAGTTTTAAGCATTGTTGCACAAGTGTCATCATTGTCGTCGCAAAGTGTATCTTTAGTGTCACACTTGTCGTAAGTTGTTGCAAAGGTTGTTACACTAAGGGAAGTATGTGCTCATGTGTTTTGGATGATCTATGATGTGTCATCAAATTTCTAAGTGTGTGATCACAGTCAAGTCCTATCATTTTTCACATCAGTTTCATTGATCCCACACTTAGCCAAATTTTTGCAAATTCCCAGCAACTTAGCCTCATCCGGCCTTCCTGAACTACGCATTGCACAGTCCCATCCCTCAAGCTTCTACCTTGCCTCTTGACACTGCGAAATGTGCATTTCCTTCCTCCCAGGACTTTGCATTGCGTTATTTCAGTGCTTAAGCCCGAGCCTTGGTTTCCAAAATTGCAAAATTAAGCCCTCTAGCCTAGCCCCAACTGCGCACTATGCAATCTTTGAGCTCAATATCAAACCATAAGCACTTGAATTGTGAAATCACCAAGCTTTATTTTCCTCCCAGAACTCCGCAATTGGTTGAAACAACGTAAAATCCCTTTAGCCTAGCTCAATGACTCCTAAAATTGTGTAATTTCTCTCTCCTTCCCTGTCAATACTACACATTGCGCAGCCTCAAGGCTCAAGCCTTAGCCCTGATCTCTTGAAATATGCAAAATCACAATCACCTAGGCTCCTCTGTCCTCCAGAATTGTGCAATAAGTTGATCCAATGCCCATCCCCTCAGCCTATCAAACTAAACTCCCATATTGTGCAGTTTTCTTCCTTAGTCCAGTGTGAACTGTGCATTGCGTAGTCTCAAGGCTCAAGCTTCACCCCTAACTACCTAAGTTGCATAATCGTGTAGCTGATGAGCCTCTTTCCCAACCTGTCACCCATTTTTGGCTCTGTTAGTGAATCAATATCCACCATCGTAGACTAGGGGTTTATTGAACTAATGTCGTATTGTGAGTGAATTGCAGATGCAGGTACTCTATCATGCTATGAAAAGATGATGAGAAAGGAGATGGAGAAGGAGGCCATGCTAGAAGACACATATGGAGTCGAAGAGATATGATGATCACTAGGCAAGAAGATGAAGGAACACCAAACTATAACAAAAGATGAAATATCAAGATCACATGGAAGACTGCTCATCTTCAAGTCATAAGGATGAGGATGAAGAATAACATGCACCATCTTTTCAAGAAGACACAAAGAAAGCAGCAACAATGAATGGCTTGACATTTTCATGTCATCATGTAGTCCATGTCATTAGTGTCATGTCATGTCATGTCATGAGTCATCATGTGCCACATCATTTTGTGGAATATGTAATTCAATATTGGAGAAATGTATTGTAAAGTGGAAGTCCAAAGGACATGTATAGAATATGAAGATTCATGTAAAGTCGAAAAGTCTTGAGAAGTCAAATATTCATGAGGGTATTCAAAGAGTCACAAGGAAGGTGAAGCATCACCTCCCCATTGGTTATATATACACCCTCATTATATGAGCAAGGGGATTTTCACCTTGGTTCATCCCACGAGGCATTAGAGAGACAGACTAGTTATTTTGGGGAGCAAGGAGTGGCTCCAATGCTCCAGTTTGGGGCTAGTGGTATTCATCATATACATGTGTCTTGGAACTTTTACTTAACATCAGAAGCCTTATGGCCAGCACGTTCTTCATGCATGGATTATGAATATTTGTAAGACTATTATGTGAATGTTTGTAATTCATGTTTTCTTTCATCTATGCTAAAGCAGTTGAACTATTTCGTTTATTTTGGTACTTATCATATTGATAATGTGATGTAATGGTAATTATTTCTATCGCATCCCCATGGACTATTCCGTTGGATATTAGATAGATCTTTCTTGTTGTAAAGGTTGTAATGAGCATCACATCTTTGTGGACTATTTCGCTGGATGTTGAATGGATTATTCTTGTTTATGTGTGTCTCTACTAGGGAGGTATTATTACCTCTCTCTTAGAGGCTTACTTCTCTTCCCCCTCTACAGTAAAATAAATTTGACACACATACGATTGAATACTCACCGAGAACACCCCCTTGCTTTTCAAAGGAACATTTTCACTCCTCTCTTGCTAACAATTAGAGCCAAGGAAAATCTATAAGAATATATGGCAACTAGGCCAATACCCCAAATTGGTCTCCTATTCCAAACGATGTGAGGTCTAATTGGGACTTCACATCAGGGATACCCCCTTGGTTGACGGATTTCCAGCACCGTCAACAAAATGGCATTAGAAGGAGGGTCAGATGACAAGTTGATCCCTTTGAGTCTATTTTGAATCTCTTATCGTAAATGGCTTATCCTCAAATCATACTCACGGGGTGTTTTTTTAACATGTCCCCTGGTGAACTTTCAATCCTGAATGAGTCTCTCCATGACTTGTCTCAACTCAAGTTTAATGGTGAGGGTGATACATCATTTTCCGAGCATGCATATATTTTTTTTAAGTTCTGTGAATATTATGAAATTTGTTTTGAAGATGTGTCTTGTATTATTTTCTACCTCGCCCTTGAAGGTCAAGTTAGCCGATGGTGTCACACTCGACCACCTGATTCCATTCATTCTATTAATTGTCTCATCGAGGAGCTTCTTTTAGCATTTGATAGGTATGATTAGCGAGATGTTTATAAACTAATCAATCATCTTAGACTGGAACCTAATGAACCAATTGAGGATTTATTTAATTGATTCCTTCACCTTTGTTATGAATTTCGTAAAGAAGATATGGATCAGGGTTTCTTGAAACAAAATTTTGATCATTTGGTTCATATATATTTGCACAATGAATCCACACCACCTAATGTTTCTTCATCCCCAACTCTTGTAAACCAAGAGACACACCTAATTTTAGAGGGGGGACATGATATTCCTTTTGTTCCTTGTCCTCCTCCCCTTTTAGTTTCGATGTCGATGCCTCCTTCCGATGATCGTAAAGTTCGGAAATTTTCATATCAAATTCCTAATCCATCTTCTCATCCTCCTTCCACTTTTCATGATTCAAATCCAATAGAGGAAATCCCATAATGGCTCATGAAGCCTACGTTGAAAACCAAATTTTCTATTCTTCAAGATGGTCATAACTCTAGTCTTAAATATGACTTATATTTCTTCCATCCTCTATCATCTACATGGCATGACTCTTTGTACTGTGATCCACTTTATCAATCTACTCCATCAACTAGTTTTCCGCACTCTCCTAATTTTCAAGTTGTTGGTCCAAATTGCGATCAGGTTCAAGATAGTCACATTACACAGGTAGAGGAGTAGGAAGGTGAAGATTCTTTCAATATTTCTTCTCTTTTTCAAAATCCTTCATGTGAAGATGGTGTCTCCTCATTCTTGACTGATATTGAATATGTTAATCTCGGTAATGAATCAAATGAAATCAATTTGTTTAGATCCATAGTATTGGGAAACAATCATTTTGATGATGATGATTCTATTGATGTATGCGATGATGAATGCCCAAGTGCACCAGTTGATCTTTCAGTTTCTCATGAAAATTTTAATTTGAAATATTTAGATCTGGGATCTGTTTCGGTCGAAGAAAATTCTCTTATCAAAACTTCCTTTGTGTCCCACTATCCCTTGTGCTCTCTTGTTTGTGATGCATCTACATGCGATGAAGATACTTCATGCTCTTCAAGTTATTCATCGCATGAGTTCACTTCTCAATTGACACAAGGTAGTGAGGTTGTCCATGATGAAAGAGAAAATAATCAGATCATTTAGTATCCTTTCCATCATATTTCATCTCTTGTTTTGCATGAAGACAACTCTTCAAATCAGCTTGCTCATGAAATTTCTCCATCTCTAGATTTTCGATCAAAAGAATCTTTTGGCTTGAGTAATTTGGTTTTCAAAGTTGTAAAATCTGATTAAACTAGTCACAAGGATGGTTTCCATCTAGTTAATAGTGATCTCATTGAAGTCAGTAAAAGCAGTTATCCTCACACCATACATGATTTGTTTCAATATTCAGAATGTGATTGTACAATCCTTGAAAGTTTCGGGACTTGCTAGAGAGTCGAGGAACTTCAAATTTTGTTGATGGTTATGTCAGGATCTCGTAACTTTGATAAGACCAGTGAACTGATTCAGGCCTAGTTTTCTTTGCAAAACTCTTCTTTCTGCATGCTTTCACTCAATGTAAATTCTTTCTTTAAAAATATTTGGCATTGTGGATATGATCTTTTGAACTTTCAAGATTCGATTTATGATTGAATTCAATATGATTCATATTCATGCAAATCTCTTGTATCAAAATCGAGTTTGGAATGTGTATATCTCATAGAATCATGGAACTATGAAGTTGGTTATTCTAAAGATTATCTTTGGCCAAAGGATTCATACCTAACAAACTCTTTTGAAAAAAATTAGCTCATGATACTTCTTGTCAATATTTTGATGTCAATCCTTTTATTCATCGCATCTGAAATCCTCTTGAGTGTCAGTGAATGCATGGATTATTTGACCAATAAAATTCTTCTTCACTCATTTTACCCTGATTGTTTTCATGTGTTTACTATACTAGCATTCATTTTTACTTCTTTTGACAATTACAATGCTAGTGTAGTGTGTAACCAGTTACAAGAAAATGGTTTGTACATTCATCATGCGAGGAAAATGATTCTATTATGCTGATCATTCACAAAACTGTTCAAGTTGATTTATCTTTGGTAATTACAAACTGGGAATCTCATGCTTTAACAAGCCATCTAATCATGATTTTGTCTCTGATGACTATCGTTCAACTTACTATTTTCCCATCAGCACATCCAATGATAGTTGTTTTACACCCTTTTATGGTTTAATGTCTCACTACCCGGTACTTGTCAAGCAGTTGGGGCACTTCTACGCTCGCTGATGGTTATGTTAAATCCTCATTGTCTTGACATGTTTGTTGAATATGATCATATATACTTTCCCTCACAATATTCTCATCGTAATCGCGTGCCTCTAATTGAAAATTTCTCCTTTCAAATATTTTGGGATTTTTAAGAGGATTGTCATGAATTTTATGATCCAATCATTGAATGGTTAGGGAAATTTTACATGGCAGGCTCTATCGCAAATAAGAAGTTTTGATATTTTTGCATGCTTGCTAAGGAGTTCGGTGTAGTTGAAGACACATTCGCAAGAAGCTTTCGAGGTTTGTTGAATGATGGTTCTCATTGAAAATGTAAGAATATAAACTGGTTAGAAGTGGTGGCTATGGCCTGTCTTTCTACTGACAAGAAATACCTTGATCTGGACTTATGCAGGGAAGGCAACAAAATACAAATATACACATAAACACAGAGATGCGGCAAAAATAAAGCTTCATTTCATTAATATCAAAGAACTGAAATATGCTTACATACAGAAATGGAAATAAACTAGCTTGGGCAATGGTAGTTTATCTTTAAGAAGAGATATGGTGGCTACATGCCTCTGAACTATGTTACAATGAGGCTCAAGGGCCTTTTTATTATTAAACAACAAGGGAAAGCCCTAAACAACCAAAACCCTAACCCCAGGAGATGGAACACCAAGATTTTGTGGACCCCGTTGGGGTTATTTGGGCAGCCAACTTCCCAGGGCTGTAACTTGGTCATATTATCCCCATTTGGTGTGCATGATACCTCATGGAAATATATCTTCTAGTACTATATGATTTGCTTCAAGCCCCAGCCTATGGCTATGGCCTACTACGGATCTCAAAAAAATGTTGTTTAGGGGGTCAAAACTGCTCCAGAAGTTCAAGAATAAAGAACTACTAAAAATAGTATATGTTGTTATAAACAAGGAAACTAATGAAACCGATTGGAGGTCTAGGTGGAATAGGTGGGTGGCCACCAATATCCATCTGGATCAATCCACCCTCCTTAGGAAGCAATGGTCTCCATTGCATGTAGAGCCTCCATGAGGTGAGGAATTTTTTGTTGAACCAGGTCCCTAGTGAACCACTTGCCTTGGTGAAGAAGTTGGCTCGCTTTGACAACTTGATATAACTGGATCCTCTGTTAGCAAGTGTTCTTGATCTATGTGTCCATGATCTGATCAATGGTGACCTGTTCGATGTAGTCTGAGTTTAACTCTGTTGGTGTAAGTTATTTTGCAATGTCGGATGTGTCCAACAATGGTGGAAAGTACGGTCGAAGACGGTCACATTGAATACTAGAAGTAGGCCAAGGAACGGTGGAATGATGAGTCTGAAAGCATTGTCCCCTACAGCTTTTGTGATGGTGCACATACCATATCGGAGTAAGCGAAGCTTGTAGTGGGGCCCAGCGAGGCATTCCTTCTACAAATGTAGCCAAACTCTGTTTCACGCCTGGAACTTGTGTGGCACCCGATGTTGATCATGTTGTTGCTTGTACTTAGCATTGGCTCTGTCCAATATGTCATGGACCTGCTATTGGATGTGTTGAATGCACTTAGTGAAGTTATTAGCCCTATCAGCGTTGGACTGTACATGATTCAAATTTTCCTGAGTAGCTGCAAATGGTATGGCCACATCAATGGGACATAGTGGTTGGAATCCTAATCCCACCTTAAAAGGGTTGTGGCCAGTTGAGCTATGGAGATTTATTTTGTAGTTGTGTTGGACATAGGGGGTTTCATCCCATGTGCATATATGCTTCGAGTTGTACATGCGCATAATGTGTATCATCATTTTGTTGACGACCTCTATTTGGCCATCATTTTGGGGGTGGAAAGTCGTGGACTTAGTGAGCTTGGTATCCAGCATCGACCAGAGACTTGACCAAAATGTACTTAGGAACCTGCTATCCCAATCTGAGATAATGGACTGTGGGATCCCAAAGTGTACCCACACTTGTTCAAAGAAGAGCTTAGTAGTGGCTTCTGTTGTGATACTCTTCTTGCAGGTCGCCAGAATGGACATCTTAGAGAATTTGTCGACAACCACAAAAATGAAATCATTGCCATGCTTAGTAGAAGGAAGGCCCGACATGTAATCCATGGAGATGGATTCCCAGGATTGACTATGAGTAGGCAGAGAATTATATAGGCCTTGCTTCTTGATGGTTGGTTTGGCAATGGCGCAGGCAGTGCAGGATCTAATGTACTTCCCAACATCATGTCGAAGGTTCGGCCAATAAAAATAATTTTGCAGCACTGCCACTATTTTCTCTACCCCAAAATGTCCAGCGACCCGAATGTAGTGTGCCTCCCAAATCATCTTGGCACGCTCACTTGAAGGAACATAGAGGTGTCCCAAGTGGCATAACAGTGCATCCTGGAGGTGAAAATTTGGAACTTGCTTGCCTTCCAGGAGCGTCTGGTATGTGTTGCTGAATTTTGGATCGCTCTTGTAAAGATGTGGCCACCCCACAGTCTCGTTCCCACAAGAGTCAAGCATAGTGGTCAACGCCATGATCGGTGGTCGGCTGAGGCAGTCTGCAACATTGTTGGTGTTTCCCTTCTTATACTTAATGTTCAAATGGAATTGTTGTAGGTATGTGGACCATTTCTGATGGTGATCGTTCTGCAACTTCCCTTGTGTTTGTATGAACTGTAGGGGTCGGTGGTCTGTGTGGATGATTGTTTCCTTCCCCATAATGTAATGCTTCCATTTTCAGCAAGCCTACATAATGGAATACATATCTTTGTCATAGGGGGATACTTACTTCCAGATTGTGTCTGAACGTGTCTCATTGTGATATGCTACTAGATTCCCTTCTTGAGTAAGAATTGCATCGATAGCATAGTCATAGGCATATGTCTCGATCTCAAATAGTTGTTGTGGGTTTGGTAAGGTGAGCACTGGTGCAAAGCAGAGGCGATGCTTCAACTTAGAAAATTCCTTTTATTTGGATTTAGACCAAAATAAATTTTCTTTCACTCCTCCCTTGGTGACTTGACTCAAAGGCCAAGTGATATGAGAGAACCCCAACACGAACTTGTGGTAGAAGTTGGCAAGACACAAAAAGTTGTGAAGCTCTGTTAGAGTGGTTGGGGCTATCCAATCCCAAATGACTTGTATCTTGGCTGGGTCCACATGCACACCCCACTCATCAATGATGTACCCCATATATTGAACCTGGGTCATACCAAAAGTTCATTTCTCCAAATTGGCACACAACTTGTGTTGTTGCAAGGTTTGGAGGACCTGTCGAATATGGTGGAGGTGCTCTTCCATCTCTGGCTGAAGATCAGAATGTCATCCAAATACACCACCATGAATGAGTTAGTGAAGGGTTGAAATATGTCGTCCATCAGCCTCATGAAGGTTGTGGGGGCATTCGTCAACCCGAAAGGCATGACCAGCCATTCGAAAAGGCCCTCCTTGGATTTGAAGGCAGTCTTCCACACATCAAAGGGTTCAATCAATACCAGGTGATAATCGAACTTAAAGTGAATCTTGCTGAAATATTTTGCCCCCTTGAGATGGTCCAGAAGGTCATCAATTTGTGGGATTGGATACCTATTCTAGACAGTGATCTTGTTCAACACTTGATAGTCAATACAGAGTCTCCAAGTCTCGTCCTTCTTTTGTACCAACACGATCGGGCTCCCACAGGGTGATGAACTTGGCCTGATGTTCCCTTTCTACAACAAATCTTGAATCTACCTCTTGATTTCATCGTTCTCTAGAATAGAGCATCGATAGATCAGTCCATTGGGTAGCGGTGTGCTCGGGGTTAGATCAATAGAGTGTTTGACCTGACAGTGTAGAGGTACTCCTATGGGTGAGGTGAAGATTTCCTTGTGCTCCGCCACAACCTTGTCCATTTTTTGTTTTCGTGTGAAGGAGCCCTATCTAGAGGTCACCACAAACTTCTTCTTTCCCTGAGGGTGAATCATAAGGTAAACAAATTTCCCTGTCTTGGAAATGATCTTACTGCATTGCTTGGCAGTGATCAAAGAAATGGCAATAGGTGGTGCTACTTCCGGTATCTTGTACAAATTATTTCCAAAAGTAATAATAATAATGCAAGGCCTAGACTCATACACAACATGTCACTTCCACAAGTATAGTTGGCCTAATAATACATCACAAGCTTCAAAAGGAAAAACATCACACATTACCTCATATGTGAAGTGCATAATGATGTAGGGAAGGCGTCGTTGTTGGCTGACACGAAGATCTCGCCCTTGGTGAAGCCACCTGATGATGTACGGTTGCGAGTGTGGTGTGGTCGGTAGGCCCAACCTCTTCACAGCCTCTATTGAAATTAGGTTCTTTTGGCTCTTGTTGTCAACAATGAATTGCAGCGGAGAAACCTTCACCCACATATGTGAGTGGAAGAGTCGCTCCCCCTCCTTTGGATCTTCGAGCTCATCCTTCTGGATCTTGGTGGTGGCAACAATGGCACTAGGATCTGCATCGATAATATACTTCCCTTTCTCATTCCCTTGTCAGTTTCTGACTCTGAGTCAGAACATGCATCTAATTCGGAAGCCTTCAGCTCAGCCACCAGTGATTGCTTGGCTCAACACTCACTTGTGTTGTGAGTGGGGCTCTTATGGAACTCACACAATTTCCTTTTGTCATTTCTTGTCTTCGTGGTGTTGTTCTTTGCTTTTGCCTTCGGCGGTTAGTCCTAGGTTACCCTACCTTGGATTTGTCCTTTATTCTGTGGTTTGGTAGTATATTTTCATTGCTTCATATTCATAGATCAAAAGTCTAGCTTCTTCTGCTTAAATTTATGCTCTATCTTGAAAGCATATCGATAGGCGGCGCCAAGTGAGGATATTTACAAGAATTCCATCTCATCCTGGATGTACTTGTGTAGACAGTCATGGTACTTGAGTATCAAATGTCGCTCAAAATCCTTGATACCCAGCTTTGTGTGAAGGGTATGGAAAACATTTCTGAACTTTGGCACATCTTGGTCCCTTCCCTTCCATAACATGGGCCACTTTATGTATTTATCTTCATAGCTCCCGACAGTGTAATATTGTTCCTTGAGGACATCTTAGAAACAATTCTAAGTGGGTGCGGCTGAAAACAATGAGGATTCCCTCTCGTCCTTTTGTTCACAGTAGGTTTTCCATCAGTCCTTGACGTGTGGGGTGACTTTGAAGAGTGCAAAAGTAATATTTTCCCAATTGGAAAAGTCATGAACTAAAAAATATCTTTCCAAAAGATTTCACCATCTATCTACGGTATTTGCATCTATCTGGCCTTCAAATATGGGAATGTCAAAGTTAACTTGTACCTTAAAAGGAGTGGAGCCTCCAGAGTGGTTGTTGGATGAAGATGTGTCACCTATGGGTAGCCACCGAAGGATTTGGACAAAATTATCCATCATTGCATTCCTCTGTCGCTCGAGGGCCTCCTCGAGCAATATTTTAAAAGGATCTCCTGCCCCCTCATCTTTCTTTTCTTACGTGATGGGAAGTCGTCTGGGTTTGTGAGGTTGCTCTTGCAAAGGTTCAACAAATTCGAGCCCTAACTCTGTATACCTTGACCTCATTGGGGACATGCAAAGAAAATCAGAGAAAGAGTGGACCGCTCTTATACCGTTGATCCAGACTTAAGAAAGAATGCAAAAAATATAGATACACACATAAACACAAAGATGCAACAAAAATAAAAGTTCTTTTCATTAATATCAAAGCACTAAAATATGCTTACATACAGAAATGAAAATAAACTAGCTCGGACGATGGTAGCTTATCTCTAAGAAGAGATTTGGTGGCTACATGTCATTGAACTGTGTTACAATTAGGCTCAAGGGCCTTTTTATTATTGAACAACAAAGAAAAACCCTAAATAACCAAAACCCTAACCCTAGGATATGGAACACCAAGAGTTTGCAGGCCTCGTTGGGGTTAGTTGGGCAACAAAACTTCTCGAGGTCGTAACTTGGTCATATTATCCCTATTTGGCACATATGATACCTCGTTAGAAATATCTCTCCCAGTATTACAGGATTTTCCATAGGCCCTTGTCTATGGCTAGGGCTTGTTGCAGATCTCAAAAAAATGTCATTTAGGGGTTCAAAATTGCTCTAGAAGTTCAAGACTTGAAAAATTACTAAAAATAGTAAATGTTGTTATAAACAAGGAAACTAATGAAACCAACTAGAGGTCTAAGTGGAATAGGTGGGTGGCCACCAATATCCACCTGGATCAGACCTTCAATTTTTTGTGCAAGTTTTTCAAGTTCTTATCTTTTGTGTTGCACATTGTTTTATATTTGTTTTAATCGATCGCATCTTTGTGATTATAGGTCAGAAACAATTACGGTGGCCACATTGGAAATTCCATTATACGTGACCCCGACCTTCTAGCTGGTTAGGTTAGGAGTAGGTCTAGTTTCATTTTAGTTTACCTGCACATTCATCCTGCATTCGTTTCCTATGGTTTGTCTTGTGTTTTCTGGTTTTGGTTTCACACCATGTTTAGCCACTTTTTGTCTTGTCTTCTAGTTTTGTTCCTTTGTTGTGCATTGTCTTTCCTTTTGTTTTATGAGACCTTTCATAAAGATTCTTTGTTGTCCCAAAAAGGGATGTGGCAAAATAGAAAAGGACTTTGTGACACTACAACATTTGGCTAACTCTTTTTCCTTCTTCCTTGTCTTGGTTACATCTTTTGGTTGATGATGTTCTGACAGAAAATACAATCCTTGCGTTAAGAAAGCCTTATGTCGAACCATGATCTCCATGTTTATTCTAGAAACGTCATGCCTACACTCGGGTTTTTATCAGTGTTTTTAGGCTTATCTAATCAAGTAGAGAAGGACAAGGGGAAAATCTAAACGAGCAAACCAATATCAAAGGTCTTATATATGCTTCTCTGAAGGGACAACCTCTCCTCTCAATAAGTCAGGATCCCTCTTCCACCCATGAAATAAATAAGTGTTGATGCACAGTCCTATATTAAATAAATAAATAAATGCAAAAGAAGAGAAAGGCTTCCTGCTTAGAGAGGTGAAGCAAGCAACTTCGTCGAGGTACTATCCAGGCCTGCTGGCAGCGGAGTAATGTTTGTGTCCTCGAAGTGACTTCGTTAGGGTACTGTCCAAGCCTGCTAGTAGCAGAGAAACACTAGAGATGAAAAGTTATACTCTGAAAATCTAAAGCTCATGAACTTCATTACCCTATCTTGATTTGAAACATTGTGTGATCGTTGATCTTATGTTTGTGTTTAACCGAGTAAAGGAATGAAGGGGACTATGTTTATGCACGAGGTAAGTGGGGAAGCCATGGTAATCTAAACAATGAATCAATACTTCCTAAAGAACTAGACCCTGCATGAAATAATTGACCAAGGAAAAGAAGTTGGAGTTCTACCAGTGTGTCGCCAAGTGCAGAAAATCCTATAAATTCACAAGCTCATGCAATTTACTAAAGCATGGGACAAGAATCTACTTCTACTCTTTACAGTGGAAGCCCGTAAAGATCGAGAAAAACAATAATCGATGAGAGGAAGAACATCAATGGCACATAACACAATAAATATTGGGGAAACCCACAACTCAAAACCCCTCTATCTGTATTGCATTAATCAGAAATCCAAGATGAGATTACATTGCTTGTTCTCATAAGAACAATCCCAACACTCAGTAAAATCAATCTCCAACTCACAAGAAAACTCTTGGCCAACACTTAGCCAATTCTCTTTCTCTCCAAGTCCCTATTTCTTTGCGCAATTCCTATGGCTGAATAGCCCATATTAAACGGAAACCAGTGCATCCAAAGCTATGCAATCCCTTCAAGGTTCAATTCCTGATTTCATGCGCCATATGTACAACGTCTCAGAAAATTATACAACTGATAGTACATTATCCCTGCACTCTACTCTCAACTGGGTCTTTCTCATAATCGACATGCATGAGTTTCTAATGAGGGAATCTTCAGTTAACTGGAGTAGCACTAGTTAATTCATTAGTGCACCAACTGACTGTTAACTCACTATTAGTTCCTCAAATAGTTTGGAACTAATTTAACTTAACTTAACTCAATAAACTAAGTTATCTAATTACAACTCACAATTAACTCATCCTAGACCCCTATAATATAGGGAGAACATATACATGACTTCAAAAAGACTTCCAACTCGAAATTCCTAAGCTAATTAAGTTAATTAAACTTAATTAACTATTTACAAGTTGCTATGAGAATAGAATTCAATTTTAATTCTCAGTTTAATTCAAGGAAAAATTAAACTGGAATTTCTGGATTCTATTTTTAACATTTCTTGTTGCTATTTTCAACACCAAGTTTTGTCACTATGACAAACACCCTCCAAAATTTTCCTACACTTGAATTTTGGAGCCTACTATGGATCTTGCGATCAGTCGTTCCATAGTCACTTCTTGGTCAATGATGCTTTTGGGCTCCCTTCTTGGATTGGAAGTGTCGAAGTCACTTTCTCACACATGCTCGATCCGCAACAAGTACATGAGCATATACTTTTATACAAGCTTGAAAGAAAATAGCAAGGCCCATCAAGGCTATGTCTGTGCAATGTCCAATCCATGTCGACAGTCAATATGCACTAACATCGACAATTTCTCACTTCTAGATGTGTTTGTATTTCTATTTCGGTGAGTTTTGCAAACTGTCACTTCCGTGCACCTTTGTTTTCGCGAGTGTCACTTTCATTTTATTTTACTCTAATTAGTTTTATTTATGTGTTATCTTTGCTCTGGCATGAGTTATTTTCACCATTGTTCACATATCACAAGAGTCGTTCGCACTGTAGCAATCGTCGTATTTTCACATGTTAAGTGTCACACGATGTACATAAGCTTATGTTTGGTGGTTTAAATAGGTTAACTTTGTGCAAATGAGTTGATGTTACCATGTAGACATCCATCACACTCATTTCCAAAGTTTAAGCATTGTCGCACAACTGTCGCCATTGTCATCTCAAAGTGTATCTTTAGTGTCACACTTGTCGTAAGTTGTCACAAAGGTTGTCACACTAAGGGAAGTATCTTTTCATGTGTTGCGGATGATCTATGATGTGCCTTCAAATGTCTACGTGTGTGATCATAGTCAAGTCCTATCACTATTCACATCAGTTTCATTGATCCCACACTTAGCCAACTTTCTATAAATTCTTAGCAACCTAGCCTCGTCCAGCCTTCAAATGTCTACGTGTGTGATCATAGTCAAGTCCTATCACTATTCACATTAGTTTCATTGATCCCACACTTAGCCAACTTTCTGCAAATTCTTAGCAACCTAGCCTCGTCTAGCCTTCATGAACTGCGCATTGCGCAATCCCAACCCTCAAGCTGCAACTTTTCCTCTTGACACTGTGCAATGCACAGTTCCTTCCTCCCAGGACCGTGCGTTGCGTAGTTTCAGTGCTCAAGCTCAAGCTTTGGCCTCCAAAATTGCGCAATTCAACCCTTCAACCTAGCCCCAAATGCGCATTGTGCAATCATTGAGCTCATGCTCAAACCCTGAGCTCTTGAACTGTGCAACTGTGCAATTGGTTGAAATAGTGCAAAATCCCTTCAGCCTGGTTCACTGACTCCCAAAATTACGCAATTTCTCTCTCATGCCCAGTTAGCACTGCGCATTGTGCAGTCTCAAGGCTCAAGCCTTTGCCCTAAGCTCTTGAACTACGTAATCACTTGGGCTCCTCTGTCCTCCAGAACTATGCAATAGGATGATCCACTGCCCATCCCTTCATCCTGTCACATTGAGCTCCTAGATTGCGTATTGTTTTTCCTCAATCCAGCCTGAATTGTGCATTGCACAGTCTCAAGGCTCAAGCTTCACCCCTAACTTCCTAAGTTTCACAATTGCTTAACCTCCTTCCCAAGCTGTCACCTAGGGCTCAGTCAATGAATCAATATCCACCATCGTAGACTAGAATTTTATCGGACTGATGTTGTCTTGTCATGAGTGGATTGCAGATGCAGGTACTATGTCATGTAATGGAAAGATGATGAAGAAGGAGATGGAGAAAGAAGACATGCTAGAAGACACATATGGACCTGAAGAGATAAGATGATCACCAGGCGAGAAGACGAAGGAACATCGAACTATAACAGAAGATGAAAAATCAAGATCACATGGAAGACTCTTCATCTTCAAGTCATAAGGAGGAGGAAGAAGAACATGCACCATGTTTTCAAGAAGACACAAAGAAAGCAACAGAAAAGAATGGCTTGGCATTACCATGTCATCAATTTCATGTTATGTCATGTCATGAGTCATCACGTGCCACATCATTTTGTGGAATATGTAATTCAACATTGGAGAAATGTATTGTAAAGTGGTAGTTCAAAGGACATGTACAAAATATGAAGAGTCATGTAAAGTTGAAAAGTCATTAGAAGTCAAACAGTCATGTGGGTAGTTAAAGAGTCACAATGAAGGTGAAGCATCACCTCCCCATTGGTTATATATACACCCTCATTGTATGAACAAGGGATTTTTCAACTTGGCTCCTCCCGCAAGGCATTAGAGAGACAAACTAATTATTTTGGGAAGAAAGGAGTGGCCCCAACGCTCCACTATTGGAGCTAGTTTTGATCATGGTATACATGTGTTTTGGAAATTTTACTTAACATCAAAAGCCTTATGGCCAGCACGTTCTTTATGCATGGATTGTGAATGTTTGTAATTCATGTTTTCTTTCATTTGTGCTAAAGTAGTTGAACTATTTTGGTTATTTTGGTACTTATCATATTGAGAATGTGTTGTAATGGTAATTATTGTTGTCGCATCCTCGTGGACTATTCCATTGGATATTAGACATATCTTTCTTGTTGTAATGGTTGCAATGACCGTTGCATCTTTGTGGACTATTCCACTGGATGTTGAACGAATTCTTCTTGTTTATGTGTGTCTCTACTAGGGTGGTACTATTACCTCTCTCTTAGAGGCTCACTTCTCTCCCCCTCCGCAATAAAAGAACTTTGACATACATACAACTGAACACTCACCAGGCACACCCCCTTTCTTTTCGAAGGCACATTTGCACTCCTCTCTCTTGCTAACAGTTAGAGCCAAGGCAAATCTGTAAGAATATATGGCAGTTGGGCCGATACCTTGGATGGGGCTCCTATTCCAAACAGTGTGAGGTCTAATTGGGACTTCACATCGAGGAGACCCCTATTAGGTGTTTCTAACCCCTAGGGGGAGGTGGCATGTCTTATGTTAACCCTTCAATCCATAGGTGCTTGTGATAATATTGGCAATGGAGGGGAAGGAATTCAAGGGAAGGTATCATGGGCATGGGACCAACTAATGGAGGTCCAACATCCTGAGTGTACAAATGTAAGGAGGGGTCAATCATGAAGGCATAAGTTACCCCTTTCCTTAGCCTGTTTTTTCCACCCCTCTAGTGGGCCTTCTTTTTTATAATTCTTTGATTGGGAACCCAAGCTTGCTTTTAATTATTTAGCCTTTAGTAACCCCTTAATGATGAGCCATTTTATCACTCATAAGGGTTGGGACACGCAAGAGTTATTTTATTATTTGATGGAGCACCAAGTGCTCAAGGAACTAGGTGATGGCTAATGAAGTGGGTAGAGCTCATGCTAGACTTTTTCCTGTGTTATTTAATGCCTCGGCCACTTTTTGCATTTCAACTTTTATTTTTCTTTCATTGCGGCTACTTTATGTTTTTATCACTCTTTTAGCTACCTCAACCACCAAGGAAAAGTTTCCACCCCAGACTCAAGAATGAGGATAAGGAGATGCCAATCCCAATGAACCAATGATCACAAGTCCGAAGAATGGACATGAAATCTAAGGAATGGTGGAAAATGATATGGGAAAATCATGGACATGCTATTTCATTCCAAGTTTCTAAAGTAGTGCCCCTCCTATAACCCCAAGGCCTCAAAGGTAGTCTCAATGGACTAGGGTCAAAAAACTAATCCCATGGTAAGATGAGAGAACAAGTTTACAGTCTCACCCCTTAATCCATGTTAAAATGTCCAAAACATTAAGTATAAACACATGATTGCAAGATAATTAAAGTACCTACCAAATGATGACCCACCTTCCTTCAAGAGGAATGTCAGATGGTGAGAGGTGTCTAAATGGTGCAAATGGTGGAGGATCATGGCATATCATCATTTACTAAGCAAATGTAGGGTTGGTTGGCTAGTTATCCAAAGGAGGAGAAAATTCTCTTATGGGGTTACCCACATTTTGGTGGGTAACATGTATCTAACTTGGTGACAGCTGTGAAAAATGTGCAGATGTTTCTTTGCAACCACCACACTTAGCTATGTATAGGTCTCACTCGAGGAAGTAATTCCTCAATCCTATAGATACTAGATATACTAGTTATTTCTTTTATTAAAGAGGATGTTGGAGGTGCAACCAACATTGCAGGCCATGGTCGTGATTTTGGATTGGAGTAGGTGGACAAAATCCAAGATACTGGAGAATTATTGATGAATAGATTGCAATTATTTGGTGTCACTCTTATGCCTATAGTTGAGGTCATTCACCACCCTAGCAGATTCTCCTAGTCTTGGAAAAATCTTTGACTTTTGATTGCATGTTGGGTCAAAGGAAGGTAGTCATTCATGAGAAAGATCCCTCCTTAGAGTCTTATATGACTCGTGATTCAACATAGGTGGAATTGAATGGAAATGCCTTTGCACATGGAAGCACATGTACTCAACCAAAATAGCATATGGCAAAGCCTAGTAGAATTCTTCCCATTGAAAATCTAGAAGTGAAAAATGGATTTTGAGCTACCATTACACAAATCTGTAGTTCAAAATAAGGGAGAACACTTACGAAATAGTGGAAACAATTTGTGAGTCTCAATGACCCTTTCAACAAACTTGACGTGAGCAAGAATCACAATGACTTAGGCCAAGATGACCCCATTGGTTGGTGGACAATGCATGAGGATGATGTTCCAAATATCCAATAGCTTTCTATTTGCTTATTGTCTTTGATTGTCCATTCCTATACAACAAAGAGGAATTGGTCCACATATAGCTTCATCCAATCTATCAAGAGGGAGAGACTTGCCTCTAGGAGAGCAGAGAAGCCAGTTACAATGCACAATACCCTATGTCTTGCACATAGGAAGACAGCAGAGTATCATAGGGGGCCAATAAAACTATGGGATGTGCATCTAAAGGTTGGTGCACAAAGGGAGATTGACTCCTTGATACTTATTTTATTTCAATATTCATAGTTGATTATTAATTTTCAGTTTTAACTTTTGAGTCCCTAGATACTAATGACCTCGAGTTGAGTTTTTGGGTCATCGCTCTTTACTAACAGTGTTTTTGAGTTTGAGTAATTCAATTTTCTATTTCAACCTTTAGTATCTATTATTTTGCTTAGTACTAATTAGATTATAGAATGATGAATGTTGAATTTAAATCAATGTATAGTGTTTTACTATTTTTGTTTCATTTATGATGTATGAATCAATATATTTCATTATTGAAATTGAATCTAAATCATGTTCATAATATATATCATTTATGTACTCTGACGTCCCCTTATCCGCTCCTGAATTTCCCTAAAAATTAGAAATGTTTCCACTAGCATTGATCCATCTAACTCGGATCTACCTAGCATCGAGAGAGGATCAAATCTCTTTTCACTCTAAAAGAGGTTTGCATCTCAAGAGATTTGATCCCTCTTAACGCTTGATAGATCCACAGTTAGATAGATCTATGTTGGTTACTATTTTAATTTGTTGATGTAAGTATTATTTTATTATCTTTAAATGTAACATTACGTAACAACATTTCCCCCATACTAGATTGTAGAGCACCTCTCAGCGCAATCATGTAATATCAATAATACTAATTCTTGTCATCTCCATGTTAAGTAGTGAAGAAAATACATTTCTTCTTTGTACTAAAAAATAAATTAGTATATTTTTACTCATCTCCATATAAGTAGTGGAGAAATTACATTTCTTCGGCATACTAAAAGGTAAATTACTTTCTTTTACTTTCCATTATTTTATATCTTTATATTAAGTTCTGTAAAGTTTAAGGTGCAAATTGAAATTTTTTAACAATGGCAGAGATTATTTTCTTTTGTTATTACTCTTTTTAATTTGTTAATTTACAATATTATTTTATTATTTTTAAATGTAAACATTATGTGACAACATCTCTCCCATATTGGGTTGTAGAGGGCCTCTTCGCACAAGTCCCCCATGTGTGTCTCTCCATCCCCACTCTCCCCGTTCTAAAGACTTTGTCGAACATTGTTTACAATCCACAGGCAACCCAGCAGATCCAGTGACTTGAATGATCAGGTGGGGTTATGACATGGATTATATGGTGATGGGCATAGGTTTCAAAAATCAAATCATAGTTTAGCTAGTGTGATACAAAGCAGTTTAGTGTTTTATAGCCATTTCTAGCAGAGTACCTAATTTTAAAGCCCGCTCCAGAATTTTATAAAAATATCTTCATTTTATTAGCATATGATTAAAACTAGGATAGCATTTACAATGACCATTTTCCTATGCTCTAATTTGAGAAGCTTATACTTATGCAAAACCAGCATATATGTAAAGTGTGCAACCTTGGCAAAAGCCTCTAGTTACCAATTTTGGTCTTGTGGTTTTTCCACAAACAGCCGGGAGTACTTTTACAAATTACCTGTATGGCTGTCTTGCTAAGATAATCAATGAAAATAACTACGCTAAGCCAGAGAGGCAAATGATATGAAAAATTCATAGAAGATTCATACAACAAAATAGATCCAATAAATTACATGATAAAAGGCATCCCTTCACGGGAAGAAAATATCTTTCATTGCAAAATTACTTATAAGCCAAAAAGCTTTGGTGTGCTGATTCCTCAGACTGTGGCAGGCTCCAAGCTTGATTTCCCACGGAAGCAGCATAATATCTGGCCCATTGGTCATAGTGTACTATCTCTTCCAATGATGGTAGATGCACTAGCTCATTTTTGTGTTTTTCACATGTCATTTCAACAATCTTAAAAATATCCAGATAGGAAATTCTGCAAAAAGACACAGAAACAAATATGTTAGACAGAAAAGGCTGCTTTAACTCACCCTCTTCTGTAGCTTCATTTCAATGTCCATTTCTCTGTAGAAAGCATGTTATCAACTTGTTACACAAAATTTGCAACTTTCTATATCTGTCTTCCATGTAATAGAAAATTGACTACTTAATAAACAGGAACGAAGGATTACCATTTAAAATCAATTAGTGATGCTTAGCTGGAAAGACAGACTGGTGTGCTAAAGAAATATGTTGAAAGTTGAAACATAGATCATTTTCCAGGGAAACTATATAGATTGACAAACTAAAAATCCTTAAATACGAAATTTCCAAAACCATTGGCTTTATCGTCAACATGCAGCTGCCAAGTCCCAGAATAAGATTGGCAAAATATTTCAACAAGGAAACACACCTTTCATCAATAAATAACTCAACAGCCTTCTCATTTGCTGCACTAAGGACTCCAGTCATGGTTCCTCCTGCTCTACCAGCAGAATAAGCAAGATCCATTGAAGGATATTTCACACAATCTGGAGCTTTGAAGGTTAATGAACCCACCCTGCATAAAACCATAAAAAGTTTCACTTATCCATGACACAATGAACCAGTATGTGTGTACAGCTTTATAGGAAATTCAGCAAAAGAAACACTAGAAGACAGAATTGCAACTATGTTAAATCACAAAAATTGAAATTTTCAGACAAACAGCTTCTCATAACCAGTCTTTTCCATTCTAATCAGGATATACAAGTTAACCAGCTTGAGTAAAAACACATACTTGCAAAGGTCAAGCCGAGGCCAGGTTATCTCCGAGCATGATATTCTTTCGGGCCATGACATTGTATACAGTATTGGTAATCGCATATCTGGCCAACCCAGTTGAGCTAAAACAGAGGAATCCTGGTAAATAAAAACAGCCAAAACTTTATCAGAAAAGAATTTGATCATGACAGAAACAACAGACAGAACCTGAACACAAGTATATTTGCTAGACAACATATCTTACCTGGGTCTCAATCATTGAATGAATTATCGATTGTGGGTGGATCATAATCTCAATATTGTCATAGTCAACTCCATAAAGGTAGTGTGCTTCTATTACCTCAAGACCCTGGAAACAAATAACATTTCATACTAGATATATATTTTTGAAGGAAGGAAAAAACTTGATAAAGCATTAAGGTTTTTAAGAAAAATTAAACAAAAACAATTACAAAGTAAGTATGCCATACCTTATTAAACAAGGTGGCAGAATCAACGGTGATTTTTTTCCCCATATTCAGTTAGGATGTTTTAGAGCATCAGCAACTTTTACCTCCTTCAATTTCTCCACTGGCCAATCCCTAAAGACAGAAAATGCCACTAAAGCATCAACTCACTTGCCTTTGGATACACTCTACGAAACCCACTATGTTATTAAATAATTCCCACGATGCTGGTCATTAAATAAGGTTCAGTAATAGTGGATTAGGGTTAGGGTAGCTAGGCTGGACACGAATAAGGATGAAGCACTCCTCTTAAGGCATGGAATGTTTATTATCGTTGCTTCAGCATTGTTCTAGGAAGTTTTCCCACAAAGTAGTTAGGAAAACCTCCCTCCCCTCTCTCGAATAAGGCAGATGACAGTGGAGAATAGAGTTCATTGTTATTGCATTGCAATTCATTATGGCTACACTCTTGTTATAATTATGGTGCTACATGATTAATGGCAGTGGAAGGAACATAACAAGTGGCATCAGATAGGTGACTTGGTAGCTTCTAGTTAGAAAAAAATTTACGGCAGTTAGTAGTTTCTCAACCCTGTTGCCATGGTTTTACAGTTGCAATAATCAAATCCACCCATTCAGTGCCCTCGGCCAGTAGTAGTTTTCATGTGACCAATTGGAAGTCAACACTCACACTCACAACTGTATATGGGAACCAGGCTTATGGATGTCCCTAGTGGACTTTCTCATGGTAAGCATTGAGGCCAATGCTTATCAAAGGGGCTAGTGTTGGACATTGGATAAACCAACACTCCCGGTGTGTTTTGTGACATGGACTAACAGCCTCTCATGGATCCTTATCTTTGGCGATGTGATCGTTGACTAACACCTGCGGTTTTGTTTAACGCATCAGTGATTCCCAGTGTGTGGTATCAGAGCATATGTCATGAATTCGATACACACCTGGCTTGCATTGGGGGGAGATTGTTGGACATTGGATAAACAACGCTCCCCGTGTGTTTCACGACATGGACTAACCTCCTCATGGATCCTTATATTTGGCGATGAGATCATTAACTGACAGTT